>JAQSVV010000102.1:0-600000 GCA_036375495.1 Agrotis segetum
ACGATCTACAATTTTCGTTTGAATAATTTAACGATACAGAAATTACTATAAGTCTTCCATTATGGTTCGTCAATAGTTTGATAGAGATTCAGAAATATTTGTAGGATTAATTAAGTTTCATAAATGCTAGAATTTGTAGAATTTTACTTTCGTAAAAACAAAATAAGTAACTGATGACAACATCAATACATTGCAATCTAATTATGTTCGTCAGTTTTAACGAGTTGTTCTGAAAAATTTTAATAAGTGCATATGTTTTTTTTGTTTTTATTTCTTTTAATTTTATTATTAATTTTATCAAAAAATAAAACACACATCAAAACAGTGAATTTAAAACCGTCGTATTTAACTAACAAAGAATAATAATAAAATACGCGTGTAATTATTTTTGAAATGACGAATTGGATTTCTTCGGTCATCTTACCTATCATGTCATCATCATCATCATCATCAGCCTACCCATAATGTTCCCACTACTAGGGCACAGACCTCCTCTCTGCGAGAGGGAGTGGGCCGTTATCCACCACGCGAGCCCTGTGCGGGTTGGTAGATGTCACATGTCTTCGAATTTTGGTTCTTCTAAGACATTCCGGTTTCCTCACGATGTTTTCGTTCACCGTTTTTTAGAGCAGTGGTGATGAAATAAATTACACAAAGTAATGCGCCTGGCGGGGTTCAAACCCACGACCTACAATTCGTAAAACCGGGACCAATATCACTGGGCTACCACTGCTCTATCTATCTACTATCATGTCAATTTAAGAATTTAATAAATCAACATCCTTATGCTAACCAATAACACGTCTTATCAACTAATTATACTACTTCACTTACATAATGACTGAACTATACATAGGTAGATATGTACATAACGTAAACACACCTCAAGCAAACACAACTCGGTGAATTTCCCATTCGATTCGCGTCACTAGGTACACGAATGGTTTCAGTTTTCATTCAAGCCAAACTGACGAACTAACTTGACTCGCTAACAGCTAACCACAGACGAATTTACATAATTATGTACATTTCAACAGCTTATTAAATTTACTTTAACTTACATAACTTAAGCTTAACTTACTTTTTTTTTAGCGTGGTAATATCATCAAATGAGTCCTCTCACCCAGGGCAGGGCGGGAGGGACCGTCAGACTTACTTACGTACTGACTAAAATCCACGGTGTCCTTCATTAGCCCTTTACGTTCCAGGGTCACGGTAATGACATAAGTCACGCAACCCCGGCAGGCTTTGACCCTCTAGAGAGGGGCCCCGTCATAATGCTGACGCTTTTTGAGGCGCGCGTGGAACATAACGCGCCGTCAAACAGGGCATGGTCCATGGACGGACAGCGAGTTGCCCTTTACTCGCCCGTATGCCCGAACTGAGGTGTATTAGGTTCTTTTTCTGGTCAAATGACTCTTTCCGCCCTGGCTGGAGCTGGGACTGTCAGGCTTTGACTAAAAAGGACCACTTCATCAATACCCTTTATGTTCCAGGGCTATGGTATTATGCTTAGAAAGTCCCATTATACTTACTTCTTACAAGAGATGATTTTCTAATATAACAGTGGGTTTACCCATTTACACAACATGTCAAGATTTTTCAAAGATTTTTCATACTGATGGGCTCTATCAATTTCTCATTTCGTATGTTTTTTTTTTTTTCAAAAGTTTTTGATGAAACATTGTTCAGTAACATGAGCTGAGTTACCCTACGAGAGGTTTTGCACTATTAACGTTACACGTTGTATAAACATTTGAACTTCATTAATCGACTTAAATCATGACAAATAGGTCGATTAGTAACTAACGTCTTCAATCAGTAAAAAACCTCTAAATCACAAATGGAAGTCGTTCATTCGTGATTACGAAGCTAGCTCACTTCCTGAGAGGAAGTTACCAATCGTTCTCCTTTATAGCATGGTCAATGTTGTATTTTATATACATTTTCTTTAATTTCCTTTTCATTTTAATAAAACATCATAGTCTAAACTCTAAGTAAAAACTAATAATAACAAATTCTAATTTGCAAAGTGAATTTTATTCCCACGTCACCATCGCGAGAGAATCATTTTGTTATTATTATTTAAGCTTTTTCATTCCATTTTGCAGCTGCTCAAGTGAACCTAAGTCATTGTAAATGCTAAACCTATTGCACCTGGGCACACTATAAAGTATTTGAGTTCCTCGTCTCGCTTCGGGAAACGCAACACCACCGTAATACGGTCAATTTAAAATACTTATAATAACGACAGCGCGAATAAGACACGAGTTATTTTGTAAGTCCGCGATTTTACTATTGGTGGCGCCTCCTGGAGTGTTTCAAACAATGCTATACGTTTGATCTTACCACTCGCCACCCGCTCTAAGTCACCGCTCATAACGTAAGGCCGTGATGGGCCGTACGGAATCATGTTTAGCGACTAACATTAAACCAAAAACACAGTAGTCAGACCTTGATACCCAACACGTTTTTGTAACAAATGGTTCCAAACGATTACGACTAATTTTAGCACCGTTTGGACTCGCAACTGAATGATTGATTGGGAGATTAATTGATTGAAAGCAATGCTTAATCTAATGTTACTTATCGAGACGTATGGTTAGTTGCGATGGTTCTGAAAAATGATATCAGTGGAAATATCAAACCGAATACTAAAACATTTACGTAAAAACATTTTCAAATAAGAGTTTAGTTATCTAGTTTGAAATAAATAAAATAATCAATGAACAAAAACTTCAAGTTGTACGAGTAAGTCAAATTCAAATTAGTTTTAGATCCATGTACCCTACACAGGTTCACGTTACACAGGTCCATTTACCGATATCACAATATTCACAAACAAAATTATAAACGCCAATGGCGGAAGCGACACGAATTTTAATAAAACACGTAAGGTAATGGCTTCGCAACGTGATTATCGCCTAGTAAAGTGACGTTATACAACTACGACTTGATTGAGTTCCATTTTGTGAAGCATGGCCCCGTTGCTCACTTAATTTGTTCGGAAATAGTTTAATCAAGCGTTGCGTCGGATTTGCAGTAATTAAAGAAGACGACATCGGGCCTCAGCCCGTATATTGCTTCCTCAGATTAGCACCAAGCTTCCAGTTAATTTCCTGCGTACAATTCCGGGGGGGTTCAATCTCGAAACATCCTTCCAAATCTTAGAGACGGTTCCTCGAATCATTTGAAGATCACAGTACATTTTATTACGTTTCACAGTTCATTCTCACTTTAATTATATCAAATACACCCGAAATATGTTCACACGACGTACATTAATTATCCCAGTTTTTGGTTGAATTTAATATTGGGAAAATGTTAACTCGGTTCACCGCGCTGTGTGTCCGCTTAAAATATTAATGGAATTCTAGAAATAATTAATTTTAAGCCCATAATATTTGAACGCAGCTTGTTGATAAAGTTTATCGTTCGTAGGTCAGCCGCTAAAGGTCTACACTACGTACAAATAACGCTAGTCGTGTTGGTTCAACGCTCTGTAAATATAGACAAAGTTTTGAGCCTCTAACACGGCTCAAGCTTACTGAAACCTTGCACTTGATGAAAAATTTAGTTCTTACGACACGCGACGCTCGGGAGTGCTTCAAAAAGAATTATGAACTGTGAGACAAACTCTTAAGCTCCAGGAAAAGTTGCATCCAACAGTTTTAAGCCATACTAAATACCTATATGGCTGCTTCCTATATTTTCTGAAGCAAAGAATAATAAATAACAGTATCTCAAAGAAATTCCTTTCAAACATTCCCACAGCAACACAATACTATAACAAATGAAAATCGATAACTATCGTAACCCGATCTGTGTTTCTGAGACTCCAATTAGCTAGCATTGTTATTGTTTTCTTAGAAACTATTCCAATCCTCTATTATTATGCTTTAATGAGTTCCTAATATCTGTTTAAGGTATTTGAATGTAGTTAAAATTACCACTTGAGCAGTTCTAACGCCGCGTGTAAATCCTGCTAAAGACGTGAGGAGTTGTAAATGACGTTTTAATGACGACCCCCGTGGGTACTTCCTTTAAATATAATTTAGTCATGAATAAGCCTGAAAGGCATCCTCATTTCTATTCAAATATTTGTCCGTAGCTAACTAATCGGTACCGGTTTCTGACAATTTAAATACATATTTACGTTGATGTGTTAGTGGAATAAACAACCGAATATTGCTTGCCATTGTACTTTGTTGAATATTTAACAAAGTTCAATTTTTTTTTTCTTTTTATTTTACCTGTATTCTTAATATAATATGGAACGTTGCCACACACTATTTCTGCTGTCTACATTTCAAAATTTAACAAAGCAAAAAAAGAATTGCTTTTACAAGTATATGAACTCACAGATAGCTAAAACTAATCTAACATAACATAAGTTATTAATGCATCGCTGAAAGTTTTAGAAATCAAACAAGAGTTGCAGACTAGTGGCCGCTGAACCAACAAACAGTCAGATATTAATGCAGTTTAGCTATCTTTGTACCTACCTCAGCTAAGCTCAGAGAAAACGCCTGAAAGGTCAGCTTTATCACATATGAGATCGAGGGCTTTTTGACTACAGATCTTTTGTTAAAGTACTATACTCACAGCAATTTCAAAAAAACAAAAATTGGTTGTTTGTAAAGTCGGTTTACTGCCTCAGATTATATATAACTAGCTGTTGCCAGCGGCTTCACCCGCTACAACTCGAAAATTATCCCACGGGAACATAAAATCGGGATAAAAGCTATCCTATGTGTTAATCCAGGTTATAAACTATCTGTGTACCAAATTTTAGCCAAATCCGTTCAGTGGTTTTTGCGTGAAAGAGTAACAAACATCCATACTTACAAACTTTCGCCTTTATAATAGTAGTAGGATTGGTTTACTGACCATAGTTGAACGTGACAACGTCATAAGAAAATACTTCACTTACGTTGCCATAAACAAACAATTGACACGCCACCCGTTGCTATGGAACGCTACAGAGCGAGGTAACGCCGCATGAAACGTGTGAACTTTTTTCGTGCACGCAGCCAGCCATCGAATTATAAGACGTTATCACGTCAAAAACAGTATTTTTCCTTCATCGATGTCAGTGACGTCCAAGATTTTAGAAACTACTTACATAATGAATTGAAAAAGACACATGATTGTGTACTTACCTAGGTTCATAATCGCAAAATCATGCATCAGAACCTAGATGTTAAACTTCCGACAGTTCTCGAGAATAAAACGAAACTGAAATATTTTTTCTGACTACGCTTTTTTTTTGAAGTGAAAACTTCTTTAGCGGCGTTGTACACTTTTTCTGTAATGGGTAAAAAATTTAAAACTCGCGTCAGGGTCACGTGACCAAAACTCGCGTCAGGGTCACGTGACCCTGATCGAAAATGAGTAAGACGTCATTCAAATTAAAAATAAAACATAGTAACAAAAAAGTTTTCACTTCTACCGGCACTCCTGGAGTGCAACCTTTTTTTTTTTTTAGCGTGGTGAAATCATCTAATGAGTCCTCCGGCCCCGGGCAGGGCGGGAGGGACTGTCAGACTTCTACTGACTAAAATCCACGGTGTCCTTCAGGGGGGCCCCGTCATTATGCTGACGCTCTTTGAGGCGCGCGTGGGACACAACGCGCCGTCGACCCGGGCATGGTCCATGGTCGGCCAGCGAGTTGCCCTTTACTCGCTGCCCGCATGCCCGCGCCTACGGTGGCCGGAGATCATCTGCTGTTCTGACTACGCTGTGTTTTTTTTAACTGGACCTTATCTAAGAAACTACTAGATACAGAACAGAACTATTGAAGATCAACGTTCCAACATCTTCCTATTAAATGTACATTGTACGTATAGGTGAGACTCAGATAATGGATATTTTACCTTTACAATAAGGAAGCTGTCACTCGTGACAGCTTCTTTATTTTAAATACGAGAATTTTTAGATACGAGTTTCTAAAAATAAGTCTTTGAATTCGATACCAATATTAATGAAATATTTAGCAGATGTCATAACGTAGGTACGGAGTTCCAAAAGTGTGGAAAACACAGGGTTTTAATGCTTTATAAACTACCTTTATAAATGTTTTAACCCTACTCCGAAATGACAGGGCATTTATTATACATTGCGTTCATTTTAACTCGTGTACCTCGGGATCAAAAGATAAAGAAGCAATAACTCGAACTGTTGTTTTTACACAGTGATGTTGTTGCGAAAACCTCACAGAATTTGGTAGGTATTATTGTAGCTATAAACATATAAAAGGAGTGACAACGACTGAAATAAAAAAAATGACTTTCTCTTTCGATAGCAATTGAATCTAATTCCTGACCTGGTGGCCTACCATGAACTCTACTTTGACTGGCCTGTTGGTCTAGTGGTTAGTGACCCTAACTGCTATGCCGGAGGTCGTGGGTTCGATTCCCACCCAGGACAAATGTTTGTGTGATGAGCACGATCATTTGTTCTGTGTCTGGGTGTAATTTGTCTATAATATGTATGTATTTAGAAATATATAAGTATGTTTATCAGTTGTCTGGTACCCATAACACAAGCTCTGCTTAGCTTGGGACTAGATGGCGTTGTGTGACAGTTGTGGAATATTATAAAAAACTCTTAACGCGATCCAATTTAGGCTGTGGGAAAGAGATGGCACTAGACGACTTGTATAGCTCAGTCTCTTTCCCACAGCCTAAACAGGATCGCGCTAAGATCTCGTGGTAAGGCTCCTGTCCTGGATAAGTACGGCTAATATTTTTAGTAAAAACACTAGCTTTTCTCTCGCGGTAACATCTGATGCTCGGCATCTATTGGACTTAAGCGTGATTTTATATAGCCTGTAGCCTTTCCCTAATAAATGGGCTACCTAACGCAAAATAGGGTAAAGTACCCAACTGCTGACCTCCCACCAACTATTGACCGCATAACAGTTTTTATCAAAAATAATAATAAATCTTCTTGCAGTGCTGCATAAAGAATACAGAAAATGAAATATAATTTATCTTGTAATATATTGGCGTCACAGAAAATTTAAATAAAGCAATAATACGTCCGTAAACCTATGATAACAAAATACCCTCCTAAAATCATCAAGAAATTTAACAATTTGCTAAGCTGACGGTTGTTTTCAATGTCATTTTATTTCAGTTTTACACGATAGATTCCTTTGAGTTTGGTATTTTTTGGTTATTTAAGACAGACACAATGCTTTTCCACATGATTTTCAAGTTTTAATGAGCGTTAACTTGTTAAAATGATGAGGTCAATATCTGGTACACTCAAATGTATGAATAACCATTTTATTAACATGACATGTCAATAGCTGGTAATTTACCAAATGTACGAGAATACCAGTTACTGACACCACGGTGTGTACGTACATTTTTAATGGTTAGGTAGCTTAACTTTAATGCATCTGTATTAAGCCCATGGGCGTTGGCACCCCTAAAGGTGTGTATCTGCATAATCACAAACATAAAAAATACCTTACGTAGTAACCTGACTACCTAGCATAATTTGAGTGAGGTAGGTACTTAAATTTTCGGTCTACTGTCACATTCTGGATCCTCCTGAATATTTTAGACTTTTAGACTTACTAATATTATAGGAAAAGTGAACGGCTGAATGGATTTTGACACAATTTGGCAAGCAGATTATTTTAAAACCTGGTTAAGTGGGTGTACCTGGACGCAGGATACTTTTTATGTCGGTATATGGTCCCGTGGGACAATTGCAGAATATAACACGAGCAATGCCTCAGCCACAGGTTGGTTTAATGCATAAAATGACAAAATATACCCTAACCTGCATGTTTAGGCAAAGTGTGAGCTAGTTTTTTATTTGTATCTATGTTTTCTTCATTTGTGAGGTCTTTTACATAAGTTTAAAAAGTTAAAACCGTCTTATGTAATTAGGAAAATATTAATTCAAAGGTTTTGAAACTCACTTTGTAGAACTAAAGCCGTGTTCTTTCAATTTATATTTTGCCGGCGAGTATTTTTATATCTGCTGCATAATACAGAACAGTGAAAATAATAACTACTAATAAAGAAGAAAAATTGGACAAAAAGTGATAAAAACTACAACAAAAAGTGATAAAAACTACAACAAAAAGTGATAAAAACTACAAAATTTCAAAATTAAGTGCAAGAATATTATTAACGGCGTTTGAAGACTGAAGACCTAAATAGTGTGATAAAAGAAAATGAGAAGGGCTATAAGACTAGCTTTGTTTGTTTTTTTGTCAAATAAAACCTCGTATCACATCTATACATATAATAAAATAGTAGGAAAGTCAAAACTGTACATTGAATATTTTTTTTAAAGAATACTTGGGGTGTGATCTACAATCGATACCGAAGCCAAAAATATAGTTTTTAGAATTTTTGTCTGTTTGTCTGTTTGTCTGTTTGTCTGTTTATCTGTTTGTCTGTATGTATGTCCGGGATAAACTCGAAAAGTACTGGACGGATTTGAATGATTTTTGAAGTGAAAACTTCTTTAGCGGCGTTGTACACTTTTTCTGTAATGGGTAAAAAATTTAAAACTCGCGTCAGGGTCACGTGACCAAAACTCGCGTCAGGGTCACGTGACCCTGATCGAAAATGAGTAAGACGTCATTCAAATTAAAAATAAAACATAGTAACAAAAAAGTTTTCACTTCTACCGGCACTCCTGGAGTGCAACCTTTTTTTTTTTTTGTTGTATGGGTATTAAGTCTGGCCAACACATAGGCTATAATTTATCTCGGAAACTTGAACACCTGGTGCTGAACCGCAACGGACCAGCTAAACTATAAGAGATACAAAAATAGAGCAATAGCAAAAATTGTTCCACGTCATGAGCATTTTCTGCTGAGAGAATAAATTTGAAGATCTGGAACACCTGATGTGGAACTCCAAGAGCCCAGCTACACTATAACATACACAGGAATGACGTCTCAGCAAAGTTGTTTACCCAGATGAGCACTTTCTGTTGACATATAAAAATTGAAGATCTGGAACACCTGATGTGGAACACCAAGAGCCCAGCTACACTATAACATATACAGGAATGACGTCTTTGCAAAGTTGTTCAGCTTGACGAGCACTCTCCGGTGACTTCTAAAATTTGAAGATCTCTAACACCTGATGTGGCACACCAAAAGCCCAGCTAAACTATAACTAACATACCTATATAGGAATGAAGTCTTAGCAAGAGATGCTCAGCCTAATAAGCACTCTCTGTTGACGTACAAAAATTGAAAAGAAAAAACTCCGAGAGCCCAGCTACACTATAACATATATGGGAAAGAAGTCTTAAAAAAGTTGTTCAGCCTGACGTATGAAAATGAAAATTGAAGATCTTGAACACCTGATGTGGGACACCAAAAGCCCAGCTACAGTATAACATATACCGGAATGACGTCTTAGCAAGAGTTGTTCAGCCTGATGAGCAGTCTCTGTTGACGTATAAAAATTGAAGATCTGGAACACCTGTTGTGGGTCTCTAAGAGCCCAGCTACACTATAACATAATATAAAAGAATGACGTCTTTGCAAAGTTGTTCAGCCTGATGAGCACTCAGATTGAAGACCTGGAACACCTGATGTGGAACTCCAAGTGCCCAGCTACACTATAACATTTACCGGAATTTATTTAGTCATAGCAAAAGTTGTTCAATCTGATGAGCATTATCACTATTGATGTATAAAAATTGAAGATCTGGAACACCTGCTGTGGAAATCAAAGCTATCACTCATTTCACTGTATAATTATTAAATAACATAAACTTAGAATCTCCACGCAGTAAAGGCGGTAACAGTTCAGAACTAATTTTCGATGACGATGAATAAATGAGTAAAAATTTTACTCTTCTGGCCAAACTCCCATTAATATTTTTACCCGGGCTCTTGAAATTGGGTATCAGACTTTTCAGATCTTCGATTTTGACGACCCCGTAGTCGCTGGCATAAGCAACAGGATCCGCGTACGAAGTCGCGGGCAGAAGCTAGTTCATAATAAAAAATATTTGAGTTTATTCTTATACTACAGGAGGTCAAAAATTGGTCATCTGCATGATGAAAATTTGGTACAAGCATGTTAATAACTGGTCAAATGGCCTGTTCTTGCTAAACTCGAGAAAAAAAAACACTTTTTACCTTTGTATGACTGGGAATAATGTTTTAGTTACATTCTCCAATGTTTATTTTATCTTCCAAAAACATTCATTTCCATTTGCAACTCGTACATTAGTTTATTTTGCGAAAGAAGCAAGGAAAACCGCTTAAGGGGTCAATAGTTGGGTGTTTTACCCTACTTAGTTTTTTCATTTTTTATTCGAATCAGTAGTCTCTGAGATTAGAACATTCAACCAAACAAAGTCTTTAACTTCATAATATTAGCATAGATTTAATAATTTTATAGCGTTCCAAGTAAATTAATGAAGTCCCGCGTTTCAGTAACAATATTGGCTGCTAATTAGCACAGTAAACTGGCTTTCATTCAGATAACTCTTGCATAAACTATCTACTCACCGGATTTTAAGGCTGCGCTACAAGCGAAATCTTCAATTTTGGATTGGATTTTTAGAGTACTAAATCGTGTTTAATTCGGA
Source organism: Agrotis segetum (assembly GCA_036375495.1). Lineage (NCBI taxonomy): Eukaryota > Metazoa > Arthropoda > Insecta > Lepidoptera > Noctuidae > Agrotis > Agrotis segetum. Next base: position 10,588 of record JAQSVV010000102.1, read on the forward strand.
ACAAAAGTATATGTTGGGAAACTTCATTATATTTGCGAGGGCAGAGTCAAACAGAAAACATAAAAAGACAATTTTTTCTCGATAGAAAATGATCACAAAGTTGCCTCTGATTTTCACGTTTTTTTGATTTCATTCTATTTTGGTTCGTCCTACAGAAATATAAATTAGATCAATATGAACACAATTACGTAGCCGAGGGCAGTGTCTGGCACTTTTTTGAAATATTGTTTATAATAAAAGTTATCATTGTTCTTAGCATTCGGCGCTTACGACGTTTTTAAACCGTGTAGAATGCTATTTTCCATTTCGCGGCACACTAGAATCTGCGTCACGAGTGAAGGTCTGCGGAAAATTCGTGGTACTACATTTTTTTAATACAATTTGATGTAATGACATAGACACTAGCGCCGCGTCAAAACGACTTTTGCCGCGGCGCGGGTTCTAGCTTCAGGCATCATTTTGTTTCACCTGCCAGTCGGCGCCGCTCTATTGAGACGGGAGGACTATGACAGTTTGCACCGCGCCCGGCGGCTATTAAAATAATAATATTTTTGTTGATATAATCAGAGAAACAACACATAATACAACAAAAATACGAGAGCTAAAATATTTTAAGACTGAAATAATTTCAAATAGTCGAAGACCATTTTTCTGAAATTTCTTTTGCCACATGCGCGCTAAATAAGCAGTATGTCAATTGTTCTGCTGGTCGAGTATTTTTTATTACTGTATAATGAGGTCGGCTTAAAATAAATGATGATTTGTTTTTGTATAGATTTATTCATGTTACATACTTATAAATACAAACATATTTATTTCAAACATCGCCATGCTAAGTCTAGTACGATACAAATATTTTAACGTTATAATATTATTATGGTTTAGGAGCAGAATGCTTATCATCAGCCGGAAGATGTCCACTGCTAAACATAGGCCTCCTCCTTAGACCGCCACGCCGAACGACAATTCGCCACTTCCATTCATCGGCTGCCCGCGACCCTCACGATGTCGTCGTTTCACCTAGTGGGAGGCCTGCCTACGCTGCGTCTTCCGGTCCGTGGTCGCTACTCGACTACCTTTTCTTCCCCATCGGTTATCAGTTCTACGAGAAATGTGGCCTGCCCATTGTCACTTCAATTTGCAAATTTTATGAGCTACGTCGGTGACTCTGGTTCTTGGCCGAATATCCATGTTTCGGATTTTATTCCGCAAAGAAACTCCAAGCAAAGCTCTTTCCATTGCTCGTTGAGTGACTCTTAAGCCGGATTTACATTACAAAAGTAGTGTCATGCACGATAAAACTAGTTTCGTGAAACTTGTTTCAGCACATGTGAAAGTACTTTCGTTTAAATTTTAGTGTCGTGAAATTACCAGTATCGCGGAGATACTGGCCCTGTCAAGATCAAAGCTGTATTTCATTTATGATGCAAAGCGTCGCTGTAGAAATGATAAAATATAAAATAAATATAAAATTTGTCTCGGAAAAAAGACGTTGATAAATCCACCAACGTCTTTAGTTCCCTTGTCTAGTCCCATTATGGAATTACTCGAGGCGAAAACTTGAAAAAAAGCATCCGGGTGCAACACAGTTAATCTCTGAATTAGCAGATGATCCTAAAAGCTATGCAAATTACTTTCGTGTGGGTAAAAATCATTTTAATTTCAAATACCACACGTCCTCTCAGCGCAGGTGCTGTCGCGACACTACTTTCGCGTCGTATTTACATGATGAAAGTAGTTGCATGAAACTAGTTTCACAAAAAATATGCGCATAGCACGAAAGTAATTCAGTGTCATTACTTTCGTAATGCATGCATTGCAAAACTGAACGTTTACACGTGAAATTACTGGTGAAAGTAGTGTCATGAAAGTACTTTCATGCAACTAGTTTCGTAATATAAATCAGGCTTTAGTCTCTCTTAAAGGCCAGCAGTCAAAGACCAGAATGCTCAATTCCCATAAAATGGCAACAAGGCCGCGCAAATATAGTGGCAAGGTGGCAAGTTCTTATGTTGGTAGATTCTCGTATAAGCCTAATTCTCAAAATAGCAAATTCTCTCAAAATAGCGATACAACTAAAAGCGGGGTTTCCATTAGGTTGCCCGACAACATCGTGAGAGTCGCGGGCAACAAATGCATCCAAGTGGCGGTTGTCTTTCAGCGTCGCGGTATAGTGGGGAGGCTTTTGTTCAGCTATGTATACGTCTTTCTGATGTAATTCTAAACGATCATAAACAATCTAAGCCCAATGTTCCATGAACGTGATACATTGAATGGAATGTTTATTATACATATTTATTGAACACTTCTACACCATTCGCGACTTGAAATTGAAAATAATGTAATATATATTTACAATAGAAAAACAACCACAAAAAAAGGTAAAATAACCTACAAAAAAAATTCTTTCGAAAGTCGGTGACTTTTTTTATTAATTTCATAGTCTTTTTTGCCACCGACTTCCGAAAGAAAAGTTTTGTAGGATATTTTACCCTTTTTTGTGATTGTTTTTGAAGACGGTTACATTTTTTTTGAAAAAGATTTTATTTTTTAGTTTAAATATTCAACTACAATTCTTGTAAAATATGTATATCATTTTTGTGCACTAGAATTTTGTAATCCGTAACACCGGTAATAACATCGTTAACATCTCTTTCATTCATTCCCTATTTCGAAAACTACTGAACCGATTTTGTTGAAACTTACATAGAGTATTCCCTAAGTTGAACGATACCAAGTAAAACTAAAAAAGGATTACTTAAATCGGACTTGTAGTTCCGGAGATATGCGAACACAAACATAATTTACTAAATCAGTCGATGCCAAGTCCTTACTAGAGGAGTTGTACCTTCCATCATCAGCTCAGCTACATGAGATAATGATCACCATACGCAAATACCTAAATTACTTCATAAAATTTGCGGAAAACGATGTGTAGGCCTACAAAATTTGAGGGTTGCCCTCGATTTCTCCAGTATCCTATCATCATATCCTGACATGGTGACAATGGGACCACTTCAGAAGTATCTCCTTTCGAACAAAAAAAGAATTTTGAAAATCGATCCACAATATTGGCGGAGTAATCGCGTAACAAACACACAAAAAAAAAAACATACCGTCGAATTGATAACCTACTTCTTTTTGAAGTCAGTTAAATTAACTAGAAATAGTTTCCATTAAATTAAAATACTGTAAGCAGGCAGCCCTACCGCGTCCGTGTGTACCCCGCCTGTGAAGCCGAGTCGTACCTACTGTCATAATGTTAGACTGTGGCACTGTAGTTGTTTTGTTTTTTCAAAGAAGTTTTGCAGAGCGCGTCGTCACAGCGCCCGTGGTTGTTATTGGTACTAGAGCAGAGGCATGTGAGACGCGAGGGTGAAATCTGATTTTTTCCTGGCATAATACCCACTCTTAATGCAGCTTTATATTTCAGTAGGCGAATTTTGTTCGATAAATTATATTTTATCTTATCGTAAAAAATGGACAGAGCACGGTGTAGTCGCTAGTTGTAGTCGTATCCTTATCCTAATTTCCTAATGTAATAAATGCAAAAGAATTTGTTTGTTTGTAACATTTTTATGCCCAAACCACTCGGAACCCTTGTACAACTCTTCACGTTTTTGTGACGTAAAGTAAACTGAAACTGTGACGTTAATGTAGTGAAAAAAATAGTTCCACGTTCGTACAATAGAGGTGCTTTTTCATTTTCCATACAATAAACGCCGTAAATAAGTACTTCAAGTACGCTGTAAGTAAAATACGGAAATATTTTGGACTTAATCTGAAAAAAACAACAATATCTAATGTTCTTATGATAGATGGCTCCATGTGTCTTTTGTCAAATTCTAAATAAATAGGGGCAAAAACTAGTTTTTCATGAAAATCTACATAACAAAACATTTTTCTACAAAGTGAAGATCGAATATCACTCATTTTAAACTAAAATCACCATCCTACATAATATTTTTATAAATATTTTATTTCAATTTCTTTCTGTGTAATCAGATCACGACTCGCTCGCGCCAATAACTGAAAATTCAATATCGGAATCTATCAACGCCATTTGATACAACTAGTTGGCCAGCTATTTTAAGTTAATCTTGAATTCTAGCTCTTGAATTTCCGTTTTGATATTGAAATATACTGATTAAATGTAGGTGTCTTCGCTTTCACTTTGAATTCGGTTACTATATTAGTTGTGGTGCGGTGAAGGTGGAGGGAGGAGCTCGTGGCTAAATAATTACAGCCGCACAGGCCGATCTTCGGGGTTAAGCCGCGCTTGCCGAGGTTGGTCTGTGGATGGGATCTACATAGCAAGTTTCCTCCGTTACTCGGAAAGCACGTAAAGCCGTGGGTCCCGGCTGTCATTCGGAAGCTGTAAAGTCTGACAACCAGTCTTATTACTGAGTATTGTATTATCCAGTTACTGGGTTGTGGGGGTGCGATATTATAGGCAGTCGCTCCATGTAAAATACTGATATTCAGCTGCATCTGGTTTCACTGGAAGCCGACCCCAATATAGTTGGGAAAAGGCTAGGCAGATGATGATTAGTCGTAGTGAGGAAGAGACACACTTTGTGTTAGATAGTTTTAACTCCTAGCGTTATAATTAGAGATTGACTACGTACTGCTAGGACACAGGCCTGCTCTCTGCGACCTATCGTATAACATTATACAACAAACTAATAATCTAATTAAACAAACCTTTAGTGTTAGTAACACTAAAGTTTGGTAGCGGTACTAAGGAATTACAGTGACCCCGGAACGTAAAGGGCTATTGAAGGGCACCGTGAATTTTAGTCAATAAAAGACTGACTGTCCCTCCCGCGGCGGGAGGGACAGTCAGTCTTTTATTGACTAAAATCCTCCCACCCAGGGTAGGGCGGGACTCCCGCCCTACCCTGGGTAGGACTCATTTGATGATTTTACCTCACCATGCAAATAAAAAACACTTAGGGTCAGAATTTCACTTCAATAATTTCATTGACCAATCGATATTAAAATTCTTAGTAAATAAAAAAAAAATCGGTTTTCTAATAAAAAGCCAGAGACATCTTTCAAGCAAGTATTATTAAAAACCACCACGTGGATACCTAACCACGATAAATGCCTGCTATATTAGACTATACTTAATAGATTTGCAACTTTAGCATTCTAGACTTCTTACTTTTAATAAAGTAAAAGTAACTAATGTAAGTCTGTCTGTTTGAACATTACCGTAGTGTCGCACTAGTCGCACAATCGTTTGCGCACCACCAGCGTGGATGTCGACCTTCAATGTGTCGCACAAGCGAGCATTCGAACTATTGTGTGTCGTAGTACAGATTTGTCGCACAAGCGTTCATCGCACTTCCGATTGTCGCACTAGCGTAGTACACTCTTACAAAAGTGATCGAACACATAGATAAAAAGACCATGACTTGATCTTAGTAGAATGTTCCAATAGTAAAACATCAAAGGGAGCAAACCCGAGGCCAAAACCTTAAATACACAAAGCCATACCAGGAATAATTAAATGCTTCCATTGGTGCCAATACACACAATTCGTCATACAAATCCTACTCAAGTCAGGGTATTACGATCAGTGACCGCACATTGAGAGTGGCTGCACCACAGCCAATGGGAACACCGCAGCCATTACAAATTCATATAACCAAAGATCCTATTGAAGCACCGAACAGGACCCATTTATATACTAAAGTCACGTTTTGAATAAATTATACCGTTTAAATCTTGCCGACAGACGTATTTGTCGATTAATATTATCGGCTCTATCACGTAATTTTGTGATATTTATCAGAATAGGTATCGTTCGGCATTATTATGACCATTACTGTAGTATAATAATCCCACTAATATTATAAATGCGAAAGTTTTTGAGGATGTATGGTGTATGTAGGTATATTTGTTACTCTTTCACGCAAAAAACCACGGAACGGATTTGACTAAAATTTGGTACACATTATAGTTTGTTAACCTAGATTAACAAATACGATTTTTATCCCGATTTTATGTTCCCGTGGAAAAATTTTCGAGTTGTAACGGGTGAAGCCGCTGGCAACAGCTAGTTTTCAATATTTATAAAACTGTACTAAATGTCCAACTATAGTGTTTGAGCATGGATCGACCTTCATGAAATTCGAGACGAAAAACTTTAGATTTGTTTTCGATTGCTTGTACTAAATGATACTAAGTACACATCGTGTACTAGACAGACGTTACAACTGTTTGTGACAGTTTAATGAATATAAACAATCTTTTAAATGTTTCAACTTGAAATATAGTCTAGAACCAGTGTTTGCCCGCGGCTTCGCTTGCGTTATTTTAGAATTTGAGAAACAATACGGATCGTGTGGCGCCATCTGGAATATGAACGTAATTGTTTTCTTGGCATCAGCTCTCTTCTGTTATTCGGGATGTAAGATACCTTATATCCGTGTCTATACTCCTGACAACGTATATGCTAAATTTTGGGACGATCGATTCAGTAGGTATAGTTGGTGCCAGTTAAGATGGCAATAGCGGTCATTGACCTTTACCTAATAAGTCGTCGTATAATGACATAAAATCAGAATTAGCATTTTTCTATGTAATGACAGTGTTTACTTGCGAGCCTGAAATATAAAATAATCTAAAATCTTAGTTATAGGTGAATTTTTTTTGCCATTTTGATATTTTATGAATTATAAAATACTTATATCCTTACAATATAGTTACTAATTTATTCGGTATTTTATAAAAATGCTAATTCTGAGCTTATGTCATTATACGAGGACTTATTAGGTAGGGGTCAATGTCCGCTATTGCCATCTTAACTGGCACCGACTATAGTAATGCGTGAAAAGGTAAAAAACAAACATACTTGCATTTTTATTATTAGTTTAGATCAATCATGTTATATACATAGTTTGCATAGGAAACGTCCTTATTTGAGCGACATTAATTTCAAAGAACCGTGTTTATTTTAAACATTAGAGTATCATTTTTGGGTTGATTTACAGTATCGCTGCAAATTGAACGTACGATAGCATTGCTCTTCTCCCTTGCATTCCGCGTGATACCTAAAAAATAACTAATTATCTGACTCGATGAGTACAACTTGTCGTCGTTTAAAACATAATCTATGCACTGGTTTGAACACCAATTCAAAACATAAATAAACATATTTTTTTTCTAATCTTTAAAATTCCACACCTCGAAACAATTACAATTTAAAAAAATATCCAACTTACTACCTACAATTTAAATCAGCGTAGATTTATATCCTAGAAAACTATTGAAAAAAAAATAGTAATAATTTAAAATCGCGAATAATATTGAAATAAAAGTATACACATTTTTTTTTATTATTTGAAACTCTCAGGACAAATATAAGAAAACTCAAAAAGTGAAAAAAAGAAACAGCGAGATTTGATCCAGAGACCCCTTGCACGAAAGTCAAGCAGGATACCAACCAGACTGGCTAGTACGCTGACAGTGTCTTGAAATAGCGGTTCTTATACAAATGTCAACAATGACTGAAAATCAACATATTATAAAATTGCTAATCCCCCAAAGGGAATAGCGTAATTATACATATCCTATTAATAGAAGGGCAGTTTAAGGAATATTTAGGGAAAAATTGACTAAATAATATCCAGTGGTTTAGCTTCCAACTAAAAACAAACAGATAAAAACAACAAAATTTAAAATTGCTTATCTCCCAGGAAAAATAGCGTAATGATACATAGCCTATCAACAGAAGCATATTATTAGGAATATTTGAGGAAAATTTGATCGACAACTTTACAGTAGTTTAAGAGATAGATCAAATCAAAAAAACATAAAAAATTTCGAAAGAAAAAAAAAGTTGATTTGGCATCAGAATCGATCCCTTATCTCGAAAAAAATACAAAAAGAAAAAAATATTCAATGTACAGGAATGACAGCTCTACGATTTTATTATATGTAAAGATAAAGATAAAGAAGATAAAGATAAAGATAAAGATAAAGATAAAGATAAAGATAAAGATAAAGATAAAGATGAAATATGTCATATCAAAAATCACAGCTACCAGTAACAGTTATTTTAACGTAACTAATCTCGTATTATGGAAGCCAACAAAGCGGGAATATGAAGCCAAACATCTGTTTTGAATCGTTCCTCCGCCCGGGGCGGTTTCCGCCACGTATATAATTTATTTGACATTTAACGTGGTGGGTGTGTACTGTGCTAACAAAGTTTACGTTCGCAGCGTCATGGCACTCCACGTCAAACATCAACTACTGTGAACTAGTCGACTGGAATTAAACCGAAGCTGTAATGTGAAGAATGGGACAAAGCATAATAATATGATGGTCTCTCATCGGTGTATGAACTGATACTAGGGTTGCCATCTCTAAGATTTGGAAACCAGAACTAGACGCGTGAAAACCCCGGATTTTAGAGTCCAAAACCCGGACAATATAGTCAAAGTGTGCACCGTGGCAACTGCATCGGGAGGCGTGGGGGATGGTGAAGTGTGTGTCTGTTGCGAGCGGCACAAGACTTTAATCTTTTAAACCCGGGCTACAAATGAAGCCCACCCCGGACGCTCCATGAATGCCCTCTAAACTAGGACAAATCCGGGGAAACCCGGACGGATGGCAACCCTAACTGATACTCCAATAAATGTTTTTTTTTCTTTTAAATAAACGTTGCCCCACATTAGGAATTTCTCTTGTATCGTGGGTGCGTTTACAAACATAGAAACTGACATACACGAACACCCAGACCCGGAACAACTGCTTGCAGATCATACAAATATTTGTTCCGTGCGGGGATTGAACCCGCGACACGCTGCTCAGCAGTATATTGCTCAGCCATTGCGCCAACCGTACTGTCAAGTTACTTATAAGAATACTGAGTAGGTCATGTAATAATATAAGTATTTCCCACAAAAGTAAACAAAAGCTCAAATAAATATTTTCTCTACGAAATACAGGTTGTATAACTAGAACACAAATAACCAAAATAAGTTTAACCAGTCTTCTTTTTTATTTTTAAACATAATTATACATAGATAAAGAGGCTGTTTTTGGTTCTTAGTGGTTCTAAAAAAGCCACTTTAGCAAATATTATAAAGTAAGTAAGTAGATTGTAGGTTTGCTTATGGGGGAGATTTTTTCCCAGCAACGCAGTGGCGATATTTTAATATTAAAATCAAATCTACTTATGCGTCTGAAAAGTCAATTGGCAAAACGGCCCAAGGTAAAGTATCTGACTGATGTCGATCACAAAGGAAATCTACTATGTACCTAGTTTCGGGGTGAATTCACTTAGGCAAAACAGTTTCTTACAATAAGTAAGTCGGAAGAATGATAATGAGGCAGTAACCCGTTTTTCAATTTTGACTTTTGTCTGTTTAGCATATAATTAAAAGCCTCTCATAAATATTCGATCTTTATTAAATATCTCATATTCCAGCAAATAAATGATGTTAAAATTGTCAATATGTAATGTCGTTTAAACATGAATAAAAATCGTCAAAATGGTATATTTTACATGCGTAGTGTTTACCATTACAGATCTTCACCAAATGTCACAAATAAGATTATTTAACTATTTAAACAATTTTTTTTCTTTCTTCCTCCTTTCATTCCTAAATATCATTCACAGTATTCAGTTTAAGATTATGAAGTCAAACATCGGCCTTGTATCTTCTTGAAAGTCAAGCACAAGCAAGTGTACAGCAACCTAATTACCAACGTAACGTCCGGTCTTATACATCACAACACAATCTCTACTGTAACACGAAAAATCATCAGTACGTGTCAATTTGCTAAACAATTAATCGCTCTGATAGTATACTTGAGCGATTTAGGCACTTTTGCACAACATCATCTATAAGTAAGTACAAATTTTCTTATTAACTTGAAAAACTGCAAGCGTCTCTTCGTCACATTACAGGTTTAGTGTTGCGTGGATCATCGTTCAGGAGCAATAAGTTCGTCGACGCCATGTGTCCCGCCACATTTCTCGCACACCACTATAAAATTCTGAAAAGGTAAAACAAATATTAGCACATCAACATTTGTATAAAAAATAATTTTATTGACTAACGGCCCGACGCGACGGTACTTTACACATTCATATAATTCTGACGAGCCGTGAAAAGGGTCAAATAAAACGTGGAAAGTAATGCATCGGTATCCTTTGGGGCGTGATCAATTGGTCCCTTGCCAAAAAGTAGAGCGCAAAAAAACTATAAGGAGACAGAGACCTGTCGATAGCTCATACAAAAATATTTATCAATCGACTCAGAATGCTTACATTTGAATAAAGATAGTTAAAACAAACTTTTGAATTCACTTACCAGGTTATGTTGTTGTCGCAATAAATCCATGAGTCGTTCGTAGTTGTTCTCGCTTCTCGGGACGAAGGGGTGCTTCTCTATAACTTCGATTGCTCGTTTGACCAAAGCATCTAATTGAAGAAGTCCATTCGGTTCTCTACGATGCTTGTCTATATCTCGACCGTATCTGGCTCCCCAGTTGCGAAAGTTCTCAGGTCTTAGGACACCACTGCCACTCGGCCGCGACGGTCTTGCAGGCCTTACAGGCTCCTCACTCTGTTCCGGTAACTTCACCATGACTACTCTTTAATAATGATAACCAATCTTCACAGACCCCTTCTTTTAAACCAGTACAACTAATTACCAAACATTAAGTGCTTGTAGTTAGTTAATTAAAATGACCGTATTGACTAATAGATCAAGAATTTAAACGAACTTAAGTAAACACGACAAATATCCGACACCACGACACGACGAGTTTCGACTGAATGTGACTCAAATAATTGTTTTCAAAAATATGAAAACACCACGTTACTGACACCAAAGGGCTGGTAATAACAATGGACATTCTGAGTGGTCATTTATTGCAAAAAATAATAGACAATAGGTAGAATGCGTTTGTGCGTAGAGTCAACATCCCCACCAACTTAAGTACCAGGTAGTCGTTATTATATTTCATTTGCTGTAAGTGATTAGGCGAGTCAGGTAGTTAGAGATGGTGATGTTGCCAGAGAACGAAGAGTACGTGCCTCTACCGGCGGGGGAGCTGTGGGCCAGGTACCTACAGAACCTTAACGTGTACGCACAGCGCTCCGGCGCCGGAGGCCCCTCCAGGCTGATCGAGTTGGAAGAATTTGCAGACATAGCAGCCAATTGTGTGAGCACCATGTCGAGTAATCATACGATTGTTAGACAAATCGCCATGAATCGACTACGGCAGCTTTTTAATTTGGTAAGGAGTTTCTTGATCATTTATTATATATGTATATATTAAGTACACACGGCTACACATCAAGCTATGCGAAACTAGTGAGTTGGTCGTTTAATGTGCGGAAATATCATATAAAATGAAGTCAAGACAAAGGGTTTTATATAGGTAGCTTGATGTGTGTAGCCGTGTGTGCCTTACAAACGTGAAACCCAATACATTCTGTATTGTATCAAAGTCTGTATCCATTACAATAACAGATTCATTTCCACATGATTGACCGACTCACTGATTATATTATCATCCGACATACTCAGCCAAGTGCGTCCAAGGATACAGTATCAGATAGGAGTTGTTAACTTCTGTAAATCTGCCGGTACCTTCTATCTACAATCGATGGAGCTACGGAATAGTTTTGATATTCAATCGGTTACTTACTCGACGAACCACATTGTTGGAGTTCAACATTGAAAATTCTAACCCTATTACATTCTCATTACCTCAGGAAATACGCGCTTTTACTACCACTACGCAACACATTAGGCACAGGGATCGGTTTTGTTTAAGAGCCGCCAGTTCTAAACCCAACAGTGAAATACTCGTATATTATTAAAGGACTACGTATCTATTAACAATTCCCGGCCTCGGAGAGCACGTTAAGTTATTGGTCTTGCCCCTGATGTCTCTTCCGGTCTCTTCAAATTGTCCCATCAGACTATAAGAATAAAGGAACAGGGAATGCATCTACAACATCATACAAACCTAATCTCTTCAAAGTTAGAGTGAACAGGCTTCTTCTGGGTAAGCTCGCTCCATCGTCGACCTTGTCTTACTCACTCCGGACCTAGACTAAGATCCTTTGCACGTAAAAAAAAACTGTGCCTGCGCACCCACTTGTGCTATGCACTATTTATTATGTCCCGCGCAGATGATTTATCTCCTTTAAGATTGGCCGAAATCGGTCAGGAAGGCTATTTTTTAAGTAACAATTGTACTACAAAAATCATGGCTAATTTTATGTTTAATTCAAAACTTGGTTATTTTGTTGTAGGAGTTCAAGTTACGCTGTGACGTTTGTGGGACAGCGCACTATCAAGATGAAATCAGTGCACCTGAGAGATAGACTATTATTATTATATTAGTTCAATTTAGACCAATAATAAAAATAAAAAGAATTTTAAAAGTTGTGTTTGTTTTAATTGATAAATTCAAAAACTATAAAGAGTTTTTTTTTTTATTCCATACAATTCATTTAACCGTAGGTATAGGTACTTAACTAAACTAGATTGTATAGACCACAAATACGTCCTTTTTCTATCGAAATTAAGCTTAAAAAAATAATTAAGGATTTATTTCCATTGATAATTTTGCCTCAACACAAAATGTCTTTTAGAAAATGGAAGCCAAGTGGGTAATTAACTAATTAGTGGTTTTAACTGTAATTCGTTAAGTACTTAGAGCTTCAAAGCTAATGGATTAAATCGAAAAGACTCTTACTATTGTAAGCAGGTACTAAGGTAAATACGTAATAATAATTAGGTAAGTAAAACAAATTATTCTAAAGTATTCAGCAGCTGTACGTAACATAAATATTATCTATCTTAGTTAGTTCCTAATAATAACAGGATCGAACTTTCCCATCTAAAAATGCTACTATCATCTTAACTCTACTTGAGGACATTATTTTTAGAAAATAGCACTTACCAAATAGCAGTAACTTCTTTGATAAAAAATGGGTAATAGGTATAAAAAAATACTGATAATTCATAATTAGCCTAAACAGTGTTCAATAACAAAATATGTAGTCTAATACTATGATTACTGAATTATCTGTCAGTATCCGTAGCGTAGCTAGTCCGCGTAGCTAGAACGCTCGATTTGATTGATCTCACAGTCAATGTTGGCTACGGCGTAGCTTGCGTAGCAATTTTGCTACGAATTAAGTACACAGCCCTATAGATTTACTAGGAACAATATGTCCAATAAAAATTAAATTTCTTAAAATCAGAATAAGTAGCATGGTAGCATGTTAAGTTTCATATTTTATGAAATTGAATATTAGATGAGATATTTCTTTTTTGCATATTTTTATATCATTGGTACGAATAACGATCTTGATTGTCAAACTCAAAACACTTTGGAGTAGACATAAAATTGTATCTTAAATAATTGAAAACAATTCTTCATATATTCTTCTATATTCGTCACTACTTAGAAAGCGTTATAAATTATGTGAAGTCACAAAGGCAAAAATAAAATTGTCAATGTTAAGTTTGTGGAGGCCGCCTCACAAAGACGAATTTGAGGCACAAAGAGGCGGCATTATAGCGGCTCCCGAGTAATCCGGATTGAGCCAGCAATTATAATACTTATCCTGTTCGGTATTTCATCTCGCTACAGTAAAGTGTACCCCAAAATTGTCCCGGTTTCATTCGCGACAGATAAAAAGAGATTCGGGTTTGCACAAAAATATATTAATGACTCCTTCATTTCAAAATAAATTTTAAAATTACGTGTCTTATATTCAACTATAAAACTATAAGTGACAGACTGGCCTGTTGGTCTAGTGGTTAGTAACCCTGACTGCTATGCCGAAGGTAAGGTGTGGGTTCGATTCCCACCCAGGAAAAATGTTTGTGTGATGAGCACGATCATTTGTTCTGTGTCTGGGTGTAATTTATCTATAATATGTATTTAGAAATATATAAGTATGTTTATCAGTTGTCTAGTACACAAGCTCTGCTTAGCTTGGGACTAGATGGCGTTATGTGATAGTTGTGGAATATTATTATGTTATTATTATAAGTTAGTAAATATTGAGCATTATTGTTGAAGTATTGACTATAAAGTATCAGCAGGCTACTACCTGCCTGATACTTTGTTCTTGTTTTTGATTACCAGGCAGAACTTCTACATTCTCTACTCCTATTGTCTGGTCACGAAAGCCAGACCTCCAATAATGAAAGTTAGGCAAGATCTGCACTATACATGGTAACTAAATAATTGTGATGTAACCAAGCAACGCGGTATCACGATGATAGAGAGGTCCAACATTAAACCAAAGTTTCCAAAGCATCGTTAGGGTTGCTTCCTAGAATAACAAGACAAAGATGTGTGCATATTATTTAATAAAACAAATGCCCAAAAATAACAATTGTAAAGAAAGGCGTTGTCTGGCCAACAATAGCTCTTTACAACCGAAATTGTGATCTTAAACAAACAAAGCTTTAGTTCTGCGTATGGGGGCTTAAGCCGGAGAATTGTGGCCTCATCCCGGAAATGTGCCCGCTAGAGCCAGATTCGAATAAACCTAGCGAGCTGACAACCCTAGTTACAGTGGTGTAGTAAATATTGACAGTTAGCCTTTAGTTCACCGCGACACCGATACTACGATAAGCTAATGAATTTTCCCCCAAACAAGTCAGCAGGGTGCTGATAAATTAAACTTGTTGTTTATTATCAGAAACAACTTGTTAACAAAGTACGTTGCCAGAAATGTTATTGATAAATCATTGAAACTTAGGTCTTAGTTCGATGGCGAGCGATATCGAGCCAAGTGGAGATAGAACTTTGGTAATATTACCTGTAAAACGTTCCGTAAATGTTTCTCTTTAATCAAGTAACCACTAAGTTGGATATAAAACAACTAGTGGTTTCTTTTCGACTGGCTCGTTTTTCTCCGTCCCTCGTTGGCACTGGTAAGCAGGTACCTACTGTTAGTAGCCGGTATTTGCTTGCCTTGCCAACAAACTACATCAACTTCGGTTAAAGTAGGTACCTATTTACCTATTCAGATGGTCGGAGTTAAGATAAGTTATTGTAGATAGTGCTTTTACGGTTAAATAAAAGGGTTATTTTTTCTACAAACACAATTAAAGAGTAGTAGTTCTTCTATTCTATATTTCAGTTTCTGTTTTTCTGTCTGCCATACGTAATCACGTATTACTCCATTGAAAAAGATGTATGAATGGATTACGAAATCGGCAAAAACGGATAGTCCATAAATACAAATAATCGATACAGGACCCTATCAATCAATCTGGCGCCGTTTGAAAGACCGCAAATGAGCAAGAATGAGATTTTTAGATTAGGTAGCGGCAAGCTTGTGTAATTATTATTCTGATAAGCCACAAGTCATCAATCAAAGTACCTACTTTAGCTGCCGCCTTTACCGTCTCCTCCCATCTTTAATTCTTTAGATTGTAAGCCTTTACTCCCTTGTAACAATATATTCTGTCTGTGCAAACCATGCTTATAATTTCAGTGTTACCATAGAATGAAGCAGATGGACATTTTTTTTTTTTTACACGACATAGACAAAACGATTTGCATGTATCTATAAAGCATAATTTTATTCAAGACTTAGAATTTTAATAAGAAATCATAAAACGGGACTTAAGTGGGCCATGAAGTTTTTATGGGACTATTATTTTGAGTTTATGTGAAATAAATCAGATGAATGCTTAATGTTTTTTAAAGACTTATAAGTCTAGGTACATGAAACAATAGATAATACTTAATACAACAAATTAACCTATTCATAAACTGACACCTGAGTCCCAAAAGCCCCTTATCCCTTCCAATAAAATTATAAACAGCCTTCTGAACAAGTCAAAACTACTGAAAGTACTTAATAATAATATTTCTTTTACATTTATAACTGCTCTGACCTCGTCCTAATAAACTTTTGCTTCGTTTAATTAAACCTTCATGCCTCGCAAAATGTTAAACGTTCAAGTTAAATTAAATTCACCATCGACGTTTCATATTTTGCTCAGAAATAATGTAATTACCTTAAATTAGACGAGATCTCGAACATTTACGAATTAATTTACCAACTTCAAATAGAGTTGGCGATTTTATTGTATTTGTTAAGTTTGGAAGTAATCACTTGAATGCTCAATTAACTTTCTGTTTTCATTCAATACAAACTGGTAAAGGTAAAGGCCATACTACATAAACATTCACTAAAGCCTCATTTAGACGGAACAAGAACTCACATGCGAGTTTCACTACATTGCGGTTTTTGTTTGATCAATCGAATTCGTTGTATACCTATAAAGTCCGCAATGTAAAGCAACTCGCGTGCGAGTTCTGGCATCGTCTAAATGAGGCTTTATTCTCGCAGCTATCAGTGAACAGGGTAAATTGTATGTTATTATATCCTTTACGACATAAATAACGATACAAGTCAGTATGTAAATTGTAAGTTATTGATTCGTTAGTGATGCAGAAATATCACTAATCTACCCACTTAACTGAAGTTAAGTAGCAAAGATTTACATTGTTATTAAGCAAACAAATTCAACTACAGAGCAAGAGCAATGGGGAAGGCAAGTGTCAAAGTGAAAATGACAGTTTGGTCCCCAAAGAACTGTAAAATCAAAGGAATTTTCAGAAAAAAAAACCATTTATTGATGTAAAATGACTAGATGTTGTGTAATAAGCTGTAAAAATGATGGAATACACTTTTCAAAATAATATCTACTTTTCTTTTGGAGGTTAAGTACCAGTATTGCATCGCTCGAAAATCGAAGAATTATCACCTGGAACGAGTTTTGTAATAGTTGTGGTGTTAAGAAATTAAATATATTGTGATATTTCTCGAATCTAAATAGAAAAAAAGGTTAAAATTACTGACTTAAAACATTATGATATTTTATCAAAATAGAAAGTCAAAACCAGCATTATATTCTTGATAAAGGAGAGGACAGGTAAAACATACCTAAACTCAAAAATTGAAACCTCAACTACAAGTAATTGTGGATTTATTACGGTAAAATCAAATGTATAACCACTCAATTAAATCACTTTTTTCCTCTTGTAGATGCGCCGCGGCGTCTTAATTCTTCTTTTAGTATATAGTACTTGCATGGACGAATAATTTTCCATATTTGTTTTGTATTTATACTCAATTTTTATAACAAATAATCTTGTTTGTTTTTTTGTACAAGGTAGACGTGGGGACCAACTATCGCAGCGCCATCTACGATTAGCTTTGAGTTGCCATCCCCATTACGAAGTAGGATTTTCAGTTTTACTTAGCTTCAGTTTCACAAGACTTTGAAGAGCTACATTTTAAAAACCAGAGATTTTTCCTCAAAAATATCTTCAACCTCGTTTGAAAAAAGAATGGTCATGCAAACCTAACGATGTGTTTCAAAATATTTGGGCAAGTAAAAATAACTGGAATAAAAATATTTGTGAAAAATTGATAGGCCGTCTAACGCATATCCATCACGTGTGTACTGCGGCATTTTTTAGCGAATTGCCTTTCCAGTCAGCAGCTTTTACTGGTTCGTCGGACAATGGCGAACGCAGATGGCTCTCAGCCAACCATGGAATTTCAAGCACCACTGCATCTTACCACTGAACTTTGAAATATTGACTTTACAGCACCTACCTGCGCTCTGTAAAAAGTGAATGTGTGAGTAGCTTTATAATTGCATTTGGGATTTGAATCTCAAAGTTAGAAAAGTAATGATGTTTGCATAAATAAAAGCTTATCTGTTAGATTTTCACCGCTTGGTCAATCTCTGAAAGTTGTAACAGCGTAATAACGTTTAAATGTTCATTTAGGCATAATTTGCAAGCATTCGTTCAGGTTTAGGGTAACAATACTGTAATGTTATAATTAGGTGAAGTAAGTTTGAATAAAAGGGGTAGTCTTCGTAACTACTTTACTAATCCGATTCCAACAATTATTTCACAAATGAGAAGCTATTACAGTAATATTTAAAATGTAATTTTTCGGCCATTCTAGGAACGAAGTAATATGTATTGGGACACTAAATAACGCAAGTAATTATAGTGAAGTGGCACATTCTACCCCACATTACATATTAATCACGGTTGACGCTGTTGTCGCATAACATGACAAGCAGAAATTCTTTAGATGTCATGGAGGTTGGACTTGCTATAGCCAAATCTACGATGCTCATTTCTTTTTTTTTATACATTCTTTATTGCTCATTACCGGAGTAGACTTTCAAGGAAGTTAATAAGTAAAATAACATCACAACCTTCTAATAATATTTAGAGGACGTATGTAACATGTATAAATCTAGGTAGATATATGTTGTAAAAACGCTAGCACACCAGCATTATTTATTTGTTATTTGAATTTTTAAATAAGTTGATACCTACGTTTTACTTAGGTATTTAATTGAAGTACAGAAATTACGATCTCTGCTATTATATAATAACTTAGCGGTACAATATTCTCAAAACTTTTGAGGAAAAGGAAAAATCCAATTTATGAACACACATTCGTTATTCTACTTACGGAAGTTGTTCCAAACACAATTTCACGACAGTGAATCCCGAAAAAAAGTCTAAATTGTGTGAAATGTCACGCTAAGTATAGCCAGGACCGAATTATTCGAAAGGCCACGAACCTTTTAAATTAATGCGTATGTATGTATCTGTTTTATTTTAACACTCAACGGCAACAGAAAAAATACTACGCGGGCTCAATACTGGTTGGTAGGTGTCACATTACTTCCAATTTTTTATTCTAGGAAATACCGCTTTTCTCACGATGTTTTCTTTCATCGCTTTGTGAGCAGTGGCGATGAAATAATTTAGATTAAATAATATACGTCTAAGTGTTCCCATCTTCGAACGTACTCTTTACTCGGAGGCGTTACCTTATTTATCAAAAGCTAGTAACAATATTATAGCATGTATTTACAGGTTTCAGACTAATATTAATTGTGTTGGATACTTCTTCGTGACGATATTTATATTTTATTGGCCCAGCGCGGTTGGATACTTACTTAAATACATAGGATGTAGTTTTAAAATGAGCTAAAATCAAATTAGTGTCCGGCAAATTATATCAATGCCGGCAAACCTATAAAACCACTCAGCAAACAAATGGTTCAAGGGAAACAAACTTAAAACGAAAAAAAATATTTCATTTTGCTGCCAGCATTTTTTTCACGTTGACGCGTTTTTAGAGAAAAGAAAAAAAATCGTATGCCTTTTTGACGGAATACCAAATGTTACTGTGGAAACAGGCGCGTATCGTGATGTTGCATGTTCATTTATGATGTGACCATGTTGTGCCATATCGAATAATTGATAAACACAGAGTACTTTTCTTTTTTCAATTTAATTCCCGTGAAAATGACACTGAACAGTCTCATTTGTGTCCACTAGACCAATTGGGCAGTTAAAAAATGTGAAAGTTACACAAATAAATAAAAAGTTCTTATCAGAAACTTTTGCTTCTTGCCTAATAGGCTTGTAAGCCTACCTAAATCTAAAATTGTGATCATTTTATCAATTTAAAAATTAAATTCTTCGTAGAATAACCATCAATTTCCACTACTTTCAATAAGTAAATTTTTTTATACAATAATATTCCACAACTATCACACGACGCCATCTAGTCCCAAACAGAGCTTGTGTTATGGGTACTAGACAACTGATAAACATACTTATATATTACTAAATACATACATATTATTATAGATAAATTACACCCAGACACAGAACAAATGATCGTACTCATCACACAAACAGTTGTCCTGGGTTGGAATCGAACCCACGACCTCCGGCATAGTAACCACTAGACCAACAATATCTCGCAACAAAATGTCGCAATGTGAAACAACATAAAATCATAGACAATAACTAGTCACCATAAATATAACAATTAAACCATGGCGTTACATAAAATCATAGAACAATATCTAATATCTCTTTTATAGCAGTTATAAAATATTTACCGTCTGTCGGACTTATGAAACCTCATATTTTCGGTTGATTGCCACTGTCTTCGAAAAACTTAGGTAAGCTTTTTAGATATTTAAAGGGCAATAACATTCTTCGGGTGTAGAGAATTGTAGCGATGTAGCCACAGTTACGTGAATCATCATAATTTCGTATAGTGCGACACAATTTAAAGGTTCCGTCTTTGGCATATTATTTAGAGAAAGAAAAAATAAACATCGTCGTTTGTGTCAATTTAGGGTGCTCCCACATCTCAAAATGCGATAGCACGCGGCCGCCTCGTGGATTCCGCCGCGTGCTATCGCGTTGTTTTCTGTCTCGGTCTAGCAAAGGCAGTTCTATAAGCGACAGAAAGAGAAAGGGCGACGAAAAAAGCCGATTCCACGTCGATAGATGAGGGAGCACCCTTAGCCTGTATGACACTGGTTTTAAGCGCGACCTCATACATACTGTAAGCTATTTGAAAAATTCTGGCTATCGCAATACAAACCCATAGAGGTTCGTACATAGACACGCGTCAATGTATACCAAAATCGTAAGGTATCGGAGACTTGCGTCGCCTAGTGTACGAAGGGGCTAAGTCGTGGGTGCAATCCCGGCCATGCGCATTACTCTGTGTACCACTGCTCTCAGAACACTGAAGGAAAATATCGTGAGGAAACCGGCACGTCCTAGAACCAAAAACTTGAAGATAAGTGAGATCTAAACTGGGCCCGCGTAGTGGATTATGGCCCACTCCCTCTTACAAAAAGGAGAAATGTGTCCCAGCAGTGGGAACATTATAGGCTGATGGTGATGATAATGTGGTTGCGAACGACGTAACTTCGAAGTTGTGTCGTAGTAAACACACGTATTTACACTTATTGTTTTCTTCAGTGTACCTAGTTACGCGGTTATGTTCAACATTAGCACGGCGATATTCTCTTGAGTAATTCGCAAGAATTTGTTAGCAGGCTTATGGTTTTTATGAAGCCTTTATTTTTTTGATAAAGGACAATTTTATTCTGTTCTAAATTGTCTACTTGAACAAAGGAATGTTTTCGTCTTTTTTGTTTAATTTTATCATTTAATGTGCATATATAGATACTGCGATGTCTCGAGAGTTTGTAGAAATTTTATGCTGTATATTACATAGTCATTTTCTCAGTGGTAGACGTTGGCACCTTCCAAATATCTTACTCCCAATTTTTCTTCGGCTAGTCTTTGTAATCTTAACCTTTGGAGCATGTCCTTCCTCATTTCCACAACGAACGCCCAACCAAAAACAAGTCGTCACAAAAAATATACCAAAAGGTTTTTTTATAAAATACAAACCTAATCAAAACTGACCTAGCCGATTGATGATTATTTTATGTAAGGTACGAACTTCGTCATACACAATGAGTTATTAGGATATTACAATACCAAAATTAGTTGACCTCCTTTCTATACATTGTTGAGATTTAAATTTTACAATTGTTTTCTTTTAATTTACTTTGCTCAAATATTTAAAACATAAAATAAAAGAATTATAAAATTCAAAGGAGCCTTGCGAAAAGGAGGTCACACGCAGACTGGTTTCATAGCCAAAACAAAATAATCACATCAAATAACCATCAACGTTGCTTACGTTGCGCTGGTCTACTTACATTAAACAATACCCAACAAAACTATAGCTCCGTCGGTATTATTCTGCCAGTAATATTTTACTTTTGCCCACACATGCGGTATGTGCAAAAGCAAAATAATGCTGCAGCAAACTTCTGCGATGTTTTTGTGTTAGGAAAACATAACGTGCCGACAGCACTACTCGTAGTAACAGGTCGAGTTAAATCTCAGCGTTGTTCTAAAATATTCAGGCGTGCCGTGAGTCCGTGACCCTACCTAACTGCACTGTTTGCTTGCAGAACGGTCTCATTCGAACTTGGCGGTTTTTCTACGACTTTTTGGTATTTTATTTACTTATTTATTAATTTGTATAAGCTTAACCACTTAATAACGTTATTAATTTAAGATTAAGATATGGAATGACATCAAATTAATCATTTATCCCACCCTGAGTGAATGTGACTCCGTGACTCTTACTGATTGAAAACCACCTTGTTTTTTCGATTGCTCTTCGCCTGCCTGGAAGCCTGGATCAGAGTAAGTGATTCCATACTCTCTCTCGCCAGTGCAGAACATTGGGTACGATTAGCTGATACAATATCTGAGCCAACACTATAAGAAAAATGGCGAATGCTGAGTAGCATACATAGGCTGAGACGGGATACATACGTAACCTCAACAATCAAAATCTCAACAGTTAAAACATCAACACCGTAAGACCAACGATTCAAAATCTCAACAATTCAGAATGCTGTCAAAGTGCTTCACTCTCGTCTGAACTGAGCTTGGTTTCAGCCAATAATTTAGTCAGCATAGGCTGAATGCTGATCAGCATTTTCGATTTCTGCCCAGATTTTGTATCGGCTAACCGTACCCATTGAGAACAATGCGATTGTTCTAAATGTCCAGTACTAATCGTACAACGATGTCATCTCGGACACAGATGTGATTGACAAGACGAGCCGATCATTAATTAGTTAAAAGGTCATGTGGATTACACAACGACAGTTGCAGATATGAAGTGTGGTCTAAAACCAACATTTTAGCAATATTGTTTTCTGACAATAGAACATAATATTCCATTTTACGAATCGCAATTTCATTTGGCAATATTGTGAAGGATTTAATAAATCTTTTAAACACTTACCTACATAAATAGCCAAATATGAACTCTCTTCGTCTCTTTCGCAAAAAGTCGCTTTCGCTGAATTATTCCTTTTCAAAATGTCGCTTTATCACAATGCCTCTTTCGCAGAATATCTCTTTCGCAAAATGTCGTGTTAGTAACTTAGAAAAAAGTTAGCCAGGTTTAAAAGAAAGGTTGTGAGTTAATTACACAATACTGCGTTAGTTTTGTAACTGAGTTGCAGTTATTCACCCTAGTGATTATGACACCATCCCAAGAAACGTAACCATGGTGTTGTAACCCTCCGCGTCATGGCATCTGACAGATGATTCAATTATCCAACAGGACGATAATAGCCCACTTTATATTGTCGACATCGCTATGTTGAAAATTAACCCTGACCTCTTGTTACAAATGATCTTCGTTCACTATTTCGGACTTGGGAGAAGCAAGCAGAGGGTCAGACTGAATTCTAAATTAATTCACAAGGAATTTGTGACACTTAGTGAAGTTAATAGTTTAATACCTACCCACTACTTTGTTTAAACTTATAAATTTATTTAGCTTCATTTCATCAAGGCGAGGCCACTGTCTTGAAGGCACCTTCTAGTTTTCGATTTGACACTAGTATACGTCTAGTATTTATTATAAAAAAAATATAAAAGAAGTTTAAGTTTTCTTGTCTTAATTAAGTCGGGGCCATTCAGTGAAAAAGCACTCGGCGGATATATTAGGTAAATATGATTATTTACGCTATGAGAGACATTCATACAGTCGGTTAATGTACTTAGGTACCATTTTTTTTTTATTAACCTAATCCAAATCCAATCGTTTATTTCAACTAGGCCAATTACAGGCACTTATGAATTGTCAAAAGACATAAAATAAAACAAGTACAAAAATAGTTATGTCCCACTACATTGTCCCACTGCTGGACAAAGGTCTCCCCCATAACCTCCCAATCTTCCCTTTGCGCGGCTTTCTCCGGCCAATCTCTCATATATTATTATGTGTCTAGATCGTCATGCCAGCGTTTTCTAGGCCTCCCTCGGCAACGACGCCCATCCGGCACCCACTGCGTAACGATAGGTACCAATAGGTAGTTTTTACTACTAATCGCAATTTAAAGCAAACTTCGGGTGTTGAGTCATAAATTGATTTCTACCAACTATGAAATGGAGCTTAATAACTTTGTGGTAGCAAATTGTTTTGTAGTAACGCGAACGTTGGTGATTGAAATTAAACTTTGTGAGTTTAGAATTTAAAGCTTGATTTCATTTACAGTTCAACTTTAATGGCCTGACTTTATTGAGGGGTAGAGACACTTTGAGTGAATTGGTGGCATACCATGAACTCTTAAGCCTGCTCTACACTAATCACGAAGTTGCGTCGACGAAGTACCTACTCGTCGAAGTTGATCGAAGTCCCGAAGTATGTGACTACACTACTCGCGAAGTTGCCTGTGTCATCATTGTGCCCTTTGACTCGGTCGCAAAAACCAACAACAAATGGAAGTTGCACGAAGCCAAGCTACGTGCCCTACACTATCGTATTCGGTCAACTACGACCAACTTCGCGAGTAGTGTAGAGCAGGCTTTAAAGTGTGAGTCTTTAAGCTGTGGGAAAGAGATGGTGCTAGATGATGGTGGTAGAGATGACGCTTTGTATAGCTCTGTCTCTTTCCCACAGCCTTAACTGGATCGCGTTATGAGCTCATGGTAAGGCCTCTGAGACTCACGCTCAGACTGTAACTGAGCGATCATGAGCTTTCCTCATCCAGTCTTCCTATCTACTTACTCACCTCAAGAAAATTATTGTTGACTGTACAAAACGAGTTACCTGCTGGCCTGCTGCGATGTTGCTTTACAATGAGCTCGTAATCTTTCACTTGACTATCGTATTCCCATCTCCGGAGGGAACCTAGTTTCGTTCTACTTACAGGCAGGTAGGTAGGTACATAATCGCGTTTGCGTTAGGCAGGTAAGCTCTAAGCAGCTTGTGCCCTGTTACCCCGGGCTTACATACGTGCCAACTTAATAAACTAAGTAACTGCTTAGTGAAAATTAAACGCAGAAGATTTTTTAATGAGACACCAGAAGCAAAATTCTTGTGAGTAGGTATACTAGGCGACACACTTTGATTACGACCAAGAAGGATCTTAGCATAAAAAGGGTAGGTAAATAAAGCGCGTACATTATGAGGATCCCCTAGGTAGCAAAGTGAAAAATCGTTAACTCGTTTGCTGTGAAAAACATCGATCAGTTTACTCCCCAGTCTTAACATCAAATGTGAGTTGTCCATAAAAAGGAGTAAAATGTACCATTTTTTTTTTAATGCCGTTCGTGTCCGTTTCATTATTTTAAGGATTATTTCATTGTACGGGAAGAAAAAAAATCGGCACGGCTGAAGTTGGTTGTTAGCAAAATATTTTTTCCTACAAATTGCATGAACGAAAATATTAGGTACCATTTATTATGATGTCATTTAATTTAGCGTCATGTCCCATATATTTGGATCAAGTTGCAACGTAATTTATAACTTTACTGTTGTACTAATTAATTATGTATACTTATTTAAATGTTGAATTACAAACTGCGCGCGTCGCATGATATGTAATATCCCCTTCCATTTTCACTTCCATTTTAATTATTTATGTAATAAAAACATAGTTAATTGATTTCAAGTATTTCCGCATTGTTTTTTTTGTAATCTCTTTTAGAACGAATGCATTGTTGATGCTGAATAGAAACAAAATAGGAAGTAGGTTTCTTGTCTGCAACCTTGAGACTTCTTCCTATTTCTGTTTGATACTGATCGCGGTTAGATCCGATTATAATTTGTAGGTATCTAGGTAGTTTAAATAACAATGCTACCTATTTTATTTTATTTACATCCGCCTGTCATCCGTTGCCGTGTTGAATGTTCCCGAAGAATAGAAGTGAGTAAGTATGTAATTATGGTTTCTATACCTACCCATCCTGCATCCACAGTATACAAAATGCGAAAATAACTTAGGCGTACTGAAAAAATAGTTAACCAGGGTGTCATGAATCCCAATCCAGACAATATTTTCTAAGTGGAAAAATCTGACAGATTCGGGTAGGTTGACCTGCTGGCGTCTGTACCTACGTTTTTCATCTGACCGAAAACGCACACTTATCCGAGCCGAACGCGTCGGAGTCGAACGAAACGAATTTTAGAATTCTGTATATTTATGAAATCTCATGAAAACTCGCACAGCAGCGCACACAGCACACTTAAATCCGCACGAATCGAACGAAAGGATTTTTAGATTTCTTTTATGTAAAGTAAGAAAAATTGAATTTCGCGGGCTGGTTGAAGCATTCAGCACCCAAAAAAAAACTTCTTGTAACCAGACATAGATGTCATCACGTATCATAGCAACAACTTCGCTCGCATTCTTAAATTATTAATGATTTAATTTATTCAGTGTATCGAAAAATGAATTATGTTATTCCCAGAATGTTTTATTTGCATTAATGTTTTTTTTGCGTTTACTTTTAGCCAAAAGACTAGTTTAGTCAGTCGCTACCGCAGTGCCATCTAATTCAAACGATGGCAAACTTGAATTCTTGAAATCAGTCAGGTACTCCACGGGTGATAATCTTCGTACAACGAAACGCTCGACGTAGCGCCATATTGTTTTAATGTCGACAGACGTTTCTGGTCGTCTGTGATTGGCCGTCGCAGACGCTGGCAGGCCGCCATTTGTTTTTGCGTCATATGACGTATGTCTGACATTACTGCTGTTGCTACTATTGATCTTTATTGTTTATCCTGTCCGCTTTTTCTGTATTATTAAAGCCCCAGTGTCTCTACTATTACTTTTGATACTTTCAAAATGTATTACGAGTGGATTTGGCATCATTTCCCGTGTAGAAAAGACTCGCTGTGTGGTTAGAGTGTCTAAACTAAACCGTGATGATCTGCAAGACTGCAATTCTCGTAACCTGAACAACTTTCGAAGCTTTTTGTTTGTCAAAGCACGAAAAGAAGTTCATTACGTCTAAATCTCGTCTCATTGGCATTACCTATCCTTCCCTGTTTACTGAAGATGAGATTTTGAGTGGAACAACACAACTTGGCAGTATACCGGTAAGTATTATGATGAAACATCAGCTATCATTACTTCTTGCTTTCTTAACCTTACTTTAACTAATATTATAAAATACCAAAGGAGGAGACAAGATGGATGTACACACATCCATTCCATAACAGTAACGGAGTAACAGTACTCAGATTATTTTAAAATAATAGGATACCTTTTATCCCAGGCTTAAATACCTGTTAATTCTTTGTTATTAACGCGGGCGAAGCCGCTGGCGATGGCTAGTATGCAAATTGTTATATATTATGGGGGCTGCTAAATTTTGACCGTGTGGTAGGAGGCAGAGATATATTTTTCCTTTAGTTTAATAGATCTTTTGAAGAGAAATCATTGTACAGTTACATGCTAAAATAATAATTATGTTTTACTACATACATAATAACATAATGTTTGCTTAAAACTCAACTGGTTTGCACTACCTGACTACATAAAGCTCCCTCATCCACCGACTCCGAGGTTCACAATATTTCTTTATACTAAACATAATGTTTCTTCTTTTCCAGCTCATTATGCAGATGAATGAAGACCTGTGAAAATCCTGAGGATAACAGATGTAGAAAAATCACCTCACCATCGTTTTGGAAAGAGGCGAATGATAAACCATCGAGAATATACGGCAGCAAAAAAAAGACTAAATTACCCATCCAAAGGTGCAGTGACGTGTTTCGGTACAGTGATATAAATAACAAATGCATAATATTGGAACACAATGCTCATAAAAATAATGTTGCGTCAAATAGTTTACAATAATGAACTGGTGCAATTTGATAATTTTACAATAAAAATTCGATTTTCGCCATTTGCCTGCGATGCAAAAATAAGCATTATTTAAAAGGAAATTAAAAAATAAATGTTTTAATATGTAATAGTTTTTTTTATTTGATTTTTTCCCAAAATTAACTTTGAAAAGTTTCAGTAGTATAGCAATATCGAGTACGGCGTTTTTTTTGCGCGAGCAACACTGATTAAAAAAAAAACAAACGTCATATGACATTAAAACTCAAAATGGCGCTACGCCGAAAATTTTTGTTCTGGAGTTGGCAGTCTGATACGTAGTATCTCTTAGTAGTCTGTGAGGTACTCAGGTAAAATGAAATCCTACCTGAATACTGCTGACTGCAGCCACTTTAAAATGTTAAGATAAAATACCGTTATACTGTATGGTTTTGTAATTTTAATTGATTAATTCAATTATTGAAATCTAATGGGGATTGTCTTAATTTTTTAAACATTCGATTTTATTTCATTTTCTGCAAATATAGAGCATTTTGAGAAACTAATTTGAATATTTTAATGATTGGCTCAATAGCTTTTTTATTTTTAATATTTTAATTTTTGAGGTAGGTGACGTCACCTTTGGCCTTAAAGTTGTGCCGTTTCCTTACTAGAGCAAAATTAAAAAACTGTCAACACAACGTCAACTGTCTAAACGTCACTTACATCCCACTAGGTTATTGTTTACAAAACAAAATTACTCCTAGATGAACATACAAAGGAATCTAAGGCTTCTGAAATACTAACATCAAAGTGATCTTCGCAACAGTACATTGTATAAACCTTGCAACATTCCACGCCGTCATCACGACACCACTTTTCTCGCAAATCTTCTTTAGTACGAACAAAATGTTGTTTCGATTATTATTAGTATTATTGTTGCAAGTTGGGACAAAGCACTTCCTGTATTCTATTTTACTTGTAGTTTATGTTATATTGCCGATGCCGATTTAACAGATTTAACCGAGATTTAAGAAGCAATTTGCAGTTACAATTAAAACTTGTTTGTTTACATCTTTGACATTTCCAAATTGACACTTGTCAGTGGCCGTCTGACATCCCTGATTTTCTCATCAGGGATGTCAGACGGCCACTGTGATGTACCAATATGAAATATTGGTACATCGGTAAAATGTGTCGAAAATCAAATACGAATGAAAAATCTTTTTTTTTCTTTTGCTGTTAATAGAGGGCAAAAAAAAGAGATTTTTTAGTAAGCAATACTCGATTGTAACTAAAGAAATAGATAACAGAGTACAGCTAGCGTGGAAGAGATATTGGTCACACAAGGTTGTCAAAAATCCTCGGGTTCCTCCCAAATCTAAGAAAATATTTGATTTCTTCATTTTACCTATATTGACGTATGGATGTCAAACTTGGAGCATTACTAAACAAAATATGCGAAATCTAGAGCCCTGTCGACATAGCATGGAGCGTAGCATGCTCAACGACAAGTTAAAAGACAAAATCAAACTAGAGACATTACTAAACCAAACTAAAATCAACGAAATCACATATTGCATAAGGAAATTGAAATGGAGATGGGCAGGTCATATGTTGAGGAGTACTAATAATAAATAGGCTAAGGACGTAACCAAATGGTTGGTCCAAGATATAACAAAAGAAAGAAAGGATGGCAACGCCTAAGATGGGAAGACGACTTTTGAAAGATGGCTGGTGCTACTTGGAGGAGGATGACCCATAAACGGAAGGAGTGGCAAGCTACAGGGGAGGCCTTTGCGAAATCGAAAGACAATCTCAATATCGGTGTCTAATAATACATATTATATAGATATATAAAAGAGAGGGAAAAAAATGTAAACTTAATTTTAATATTTTTGTTTTGTAAGATTGTTAAATAAAGGCTATAATAATAATAATACTCGATTGCACCCTAAAATTTGTCGTTTATTCTGTATTGTTGGTCAACGTCCAATCTTGGTTTTTTTTTCTCGAGTAATAATCTTGGTACATGGTACGTGACACTGCAAACTGGTATGTATACCAAGACATTGGTACTTATGCTTGACAACCCTGGAAAATACTTGTCACTTATTTTTTAGGGTTCCGCAGCCAATGGCAGAAAACGGAACCCTTATAGATTCGAGATGTCTGTCTGTTCGTCCGTATGTCACAGCCACTTTTTGTCGAAATTATAAGAGATAGCTCTTATAATTTCGACAAAAAGTTGAAACTTTGTAAGTAGATGTATTATGTGAACCGCGTTAGGACTTTCACACAAAAATAAAATAAAAACCAATTTTGGGGGTACCTCCCATACTTAGAATTGAAACTCAATATATATTTTTTTCGCCTTACCCATTCGTGTGGGATATCTATGAATAGGTCTTGAAAAATTATATTGAGGTAGTACTATTATTCTGTGATTGAAGTTACAAACATAATTATTTTTTTCTAAACTGAACAGTTTGCTCGAGAGACACTTCCAAAGTGGTAAAATGTGCCCCCTCCCCCCCCTCTGTAACTTCTAAACTAAGAGAATAATAAAACAAAAAAAAATATTTGATGTGCATTCCCATGCAAACTTCAATTGAAAATTGTTTTGAACGAGATCGAGATATTAGTTTTTTTTTTTAATAAATCGTAATCTGCAATTTACCTTGCAAAGTTACAACCAACTACAAGAACTTTACTTGCTGCTACGGAACCCTTTATGGGCGAGTCCGACTCGCACTTGGCCGGTTTTATATTTTTTATATTTTCTGTTTTCTGAGGCAAAGATACAAAACTGTGTACAGCCAAAGGTTTGAAGAAGGTGTTAAACATTTGAAGGGCAAGGAAGGTCAAACGTATTTTATTAAAAATATCAATGAAATATGAATATTTTTCATTTTTAATTAGTACATAATGATCAGTAACGCTATTCCTCGAAATGGTTTTTCAATTACAGCATATTAAAAAAAATGAACAATGCCCATTAGAATCAGACAGAAAAGCTTCATACGTTTACCTGTCTGTTAAAGTGTAACGAAACGTCGCGTTATTCATAAATTAAAAAAAAGTACCTAAGTGAACTCTAGTGACGGTCGACAGCTCATCGTTACGTTGTTTTCGATGTTATTTTTATAGTTTAAAAATCTTCAAAATTAGTGTAGTGATCTGATTAAACAAACCAAGATGTGGGATCCAACTCATGTTCAAGTTACTATCCAGCGAGCTCGAGGACTTTTGATCAAAGGTAAAAACGGTGCGAATAACTGTTTTGTTACAATCTCTCTCGGCAAAGATAAATTCCAAACTTCCGTCAAACACAAAGCGACTCAGAATGTCGAATGGATAGAAGAATGTGAGTTACGAATACCGTCACAGGGAAACACTGCCGAGATTGTTCTAAAGGTTTACGATGAAGATTTGCTAAAGGACCATTTACTAGGTCAAGTATCGATTCCGTTAAAAGACCTCGATGTTTACGAGCGGCCAAGAAGCCGTTGGTACACCCTGCACGGG
This sequence comes from Agrotis segetum, assembly GCA_036375495.1. Classification (NCBI taxonomy): domain Eukaryota; kingdom Metazoa; phylum Arthropoda; class Insecta; order Lepidoptera; family Noctuidae; genus Agrotis; species Agrotis segetum. The sequence continues at coordinate 41,652 of JAQSVV010000102.1, forward strand.
AAATCTGGTAAAGAAAATGATAAACCAAGAGGCGAGTTAGAGGTGAAAATAGCATTCACTGTAAAAGAAGGAAGTTTGACTGATTTGAGTAAGAAAGATAAACATAGATCTTCTTTGTCTAGTATTGCCCAGAATGTAGGTGGCAGTCTCATGAGCATTGGTAGCATTGAAAAACGTAAAAGCCTTAAAAAGTTTGCTAAAAATCTTGGTTCTAAGATGAATTTAAATAAAAAAGATAAGAAAAGTGACTCATCATCTCTTAGTGGCAGTATTGGGAACCTTAAGAGTTCAACACTTTCAACCCCTGATCATTCCACACCCAAACGCTTGTCAGGAGAAGCAGACCCTGGTGTAATCAGTGAAGATGATGATGAATTTGCTTTTGATGACTTGTCCCACAAAAGCTCTGGTAGCTCGCTGAATGTTCAAACTTTACCAAGAGGACATAAATACACACCCTCCCCTGTCAATGCTTCATTAGAAAATCTTGGAGGTGGTGAGTTTTTGAGAAGATCCACAAGTAGTAACTTGGCAGCACCCGAAAAACCAATCCCACAGAAGCCAGTACGCCTGAGCCTTGATACCTTTACTGCTCCACAACTGCCAGCACAGGTCATTGACAAAAACGATGAGTGGTCACAAAAACTTTACTCAAAGAGGAAATCGAACAGTCAATTAGCTATTGATAAAGAAAAGTCTTCAAGTCTTGAAAGAAATAAGAAACTTGACAGTCCAAGTTCCTTAAAAGAAAGACCAAGCCCTAAGTTCTTCAAGAAATTTGGCAATAATAATAAACAAAAGAAATTACTGGAGGAACGCATTATTGTTGGAGAGGAGAACATTGCAGAAGAAGATTCTATTAATCCCGCTTTCAATAACATTCCTAAATCTATTGTAATGGAGTTTGATGGGAAGTCACGAGAAGACTTAATGGTCATGGTTTATAACTTGCAAAAAGATGTTGAATATGAGAAAAAGAAGAACAAAGACCTAGAAAACTATCTAGATGAGCTACTCCTCAGAGTAATGGAGACAACACCAAGAATTTTACAGAACCCATATACTAGAAATAACAGCATGCACATTAGAAACAAATAAATTTTATGCAATTGCCTAAAAAATTCCAGTGCATTATCAATTGCATGATTGCATAAGATTAATGTGGCATGCCTCATTCTATTCAATGTTTTGTAATACTGATATAATTATTTGAAGAAACTTTCTTTATTCATTATTTAGGTTGCTTTATTAATTACTTAGTAAACTTATTACAATGAACAATATTTATAATTGAAATCAAAGTTTTTTCCATTATTTTATAAGTATTAGGTAATCACTTGCGCATTCAGTGACACCTGTATTCAAGCTAGTGAGAGAGTTGTGTGTATGAATTATATAGTAATATAAAACTTGATGCTTCTAAACTTTCACTCCTCTAAAGATCTAATCACATACAAACTTAGTGCCTTATGAATTTGAATAAGTCTGTGATAGATTATACTTTTTATAATTCTTTCATTATTTTGGTCATATGAAAGTTTTCATGACTTTAATCTTATCTGCTATTTCCAAGTGTTTGGGAACAAGATAATCACAATGATAAATGGTCTATGTTACAAACTTACTGCTGGTATTGAATTTTTGTAGAAGGTCAGTCTGAAATAATTAATGTTTAGAAGCCTACAATTATAATTGAGTAATCAAAGAATGTGTAACAATTACCCACTGCCGTGAAATTTTGTAAAGCAATTTGTACTACTCATTTTTATACACAGTTCTAAAGTTTGTGCCAAAGTCAAATTCCATTTTATAACATAAAATAGCCCTAATAAAAACATTATTTTTAAACATCAGAATGTATTTAGAGATTATTGACTGTGTGTGGTTGTCCATTTAATTATTAAGATGCCTGCGATTATGTTAACTGTGAATACTATATTATATCTAACATGCTTCATTTCTATAAATGTTTGCTTAGTGCTTCTTCACACAAATGGCTGATTTGTCTTACAATCGTCATGACACATTAGGTGTGTATGATTCATATGTATGTATAATAATAAGAATGACTAAGACATTGAATGTCTTAATAGATAGCGCAGACAATTCCTAAGCCTTATCAAGTGACTCGAAACACAAGTACCTAAGGAATCCATCCAAATCTAATTCAATGAGGTTGATCATTATTTATTTGTTAGTGTTAAAAAACTTTTCATTTATTTAGGTATAGAAGCATTAAATATGCATATATCAAGTATTTTTTAGTGCAAATCATATTAACATTTTCATGTAATTTACGTAAATCATACTTACCTATTTTGTAAGAAATGCCTTTGTGCAATAATTAAAGTTAGTGGGTAGATTGTTTTTGTTGATTAATGTCTATACATTTTTATGTTTATTTAACATTGAAGTATTACTTAATAACATAAACATTTATAGATATTTGTAACAGCTAAGTTATATTTGATTATTAGTGATCTGAGGAATGTTTAACATAATTTAACAGTGTCATAGACTTATCTATGTAAAGTAGGTAAGTAAATAGGATAGAAGTTGATTTATTACATATTATTATTTTCCTTTTTAATCATTATTATGTGATATTTGTTCAAAAAACAAACGGAACAAATTAACAATAGGTTGATAGATAAATCTAAAAGCAAAGTGAAATTAGGTATAAAAGAATAAGGCTTTGCTTTACTCCATTTCTTGATGATCGAAAACTAGATGCTTATTTATTAAATCCGAATAGATACTTTATTTTTGTACTGGATTGAACTACCTACTCTTAAGTTAATTTTATTAAAAAAGTTAAGAGGAAAGTATGTTTAAACCACTAGATAAAATATCTACTTTGTCCAAAAACTATTTTTTTTTCAATAAAAGTTTTTTCCAAATCTCAGCTTTTATTTTTTCAGATCTTTATTAGAGCTTATAATAAAACAAATTATGATTTGAAATGATTTTTAATTGGATAGTGTAAAAAAGCACTTATGTATAAACATTTTATTTATGACGTCGACTTTTGGTTGGTGCGACCACAGGCGCAGCTGTTGCATAAGCCTTCTGTGATAACTTGTTCATGTAGTAGATTGTTATTATGGAGAATATCAAACTGGAAATTAAAACAAAAATAGTATTAATTTATGTTATACATACCTCCATCTGTAGTAGGGGGAAAACAATAGGTTCAACTAATTATATAGCATAGCCTTCCTTTATACAAGTATATATAGGCCTGGCTTCTTCCTAGGACTGATTTGCAGAGGTCAGATAGGCAGTTGCTCCTTGTAAGATAACGGTATTCAGCTGCATCTGGTTACAGTAGATGCTGACCCCAATTTTTGGGAAAACATTTTGATATTTAAAAGTATTTGTGACTTATGTTGCATCAAGTGTCTACCACACTTGGTTTACTAATGTTACTAGTGGCCTATGAATAGAAGTTTCATAAACAAGCATCATGCATTGCATAGTAGACCATAGACTATTCATATAACAATTTTCCTCAAAGCAATTCAAAAGTTCCTCTAAAATGGCTTTCAAGAACACAAGTAAAATATAGTTTACCATGTAGTGAAGCAAATCCTGTGCACCATGCCAGCAGCTATCAATGATATCACCATAGATATCACAATTTCAGGCAACTTCAACTGAAAGTTTTTGCCAAACAGTGTTGCTTCCAGGTTACCAATAGCCTGTGATGTCATGTTAAGGATAAATCATATTATAATACATAATAATTATAATACATAATTTGTATAACTAATGTACAGACGCCAGCACGTCAACCTAACCGAATCTGTCAGATTTTACCACTCAAACATTAACCTTCTACTCTTGTGATAAGGTTGAAATTCTATTAAAGAAATCTGACAGATTGTGGTAGCTTGATGTGCTGGCGTCTGTACATGGAGCTAAAGTTATACAGCGTAAAACCTTGCCCCTGAAACAAATAAGGATAGTTAAATATTCTTTTGGCAGTTGTTTTACCTCTAACCTTGCATCACTCTTATAATCGCAGTAATCTTTATTGAGGTTGTAGCCACAGAAAAATATGGTCGGAAACTTAAGTCTGTTACTGGGCATCCCACTGTTTAATTGTTTTGTATGTATCAGGGTCATTTATGAAACATTTATTATAAATAGTGATCCAACCAGGAAACTCAGACAATGCCTAAAGTCAGTATCAAAAATATATAATACCCACTCAAATAACCACAAGTTAGTATCATGATGCAAGGTCTTGGGTAACCTGTCAGTATCTCTGTACCCCAGTCAGGAGTAGTAGTATAACCTTGTTTATACAGTGGAACCACCTCAACTGGGAAGCTATATCTAAATTGTACTCTTCATATGCCATCTAAGACCAAAAATATACAGCTAAAGTGACTTCTACTATGCCAACCATGATGGCATGGAAATGGTGCAGTCTTGGGTTCCCCAAACTATAGAATACTGATAGATAACTTTAAGAAGAAGGGAGAAAATAGTGTCAAGTCAGTCAAAGTGCTGTATCTTTTTTTCTTATCACAACTGGGTTGAAGTTGTAGTGTTCAGAGATAAAATAACTGCTGATGTAAGTACCAATTTCTTTTAGTCACTAATATGCAGTCAATATTATTTGCGGTTTAGATGTCAGTTCAATTTGCATCTGTGCTAATAAGATAAAACACATAATCGAAGATAACCATTAGAAGTTTGTTAAAAGGATACAGTAACGAAGAACAAGAACATCAATGAACCAAGGTAGCCCCCAAATATTATAGTAACTGGCGATCTTATCAGCACCGGTTTGTACATCTGCATTCCCGAAAATATGAGCAGGGTCAAAATTGACGATAACACGAAAGACGTGGCACTGTTCACCGCTGAAATTATAGAGTTTTAAGTTAAAAATGTGCATTTATGTCATTAAAACAGAAGTATTTCATATAAGCTACAGTAATACTCAACCCATTGTGAAGTTCCGTTAATTTTTTGTATTAAAATACAAGATTTCGGCAACCAATTTTCGACAATGCCGCATTGAATACAACTTTTGACAGTTCAACTCAACTCCCTGTCAGTGACGGTTTCAGATTATTTGAATACGAGTATTTTCAGCAACTTTATAAATAAAAATTGCTGCTTTTATTTATGTAACATATTGCATCATCAATAAAGTTATTTTGGACGTTTTATGACTATTTTTATACAATACAATCATATCAATAAATAAATATTAGTGTTTAAAAAAAACACAAAATTGGCTCTAGCATGCGAAACAAAAAAAAAATGGCTCTAGCATGCTGTCAATGTGACAGATGAAGCATGGATGAAGTTTGTTATCAAAAAATAAACAAATTCGAAAACATGACATTCCATTCCATCTTCAAGTTTTTGATAATGATTGATAACAGAAGTAAATGACGATCCTAACTCTGCGTATCTGAGATTTAATTAGTTAATTGTTACGTAAAAACAGTTAAAATGACACACATTACAAAAACAATAAACTCCAAATTCATTAAAAGTTTAATTTATCGTAGCCTTGTAAGTAAATCAATTCATTTTTTCTAAGTTTACAACAGTGGTTCATCATTAGTTTTCGAATTATGTATGACTTTTTAATAGTTTCTCATGTCATTCCTGCCTGAAACAATAACCTATTTTAAACTTTTCAGAGCACAGCAGTACCCCAAATCAGGATCTATGAAGTAGGCCCAAGAGATGGTCTCCAAAATGAGTCTAAATTTGTTCCCACTGAAATTAAAATAGAACTTATTAATAAATTGGCTGCAGCTGGAATAAAAGACATAGAGTCTGCCAGGTATGTTTATGTATACTTACTTTTTTTTTTAATTACAAATACATTCATTACAAATGTTGCACAAAAGCAGCATTAGTACCACTAAATCTAAATGTGCTAATCATCATCCTTAGTCATTTCAAAATTTTATGTTGAATTGCTTAACCCTGTAACTAGGTAGAGCTGTTCAGTTCAGGTGGCCTACCATGAACACCTAATGCAATCCAGGCTGTCGGAAAGAGATGGTGCTAGGTGACTTGTCTCTTGCTCACATCCTAAACTGGATCGTGTTAAGAGCTCGTGGTAAGGCCTCAAATTTGACTTTACCAACTGCCATCACAGTAATAAATACTTTTTATAAAAAAAAAGATGTTTGTCCCCCTCACTCTCTCTCCCTACACCAAACACTCACATGTACCATCTAGTGCCAATCCCAACCAATTGCACCATGAATTGTGATATTTTTTTTATAAGTATTTAAGCCATTTGGACAGACTGATAATTTATCATTAAATTGAACAAATCATGATAAAAATATTTCATCTATCTATATTCTACTAGCATGGTCGCGGGACTTTTCTCATTACCGTGACCCCGGAACATAAAGGGCTGTTGAGGGACACCGTGGATATTTGCCAGTATGAGTCTGACAGTCCCTCCCAGCCTGCCCGGGGTGGGAGGACACATTTGAGGATTAGAACACAATATAAAAAAACTACTAACTAGCATCATAACACCCACTCAGGATATTACTTTTTCTGATGTGCCTTACAAAAAATTGGGATAGAACTAATTAATTAGCCTGATAAAATTATAATCAGGAATAATATACCTTCTCACAAAAAATAATAATTTGGAATCCATCATTAGTTCAGAGATTACCATAGATTAAATAGGTTAAAAATGTTTGTACAGATCATTAGTTCCAGAGATTTTAATACCTCTGTGTATATTTTATTTCTTTCTCTTTATAATAATGGTTTGGTATAGATGTTGCATACATGTTTGTGCCTCATTTTATTTTGAAACCACAAACAGAAACATTTATTCTCCAGTTCTGCATATCATATTTTTAATCAATACACCCACATAAGTATCATTGGTTCTTAACTTCAGACTTGTATAACAGTTTATTAGCATACATTTCCATCAGCAACTTGTTACATATTCTAGAATATTCTTTTAAAGTTGCTAAACCATTTACATTGGCTATTGTATTATTATGTACAGAAAATAATTATGTATGCATGCAAATGATGTTACAATGTGCCTGCATTGCTATTAAAAAAACACTATGATTTGCATATTTAATTACCTATAGGTTTTTAATCCTCTTTGTAAAAATGTTGCCAAACAGATCCAAGGAACTTGTGGGCAATCACTTGTATGCGGGTGAAAAAGACCATGGGACATCAAAAATCAATGTTTTTTTTGACACAATCAGAAGAATTCATGTTCAATTAAAATTTCTCTTTATTTTTTTTAGAATTTAGGATAAGTTGACTCATTTGTATTTATAGTTCACCTGCTTGATTTTGTTAGTATGTAGACCTCCCTTTACGTTCTGACTTCTCTATTCTTTTAACTTCCACTCTATAAAGCAATCTAGCTAGTATTGTTAGGTGCCATGACCCTATGAGACTAATTAATAGCTTCGTTAAGTAGGTACTTAGTATCTACGTGAGAATAGACTCATTAGCCTACTTCCACCGTCAATTAAGCATTGATATAATATATGCCTTGTTTTGTTTGATGTTTCCAAATCCAAAGTCCCCAACAATCTGAAATTCACACATCAAACGATTTATCATACGCAAACTAGCGACCAGTCTTTGCTTTGCACGACACCACCAGTCAGGTCAAAAACGATCCTATCTTTCAAACTGGAATCAACCCTACACCTTGACTACCTTAATCTCATTGAAATCGATTGATATTTGATTGATTATTTATTATATCAATATTATATTATATTGATTGGATTTTTAGACTGACTAATAGGTATACTATTAGTCATTTGCAAGGAAGGAGCAGTGTTGGCCCAGTGGTATCGGTCCCGACTTACGATTTGTAGGTTGTGGGTGCGAACCCCGCCAGGCGCATAACTTTGTGTAATTTATGTCATCACCACTGCTCTGAAAACGGTGAAGGAAAACATCGTGAGGAAACTGGCATGTCCTAGAACCAAACATTCGAATACATGTGACATCCACCAATCCGCACTGGGCCCGCGTGGTGGATTATGGCCTACTCCCCCTCACAGAGAGGAAGCCTGTGTTTCAGCAGTGGGAACATTATAGGCTGATGATGATGAAGCCAAGGGGCAAGCTCCGTAAGACAGGCACTTTGGGTACATGCTGGCGCCTTTCTGACAATTACCGCCTTGGCTAATCCAACCCTAGATTAATTTGGTAGTAGGTAGGTAGTCCCTACTGAGTTACTGACCGCTTATTGTTTTTAAGCCAGTTCTCTCATTAACCCTTTCTGCTGGTATAGGGCATCTATGGGATCAGAGTCAAATAGCTTTTACAAAACTCTTGATGACTTTATTTTCAAAAAAACAAAATGCTTCACGTCTACGTCTTTTAAATCATAACACCATCTTCTTATTCATCCTTCGCTCTCGCTCTCTCATATATCCATCCCTATCGTACACTCTTAGATACTCATACACTCGTTCCATTTCCCACATTTTGCCATGGGAGTAAAAAGGAAAAAGTCTACATGATTGCAGAGTAACGTGGGGATCACTAAAAAGAAATTACTGCTACTTCTAATTAGTTTTCGCTTCATCATCATCATCATCATCTCAGCCATAGGACATCCACTGCTGAACATAGGCCTCCCCTTTGGATCTCCCAGATACCGGTTGTAAGCGACCTGCATCCAGCGTCTTCCGGCGACCTTTATAAGGTCGTCTGTCCACCTTGCTGGTGGACGTCCTACGCTGCGCTTGCTAGTCCGTGGTCTCCACTGTAGCACTTTTCGACCCCATGGGCCATCTGCTCTGCGAGCAATATGGCCTGCCCATTGCCACTTCAGCTTGCTAATCCGGTGGGCTATATCGGTGACTTTAGTTCGTCTACGGATCTCCTCATTTCGGATTCGATCACGTAGAGAAACACCTAGCATTAGCCCTCTCCATAGCTCGTTGAGCGACTTTGAGCTTTGAGATGAGGCCGATAGTGAAAGACCACGTTTCGGTGCCGTAACTCATCACTGGTAACACACATTGATTGAAAACTTTCGTCTTGAGGCACTGAGGTATGTCGGACGAAAAGACATTGCGTAGTTTCCCGAACGCTGCCCAACCGAGTTGGATTCGGCGGTTGACCTCTTTCTCGAAGTTGGACCTACCTAACTGGACTACTTGTCCTAAGTAGATATATGAGTCAACAACTTCGAGTACCGAGTTTCCAACAGAGACTGGGGTGGGCACAACATTGGCATTTGCAGTACCAGCGTTAGGGTAAGGCGCGGTTAGGCGACCGCCCAGGGGCGCCGAATAGCAAGGGGCGCCGCAGGCAACTACTTCATTTTGTTTGATCGAACAGAAGTAAGTCTTCAGTTTTCTTTTTTTATCGAAATTACGTGATTTATGAGTCTAAATAGATAAATAAGCTATGGAAAAGGAAGGATATTTTTTTACTAATCTTACTTCAGTCAGGATCTGCCGTTAAACGAGCACGTTAAGCAGAGCAGTGCTCTGCTCTGCTCGCCACGGCGCGCCGTGTCGTCACGATGGCGATAGGTGGAGACCTCTCATGCCCGGCATTGGTCGAGGCCATGCTGCAGGGCGAGAAGGAATGGGAATCTATCTTTCTTTCTTTCCTCAATCCACCCCAGACACAGTGGTAGACGCCCACGACGATTAACGTCGGCAGACGGTCTCTGGCCACTCTAGGCGCGGGCATGTGGGCGTTATTGACTTGCTGTCCGACCATGGGCCATGCCAGTGTGTCAGCACAAAGACGGGGCCACAGCCTGCCGGGGTCGAATTACCGTGATCCCGGAACGTAAAGGGCTATTGAAGGACAGTCTCTCCCGCCCTGCCTTGAGCGGGTAAAATCATCAAATGAGTCCTTCATTTGATGATTTTATCACGATAAACAAAGTACAGCTAATATCAGATGTAAAAGCGGGATCCGCCCTTGCAGTTAGGGGGCGCCGTAGAAAATCTCGCCCAAGGGCGCTGGTATTGCTAAAACCGGCACTGGGCATTTGACATAATTTTCGTCTTGTCCATGTTCATTTTCAAGCCCACCCGTTGTGAAACTCAGTTTTCGCTTAGCATGACAATAACATAACATAAACATTTCCTGATTAGTTACTTTCAAATGCATAGTTAAAATCTTCATTGTATAAAGTTTGTCGTAGCAACAACAGTACTTGTCGAACTAATCGCGTTATCGACTTGTGTATTAACTCTTAAGGCGTTGAGAACTTTCCACGATTGCAACCATTAAAAACGTAAAAAATTAACTCTTGTTGATTTTTCTCATCATAGCTAAAACCTTATCTTTTAATAGCTTAATCAGCCTTTGATGTGCCACTACTCGGGCAGTGACCCCCTCTCTATGGCAGGGTTTAAAATCCATTTCTTTTACCCATTTAACCCAGTGCAGATATTCGATTATTTTTTATTCAATGACATGCTGGTTTGTTCCATTACTGTTTTGAGAACTTCAATAACTTCTCTATTTACTGAAAACCTTTGGCATTCAAACCTCCTTGGACGCTCACTTCTATATTTGGATATGAGATCAGAATCAACTCATGGGGTTTTAAGGATGGCCTTGAACGGTCCAGAAGATCTTAGTCTCAAGTCTGATATATCTATCGCTAATGATTGTGGATCTGCTTATTTATTCACATATTTTCATCAACAGTTTCGTGAGTCCAAAATGGGTGAAACAAATGAGCGATGGAGTTGATGTCATGAAGAATGTACCAAGAGCCCCCGGAGTCAACTATCCAGTACTTGTGCCTAATCTAAAGGGATATGAGACTGCTGTAAGATCTCATTCACTTACTATAAGTATTTATCTGTTATAGCGCATTGCTGAAGATTTCCATATCTATAGTTCGCTGCTATATTTAGCAGACATCCTATTTACAGTTTCACGCAAAGGCACGGAAAGTTTTTGGCTTTAACTAAGATCAACCTGTTATAATTTCTTACTCGCCAACTCAAATATATCTCAGGGCCGACCTGGAGACCGGATGTCAGAAACTCTGTAGACCTATCTTAGTATCAATACATAAACTTACAGAAACTAATTAAAGAAAGACAGTGACATGTGCAAATGTGTTTAATTTCAAACAGAAACAATGCAACGTTGAAGAAGTGGCGATATTCCCGGCTGGTTCCGAAGGTTTCTCTCAAAAGAATCTGAATTGTTCCGTAGAGGAAGGTTTGAAGAGGTTCAAGTTGGTCGCTGATCAGGCTGTGAAGGACGGCCTCAGGGTCCGAGGCTATGTGTCCTGTGTCGTCGGCTGTCCTTATGATGGACCTGTACATCCGAAAGGCATCGCCAAGGTAATTTATTGTCTAGCTCCAACAGTAACAATGCACGGAACAGTCTATTGTTTCTTAATTACATTTTATATTCGAATTGCAAGTACTATTTGTTAGAACGTCACGTCTGGGCTTAGAACGGCGAAAAGTACAAAGTTTTACGGAATTTTGAAACACATGCAGCAGGTGTTTTTCGACAGTTAGGTAATGTTTTAAATTCGAGTAGCCGATTCATGAAATTAACGTTTTTTTCCGCAATGTAAACAATTCATTACGTCATGCGTAAATTCCATAGCAACACTACCGACTAACGTATAAATACGGTATGTATTAATTTTTATCATTGGAGCTAAGTATGTATTTCTTATCGTTCACATGACATCTTGCAACTTTCGTGTAAAAAGGTAAACAATTATGTATTTTCAGTTCTCAGAATTATTTTATTTTGATTTCTTCTGCACTTCACGCCCATTTCAAAAAGGGGTAAGCAGATTGACTCGTGACAAGAAACCCGCGAAGTACCTAATCAGGCAGCAAGAAGTATTATATTTTGCATAATTTAAAATGAGCAGTTTATATACGTAGGTAATTTTTTTAGAAAATTTAAAAAGATTTTTTTAGAAAATTGCGCCGCGTCAGGAATTTCTCCTATGTCGTGGGTGTAAACATTTTACACAAACATATAATCAGACCCGGAATAACTACTTAATTTTAGGTTATACAAATATTTATACCGTGCCAATAATGGATACAAATAGTTACTTGAAGTGAAAGAAGAATGCATGAAAATTGTTGTATTTCATCTTTGTCGTCAAAAATATACATCCAAATACCTATTTTAAATAACAAATTGTAGGTATACGCATTACATTCGCTCATTGGAATAATTTCCTTGTGATAAATTTAAAATTAAAGTACTTAATGAGGTTCTGAAAAAACTATTTGCCATGCTCTATGGTCAAGCAAGTAGAACTTTCGTCCTTTTATAATACTATCCACCTAATTAGGCTTTAAGCCTTCCTCTATTTTTGCTGGATTCACTTGTCAGCAAAATCCAGATTGACCTGGCAATAATAGAGACATATTTTTATTATTAAAAATATCATTCATAACAGATCACAGAACAGTTGTTCGAGATGGGGTGCTATGAGGTCTCCTTGGGGGACACCATTGGCGTGGGAACTGCGGGATCCGTCAAACGACTGATGCAAGAAGTGCTGACTGTTGCAAAGCCTGAACAATTGGCATTGCACTTCCACGATACATATGGGCAGGCGCTATCAAACCTGCTGGCTGGATTAGAGGTACTTATGTTATGATATTGTGACTCAAAAGGCTATAATAAAAAATACATTTATGTTGTTTTTTCGTTTACATAGAAAGATAAGGAAATAACTGTGTCTTTGTGCAAACCATATTAAATGGGTTAAATTAAAGGCATTATTTTTCTGGATCCGAAAAATGTAGGACCGATCAATTTGGCAATATTTGTGTAGTGGATTACTATTGGCTGAATGATGATGAATACATTGTAGATTAACTTCTATGGTGTTATTGGTATGTTATTCCAAATAGAAATGATCTAAGGTCAAGCGTCAATATCAGACTCAATGAACTGTAGATGAAATTTATCAGCACACAAAAATGGTGTGTCGAAACCAGGGCAAGTCTGTATGATTACCGCGGTCCACATATTGAGTGCTGATTGCCCCACACTTACAAACCGTCAGATGCCAAACATATTTCCTTATACGATACATTCATTTAGCAGCTCAATATTCCTGCCTTGCTTTGTGCGATAACACATTTTATGTTACGTGCTATAGACCGTGGAAGTGTGACGTAAAAAGATGACATTTGGGTAAAAACAAACAGGTTTCGACGTGGGATTTTTGTTATTTTATCTTTTTTGTAATTAATAATAATGTCTGCGTCGAACTTCTTGTTACTATTGTGTGTAAAAATTGATGGAACAACATCCTTTTCATCAGCAAAATTACAATTACAAAGACGGTCTTCCCGAGTAGGGTCTCTATCCTTACGACTGAAATTGAAAATAATGAGTAAGTCAGCAATACAAGTCAATACAACGAGTCCTCAGACTAGAATAATAATTAATCAGCAGTAACGTACCGGCAGAGTGTTTTCCATTTTTAAAGATTTTTTCACTAGCAGGAAATCTAAAAAACCTGCAGGTTTCTCTTCTAGAGACATGGTTGCAACCGGGAGCAAAACAATAAGGTATTTTATACCTTGTAAACACTAGATAATGTATTCAAAATGTAAATTATCTCAAAATGCAATACGTTCCTGTGTTTGATTTTACCCAAATGTCAAATTTGTGACGTCATAGCTTCCGCAGTCTATTATTGTCATTCCACATAAATATTGTAAGTGGTGTACTAATATTATATTTATCGGTCGTATAAATAATAACACTTCTAGAATCTTACTTATCAGACCTCTTCGAGCTTGTTGATACGCTCACAAAGGCATGGTTGCCACTGCCACTGATAAAAATTATATTATCAGTTCATATCTAGAACAGCTGGATACATTGTAAAAGTAAATAAAAAAACTAATATGATTATGACCAGTTTCTTTACCACAACAAACACCCGCATTAATTATAGTTACGTCATCTGACAAGCCTTTTAACATAACTTGTTTTTGCAGTTCGGTATAAAAACTGTGGACTCCTCCATCTCGGGGCTGGGCGGGTGTCCGTACGCGCGCGGGGCGAGCGGCAACCTCGCCACCGAGGACCTGGTGTACTTCCTGTACGGCCTGGGACTCAACACACACACAGACCTCGTCAAACTCATCGAGGCGGGACGATACATCTCCAACTATCTCGGCAAACCTACCGAGTCAAAAGTCAACCGTGCAATAGGCGATAGGTTCAAAAATCACAATGATATCGCAAAACTGGCCTCGTGCGATGTTTGACCATGAATAAATATAATCGAAATTATTGTAAACATTCTGAAATATAAAACAAAGACTCGACAACTGGCGTGTATGATAAAATATATTTTCTTTGTTTGTTTATGTATCGAGAAATGCAATTTATTAGCAATAAATAATATATTTTGAGATAATGTTTGTGTATTTTTGCCTTGAGGCAGGACATGCCGGTGGTCACGGGCTTGTTGTACATACCTACAGGTTTTATCAATTATCATGCGGAGTGGGTGCGGGTGCGGGCCGGCGCGGCGGCGGCGCAGACGCGCGCACTCGGTCGGCCGCCGCGCAACGAGCTGCTCGCTTATATTGAATTGACCTTATTTATCGGATTTGATCTTGAGCGAGAGGTCGATAAACCTCCGCCGCGCAGTGCCAGTGTGAACCGAACCCTACTCGCAGTCGGAACCGAAGCCGGTTTCGCTTTGTTTGTTTTTATGGAACGAGTGTGACAATGAACATGGTAGAAGTGAAGATCAACGACGACGTCAAAGTTGGCGGCAGCAATCCCTGCTTCATCATAGCGGAAGTTGGACAGAACCATCAAGGCGACATCGAAATAGCAAAAAAGTTAATAAAAGCCGCTAAGGTAAGCTACTTTTCATTATAATAGCTGCAGCAGGAAAACGTTTGATCGCTTTGTTTACGTTGAAAAACAAAACAAAGAACCAACGTTCTCTTTGAGGGACTTGTAATAAGTATTCGGTAGTGCATTGCGAAACAATTGATACTGAATACTAAAACTTGATCCTATACCAGTCTGTTGTGTGGTGCCTTGTAGATAGAAGCACATTGGGATGCATATGCAGTGCTGTCTACATCGTTTTATCTAACTCTTACTTACTTACGATAAGTCACACTCGGGTTCATCGTTTCGTAATCGCTGTTTTAAATGACATAGCTTAGCATCCTACTTTCCACGCCTACTTTTAGCATTGGATTATAAAACAAATTAAACAAACGCTGTGATATTGTAAAATTTTCCTGGCAATCTGTTTGTACACATGATGTCATCAAAACAAGACGGCTTAATAGGATTTACACTATCGCAGAATTATATAGAGATGTCGAAATGTGCATGAACGATATATTCTATCTACTATGAAACCGTTGCTACATATTTCTTAATTGACATTACAGGATGCAGGTGCCAACTGTGTCAAGTTTCAAAAGACTTGTCTCAACGAGAAATTCACAAAGAAATACTTAGAGCGGCCGTACGATAACCCCAATTCTTGGGGCAAGACTTATGGCGAGCATAAAAGACATCTGGAATTCTCGGAGAGTCAGTACAGGGAACTGTTTAAGTATGCACATGAAGTGGGCATATTATGCACAGCGTCGGCTATGGACATGGTAAGTTAACTTGCTCGTAATCATTGATGGTTTGAAGCTAATCAAGCCAATGAAATAGTCCATTGACCAGTAACTTAAACAGTGTTAGACAGTCACCTAGAAATACACTGGAAAAATATTTGCGGACGCTGGATACAGACACTGGACACAATTCAAAACTTATTTATATCAGTGATAACCACGCTCAAATTAGTTACAGATCCGCATGGACATTATAAGTACTAAATGTTTGTTGTGTGTTGGCAGTATGAAACACTTTCACGCTTCATGCTATTTAATCCATTATTAGTGGTAGCAAGATATTGCCACATAGCTCGTACGACGTGATTAATAACTAGCATTATTGATTTGGCCATGACACGCCATTCAATGATTGCTATAAACATTAAACACTTCTTCCAGCCAAAAATTATTATTTTATAAAAGACATACATTCTCACAAGAAAACAATAATAGTACCTTTATCAAATGCAGTGACTTAAATAATAATGATAACAAAACATCTACTCATCTTTCCACTGAGTTTATAACATACAACAACAGAAACTGTTATTAGATTTAACCAAGAGTTTTCATAATATTTCAGGTGTCCTTCGACTTCCTCGTCAACATTAAGGCACCATTCATCAAAATCGGGTCTGGTGACTCAAACAACTTATTGTTCTTGAAGTACGCCGCCTCCAAAAAGGTCCCACTCATTATCTCAACGGGAATGGTCGACAAATCTGCAGTTAAAACCATATATGATATAATATCTGCTACACACAAGAATTTCTGCTTACTGCACTGCATTTCGGCGTATCCTGTGCCTTATGAAGACTGCAACTTGACTGTGATCCAGGATTATATGAACACGTTTGATATCCCTATTGGATACTCTGGGCAGGAGGTTGGCACTGCAGTAGCGCTGGCTTCAGTCGCTTTGGGAGCTAAGGTATTCACATTTTTAAATTTTATTACACTTTGGCCGGTAGTTGTAGAAAATAATTTCACGAGAATGCACATGATAAAAAGTATGATCTATGGGTATGCCAAATGTCATCGAAATCGTTCTATTTTACGAAGTATAATCTAGCAGATCTGCACAGAATTTATTTCTCAATATTGGTATGAAATATAGGTATACCCACCTAGGTCAGAGAGGCAGGCGCTTCATATAAAATAGTGATATTCAGCTGCACTTGGTTAGACTAGAAGCCGACCGCAACATAGTTGGGGAAAGGTTAGTCAGATGACGAATATGAAATATTAATAGATCAGTCTATTTTTATTAGTCTTCGCCCAAATTCTTGCAGGTTAAGACTTCCAAACAGAATTCAGCCAAACAGCTTTACGATCTCTATATAACACGAAAAATATTTAAAAACATGTTTTTCGTCTGTGTTTGTGTACATTTGTACTTTGTGAGTCGGTCCTGTTTGCCTTACATATAGTTACCTATATTGTATAGATAGTGTGTTTAGATAATAAAGTGTGGTTTATCGACAAGATGTCGAAAATATACCCACATATGCGATAACGTGTATAATGATGTTGTTGATACCCGAAATTATTATTATCGTCGAATTTGACTTTCCTTTGTCTGGCTCTATATAACGTTTGCAGGGGAAAGGCACCCTGAGTGATTAATTTTATTGGCCCTAGTCCGACTTGCACTGTAGCTAGTCTTCAATTCGGAGCGTCATCACCATCTTTCTGCCCCACTATTTCTACTTCTCTCTTCGTCTATTCTTCGGACGTCACAGTATCGTTAACTCCTTATTCTTTCATATCATTCCTTCGATTCAAAGAGTCTAATTGCATAATAGATACCTAGTTATTTAGTGTGGTAATTGAAGTGCCTATTGTTATAACATATCTGCCTTGTTTATAAACATTTAGTTGTCTTGCAACAGGTGCTTGAATGATATCAGGGTGGATGATTAAACAAAATACTATATTTATTTTTGTTGTTCGAATGACCGGTTCTCCATCATCTGCACTGTCGTCACAGCATCAGCAGATCACCCATTTTCTAAGTCTTTACGAACACTGATCCACTTTTATTGGGGGTTCTCAAATCAAACGTCCTCCCGCGTTGGATTGAGTGGAAGAGACTGCCCGACACTTACTGTATAAAAGTCCACCCTCTTTCAGTAGTCTTTTACGTTCTACCACTGAATCATCACCTGTGTCGATTAAAGTCTCACGCAGAACTTATTGTATACATTCTAAAGAGATTAATTCTGAGCTGATTAGATTGCTATCGACTCAAGTATTTCTCAACGATTGAGTACCACAATGTCTAGAAACTTTCCCCACTTCAACAGATAAAGTGAAGTTCAATATCCCACTATCCATATCCCCATGGGGTAGGCAGAAGCCACCTGCTACTCCATCTAATCGTTTTCGTTTAAACATGTGGTTATACAATCGGATGGATATAATTATGTAGTTATAACACTTATAACTAGCTCTGAGTTGTACTCGTATCTAGCATGTACTCCATGACGTTTAAGTTTATTTCAGTCGTTTCTTCTCAAAGTATTTAAAAATAGTGTTTTTTTTTTTGACGTGTTAAAGAGGTAGTGAAAACCAATTTACAAAAGTCAATATCATTTATAATCAACACTCATCATATCGTTTTAAAAGTACCTTTTCCGCTGTCCAGGTTTTGGAGAAGCATATAACCCTGGAGAAGACGATGAAGGGAACTGACCACGTGTGCTCCCTGAACCCCACAGAGTTCCAGCAGCTAGTTCGAGATGTACGCGTCATCGAGAACGCGCTCGGAACACCGATCAAGAAAGTTGTCACTTCAGGTTTGTAGAACTATCTTCACGAAGACTTCTTGAAGGTTCTTTTGGAAATAAATGAATTCAAATCATAAGGTTCAATTAAGTTGGGATTAGATGCAGCATACACCAGTTGAAATTGTTCGCTTCCAAACATGGTCTTTAGAAAGTTGTCACTTCAGGTTTGTAGACCCATCTCGTATCTTGATTCATGAAGACTTCTTGAAAGTTCTTTCGGAAATAAATGAATTCAAATCGTAGGGTTCAATAAAGTTAGGATTGGTTACAGAACACCAGATGAAATTGATCGCTTCCAAACATGGTCTTTAACCTCCGTGATCAGAGATCTAAGATAAGTGAGGTCTAAGCATGATTGGAAAGGCTAGGCAGATAATGTGATAATACACGACTTTGTTTTTGTCTCTACATCACCAAAAGGTAGACTGATAGTTATTGCCCAAGGCGATTACCAGTAAGTCCGTATGAATGATGGTAGAAGTCTACTGTCATACAAATCTGCTCTTTCTGCAGAAGAAAGTGATTTGGAATTCAGCAATATTCTAACTTACGCTGTTAAGTAGCTTCGATTTTCAAAGGAATAAAGGCTACTTTGTGTTGTATTCCTTCGATTTCTTTCATAAACATAATTATGACACGACGGACCACATGCCCATTAGATCATTTTAAACGGTCAATATTATCAATCGACCGCAATTTACATAAGTACCTTAACATTGAGTTTTTTTTTTCACCCCAGTCAGATGAATATTAGAAACAAATACATCCAAAATCACGATTTTGCTTGAAACTATGTTTAATAATAATTATGGGAAAATTGTTTTTATGAAGCTAACAGGCGATTTTTTTCTTCTAACCCCTTGGGCCTTTGATGATGGGGTATGTAAAGCCCCACAGTACTATAAGAACCAGTTTCTAACTAAAGTATTAAGTACTTACACGTAAACAAAGTAATAACTGGATAGGTACATAATAATTAGGTAAAAAGGTTGAAAAGGTATCGCAAGTACATTCTCAAGCAACGATGTTACAACATAACGCATTCGTTTTCGATCATCTATAATATCTAATCTTTCAAAGTAGGTTAATGTGTTGATGGAATTTACTTTTTTTTGTTTATTTTATAATTCGGGAGGGAGGGGAGGCCTATGTTCAGCAGTGGACGTCTTCCGGCTGATGATGATGATGTTTATTTTATAATTCGAGCTAGATAGTTAAAATCAATGTTAATTATCCTACGGTAACAACTAAACTTACTTAAATTCAAAAGTGAATTTAAGATACCTTGTGTAGTAGGTACGAGTATGATCTATCCTAACACACTCTTCGACTTACCTATATGACTATACCGCAGTCAGTTTAAATAAATATTGTATTACAATATTTGGTTTGCTATTTAAATATCATATACTTACATAATCTAGTTTATGTTATAGGTATTTTACTTTGTTCATTAGTTTTCGTAGTCATTGTGACTTTTACAACTATTAGATAAGAAATATGAGCACGTTTAACTTTAGACAATCAGATTTTTTTTTAAACTCGCATTGTATAGTTAAAAATGTTGACAACCCAAAGCTACGAACTCTTTTATACCTACATTTTAAAGCTTGGGATGTCTACTAAAACAGCACCTATTAATAAAATGTATAGATCCGATTGGGAATTAGAAATGTGTTTTAATTTGAAGGCCCAGATCTGGCTGAGTAACAGTAGATAATTGTTTACAAAATGTTTCTAAACGCACGACATAATACAGGAGAAATATCTGATACGGAGCATCGCCTTTCGCCTGCAGCTTCGCTCTTTATGATTGGAGATTATTCTAACCAGATCGTCGTAAATTGTCTATGATACTTGTAGATAGCTAGTTTAGCTTCCTTAAGGATCAACATTTGCGATATCTCCCATAAAATCAAAACTTATCTTTTTATAATATTTTAGAGTAGAATTTCATTTATTTCTGAATATATGGTAGGTCAATAAAGATGTTGTTTTCTAACCGTTACCTATCTTCCTTCCAGAAATCCCATGCATCGACAAACTGCAGAAATCCCTCGTGATGGGATGCACCAAGAACAAAGGCGAGATCCTCTACCCCGGTGACGTCAAAATCAAGGTCGCTGAACCCAAAGGTCTCAATGCGCTCCACTTCGAAGAGGTCATATACAAAACACTTGTCTATGACAAGAAGGAGGATGAACCACTCAACCAAGGAGACTTCTGCTAACTATGCTCAAAGTACATAAGAATAACCAACAATTCTAACATAACATATCATTGTATTTAAGTTCCTCTCTTCGATCATATATGAAGGTCTAAACTTATATGCAAACGTTAAATGACCTTCTCCAGCAACAAATTTATTTTTAAGCAAAGCAAATTATTATTATATCTAGTACACAACCATGAGATAAAACAGGGATGAACCGTTAATGTATCGTCACCACTGTGTTCAAAGTTATAACATTAACTTCCAAAAAATATCGTCGTCGCAAGCACAATGACAGCATAATCATTCGAATTTATTTAACGTCTCAAAGTGTAAATTATGTGAATAGATCATAGATTTAAGTTAAGCTTACGATAACATAGATTTAAAATCCTTCCATAAATAGTTCAACATATTACAACTATTTTTCTTTATACCAGATTTATTAAAGTTTTACTATTATGAACTGCTTTTTATTTACGTTTTTGTGACTGACTTTGAGATGTATGGACAAGTATATACCTACCTACGCAATGAAAATACTCACTTTGACGTCAACGCCCATTCATAAAGTTATTATTGACTCTTTGACTGTTATATCTGTAACGCGAATTTTCTCTGGCGTAAACGTTCTGCTTTTGCACTCGACTCACAGGTGTTTATAGCCATTGAAAAATCACTACAGGTGTGGGTTCCATATATTTGTGTCACCGCACAAATGTCATCTGAACCCAGATGCGCTGGCGCAGGTTATGCAGTTAGTGCGACACAGACCCGCTCGCGTATCCGGCTCCGATGCAGCGAGATACTCCTCGACGCGTTTTATTTGCGAGTCTGTTTTATTTTTATAGACGATCAGCAAGCAGGCAGCGGTTCAGCGGTGTGTGGTGTAATAGAACATAAGTGGCTGTGCGGGCGCGCGCGGCGTTGGCTCCGTGCCCGCGCCGCCGCCAGTCCCCGGCGCGCCGGCCCGCCCGCCGCCTGCGCCAGCGCCTCCCTCCCGTCTGTTGCCTGTTACATGACCGAGGCTGCACGACCTGCTCCACTTACGCGATCCTTCGCAAACCTGCTCACGCGAACCTAACGCCGCAGGGCGCTGTCAGAACATACTTCCACTGATAAAATCGCGTTTGTGTTTACGCGCCTAGAAAGTCTGAGAATTAGTAGCGAGTTCAGAGCAGCCGATTTAGGTCGCCCGGTTCAGTGCTAGCAGCGAGATATTTTTATTGCCACTGTTGGGTGCAGACGTACGAGCGCCTGAACACGTTGCCGGTTAAATAAATTATTATTTATAGAGTAAAATCGTAAAGTTCATTCCATAAACATTTGCGTGTGTATGTGGTTATTCCTAGTTCCCTTTCGAGTGCGATGCCGTGTTACGAGTGGTGGCATTGACTGCGTGTGAGAGGAGGAATGTGACGGAATTGTTTTCGTTCGCGGCATTTAGGTGAAATCTTTGACATTTGTAAAGTGCATTTGTGTGTGTTAGTGTGAGAATGCATCACTTATATCCGCTGGCTAAGGGCGACCCGCTGTGCCCGCTGGGCTTCCACCCGCAGGTGCGCTGGCCGACGCGCTGCAAACGCTGCTTCCGAGATTACAAGGAGCACGGCGGCGTGCGCAAGAAGGAGGATGACTTCGCGGTGTCCACGCCGAGCCTCTCTTCTTGGAACACTCCGTCGTCACGGTCAGTGTGCCACCTCTTTCCAACTACTCCTCGTAGTATAGTAATAAACAATATTACAACTATAGGTCCTGTCATTTAATGATCCTCCGAACCTTGTACCAAATATCTATCATTACAGAAACGAATTGCCGGATGCGTCTTAGAAACTCAAACGATAATTCAAAGAGATACACTTATTCAGTTCCGCCGAAACCCTTCCTACGTAACCTGTGCACAACGGAAGTCTATTATTTAAACCCTTAAGTGGTAGTGGGTGGACATGTTCCGGTACAAAAGTGCTGAAAGGCCATCCGTAATGGTGATGATTTCACTAATCACCACGCCTGGCGAAGGAATTGATGATCAAACACAGTTCTTGTTAAATTGGAAGACACTACGTCATCCTCTTTCCGTTATCTCAAACTGAAAACGGCAAAGAACATATGACTTCGATAATATAATTATCGACAACTAATACTTACATACAATAAACATGTTCAAAGTAGGAACAACATTTTCGCCATTTGAGTTTAAAACATTGACCTGAAACATAAGGCAAACATAGGTAGTTATTAAAAGTTAAATTAGCTGAATTTCGAATATGGATGTGTGAAATATATCATCACTTAGCTGGTGTAACTTAATAAGATGAATAACCGCTAGAACATAATATAGATGAATAAGTACCTATCCACTATTATCTTATGAAAAGAAATCAAAACAATCAATATTATCTTCTTTTTTTTAGTAAACCTACTATGCCCCCGCTACTGGGGGCAGAGTTTCTTTGTCAGATAATATCCGGAACATGGATATTCGGCGAAGAACCAGTCACCGACATAGCTCATAAAATTTGCAAGTTGAAGTGGCAATGGGCAGGCCACATTGCTCGTAGAACTGACAACCGATGGGGAAGAAAAGTTCTCGAGTTGCGACCACGGACCGGAAAACGCAGCGTAGGCAGGCCTCCCACTAGGTGGACCGACGACATCGTAAGGGTCGCGGGCAGCCGATGGATGCAAGTGGCGAATTGTCGTTCGGCGTGGCGGTCTAAGGGGGAGGCCTATGTTCAGCAGTGGACGTCTTCCGGCTGATGATGATGATGAATCTTTCTACATCTCGCAAACCCACCTTCCAGTTCTACCGGCATCTATCGAGTTAGCCTCCCCATGTCCTTTCATGACCTGTCGCGACTCCAGTCCAGTGAGAAATAATCTTTAACAGATTTTAAATCATAGGCTGGTCTTCTGTGTCAACTCTGTCCATGACGACGGGGCAAATGATTATAATTTGACTGAACAGTGAATCACCAGAAAGTTGATTGATCGATCGGTCGGTCATCTGGATTTGCCGGATGGAAATAACTCTGCCTTATGTGCCAGGATTAGCTACCTCTCGCAAAGCCAAAACTACACTACCTGCTTACTTAAAATTTTTGGAGTCGAGTCTTACGAGTACGTAAAATGAAACAATTGGCCAATTTGATGATTCCATTGATGTCTACAAGAAATAAAGATACCTTTACCTAATAATGCAATTCTATAATTGAGGATCAAATAAAAATCAACAGTAAGATACAGAGCCATCAGTCTTTGTAGTGCAAAATCTTTCTCTGAACATGTGTATACCTATAAGTTATGCTCACTTTAGTGCGTAAACTGCGAATACATGGTAGTAACTTCCACCGAATTATTTTACTGCTGACTATTTTTTATGACGGTTATTTCATTGCCTTTATAGCAATTTATCGAATAATGTCCATAGACGGAGCATAGACGTATAACATGAATGCTTGCGTCGAACTTACAGTTATCCAATAAAAATTGGTCATACTCAACTCAAAACAATCTGCAGTTACCTCTAGCAGTTAGGGATGAGCGTTGAATCAACGAACTAGTTGAATCAACCGTTGATCTCCTGTCAACGTATTAACGTTAACTGAATATGAATCAACTAGTTGAATTCGTCAACGACGTTTATGAGTTGAAGTCGTTCGTTCGTTCGTTCGAACGAACGAACGAGTGTACAACTAGTTGAATACGTCAACGACGTTTATGAGTTCAACTCGTTCGTTCGTTCGTTCTCGTTAATTCAACGAGTTGAATTAACGAGAACGCAAACGTTATCTTCAACGTTGAGTTTTAATGTTCGATATTTTTAAAGTCATAGATTGCGAGCGGTTGAATGAGTTGATTTTCGAATTATTTATTTTATGAATAGTACATAAATATTGGTGGAGTTTGTTTAATTATCCCAATGTATTATTTGAAATGTACTATTTTCTGAGACGCACGAGGTATAGCAAACAGCCCTCTGTGAAAAATGTAATAAAAATATTTTTATTTCACACAATTTAAGATGTTAGTTTGTACATAAAACGTTTCCAATACAAAATTTGAATCAAATTCTTTCTTAAATTAAACGCGCAATCGTTGATTATAAACCGTTTAATGAATCAACGGTTTACGTTGCAAGTTGACAGTTAAATTCGTCAACGAGATGAACACGTTAACTCATTCAACTCGTTGACGAATTTAACTAGTTGATTAACTAGTTGACAAACGTGAATCAACGTTAACGTTTCGTTGACGGAAAAACCGTCAACGACCCATCGCTACAGTAGCAGTCTCTCTATTACCTATCTGTGTTTCTAGTAAGTGCTTGTTCACACGAGGTCCGGTTTATCGTATTCGTTTTTATTCCGCAATGGCAAATGTAATTGTGAGTTCTAGTATATGTGATTGTCTGATCGAGTTCTCACACAACGGTTTTAAAATACGAATCCGTTTTAAATTCTTTCCGATGTTGCGTAAAAAACGGTGTAAACATCACAATCAGTAGCGAAGGATCCGTTATAAAGATTAACAGATGCTCTGTTCCCGAGCCCTAACATGCACTTTTGGATTGTCCAAATACATAAACAAGAAAAAACTATGAATCCTCCATAATAACAGTTAATTGACAGGTAGGAGGTGGTTGGAAATACTGTCACATACTTATACCCGTCGTCGGGGCCGTCGGTAGAACAGTGGTGGACTGGTGGCCCCTGGTGGCCCAGTGGTATCGGTCCCGACTTAATCAAAAATTCGAAGACATGTGACATCTACCAACCCGCACTGGGCCCGCGTGGTGGATTATGGCCCACTCCCTTTCACAGCGGGGAAGCCTGTGTCCCAGCAGTGGGAACATTATAGGCTGATGATGATGATACCCGTCGGATAACCATGACCTATAACAATTATAGTTTTGACCGGTCTACTTTACTACCTGTCTCCAGTTGTTTCTTTCTAATGTTTAACAAAAAAAAGATGGCACTATTCCAAATTCCTGAGCGTTTTTGTGGATTGTTTGTACTGCGCCCGGTTTCTGAAGTTTGACGCATGCCGCCTTTGTGTGTACGTCCGTTTTGTCACTATACGTATACGTACGTAAGTACCCAGTATGTACGCACAGCGTACGACCAAATAGAGGAAAATCTCTTTGATTTGACGGCACGGTTGCCGTAGTGGCTATAAGCAATTGACTGCTGCGCGACATGTCGCGGGTTCGATTTCCGAACGGAAGAAAAATTTTTAGGACCTACAAATCGTTTTTCCTGGTCTGGGTGTTTGTGTATGTGAGTTTCTGTTTGTACAACGCATCCACGACACACGAAAAATTCATAGTGTGGGGGCAACGATATAAAACCTCAAAAATCTTCTTTATGATGCGATAAAAAAACAAAACTGCTAAATGCACGGAAAATGATACACAAATCACTCGAGTCTAATCTTATTACGGCAAATTACAACGGAAAGGATGTTGTGAGTCCGCACTCAATATCCAATAGGATGACTCATAAGTCCATGACTGCTAAAAGCTTTCAATTTGATCTGTTTAAGAGCTGTTAGCCATGCTGTTCATATAGGAAGACAGATAAACTCCAGAATGCAGTTCATATATTATCATAAATAATTTAAAATAGCACATAAACTCATAAATATTTAGACTGATTCAAAATCATATATCATGTAGGTACAGCCAGGAGCCCGTCCCAAACGTTAAAATGTTCACAACCGAATATGAACTTTCTTGTTTTTGTGATAAAGTCGAAAATCTACTAAAGTAATTTGATTGACTGGAGTTGGCCTATACACCTGCTTTAATGCTCCAAACGAGATTATTATAGTTTGTTAACATTTACAAACAAAATAGGAATTTGTGTATCAATTGAAAATCTCTTTGATATTGCAATAAAACCGGCTCAGATTTGGAGATCAAACACAGTCCAGTCATGTAGTCAGATCTTTCATTTTCTCACAACTGGCTATATTTTCGAGTTTACCGTTAGGCAGATATTAATTCTACCTAGCTTTACCTGCAGCCAATCAAGACTGACGCATGAAACAGCATCATACAAATTCCGTATTTGAAATCTTTAAAGTTTTGGTGGGTAGTCCGAGATTTTATTGGCAACGTTCTATATGGCTGTCTAGAATTCCGTTGATTTTACTAGGTTTTAAAATCTCTAGTGATAACTATTAATTTAAAATTGCCTAATGCAACATTCTTCTGTACAACGGCAAAGATAACGGATAAAAAAATATAACCTCCACAGCCACCCTCAATCACACATTTATGGGTATGTTTCGTGTCGAATGCAGCATCGTATCTTATTGAAACCCTACTTTTGTTTTCTTCAAATAGTATAAAATAAAGTCCTCTATACTCGGTGCGTTTTAGCATGGTGCGGGTGACAGATTCGTTTCACTCTTCGAAAGTCGCAGCGATTTACAAATTACGACTTAGTACATCAGCTGTAGCACATTCGTAATATACTAAATCATTAATAACTGTAGTAAATTAATTTAAACCCAACCAGAATGTTTTAGTCCTTTGTAGTCCTCCATTTAGACAACTGTCACCCGCACCATGCTATAACGCGCAGACTATAGCTATATTTCTATTGTTCGATATTGTCAGGATAATGTGTGTATGTTGTAAGAAAGTTTTCAGAAAATCCAACGAAACCCGTGGGAAGTATTTATTTTAAATAAGTTATCATTTTTGTTGCACACAGAAGTCGAGATGAAGACAATGGCGTGGAAGTGGAGAAGGTGGGGCGAGGCTGGGCGTCCAGTACCAACCTCAGCACCATTGACACTGCCAAGAAAGACGCCTTCTCCTCAGGTAAGATATACCTCACTATTACTAACAGTAACAAGTACGTAGGTACCTATTAGACACCAACTTAGATTTTGCGAACAGCTTCGCCTGCATTATGGACCCATTTTTTTTTTTTTTTAGCGTGGTAAAATCATCAAATGAGTCCTCCAACCCCGGGCAGGGCGGGAGGGACTGTCAGACTTCTACTGACTAAAATCCACGGTGTCCTTCATAGCCTGTTGAGTTCCGGGGTTACGGTAAGGGAATAATCCCGCGACCCGCATTATGGACCCATAGGAATATTTGGGATAGGTAGAGAGTACTAAATATTTGAAATCCGTTTAAAAGTCGTGTAACGGTAACAACCAGTCAGTCAGAAAGACAGTTTCGAATTTATTATACTTCTATTCCGAAGCAAGTGCGTGCTTACTCATCACTGCCAACTTATGGAACAGGACGCCAGCACATCAACTTGCCTCAAACACTGTTTTAGGCTATCACGGTTTTTTTTCCCAATTTAAAATGTCACTTACCGGATATCTTCCGTAATTGTATATTATTTTGAGTTTGGAAACTGAAAATCTGTCAAAATTCTTTAGATTAGATTTTCAATCTTATCAAAATAATGGAAGGTTAATATTAAATTGGTAAAATTTTACAGATTAGGGTAGGTTGACCTGCTGCTGGCGTCTGTACATAGTAGCAATACCATATAGCTTGGTTTAGAAGGTAGATCTACGATATAATCGACCATTCTCATCAAATGTAGGCACAAATGACAATCAAACATCTAAATTTGAAAGAAGTGCAATTTCAGAAGTGCACATAACGTAATGTTTGGAGCTTCTCTGAGGGATCAATTCTGAAACCAGGCTATCCTGCAGAAAACAAACTATGATCATAGAACCGGTAACCGTTGGGGAGACGTCCATGGGCCAAGAAGAGCCACGAACTCCGCAGGGTTGCTAGTGGCATTCAAAATGATAGTTTAAACAATTGAGTTAAACGGAATGTCTTTACAGAAGCCTATGTCCAGCAAAAGACAGCTAAAAGATGAAAATCAGGCTCTATAGCCAAACGTTAGCGACCAGTTCAGTCAAAAAACTTTTGTGGTTCTAAACACAAGGGTAAAACCCCTTGAATATCAGAAAGATGTTTTGTGATTTAAAACGTACAAAACTCCAATTCCGTGCGCGTGACAATAAAGTTGCAGTTTTAGTCACATTACAATAGCTAGACACAACACAAACTATAAATACTGCGCAATGGCAAAACAGTAAATAACACAGCACATAATAATAGTAGCTGACTAAATTACTATTGTACGACGCTAGCGCATCTAATAACATGGATGATAGATGACCTATTCAAGCCTAGATTAAAAGCAAAATTACGTGGTCTTGGTATTTTTCCTGATGCAACCAACACTGGTAGGTACCTACTTAATCTCGAATGCTAACATAATTTATGAAGCATTTGATGGTATTGATGATGATGTGTAAATCTGGCCTCCAGATTGTCACAGGTACACAGGATGAACCTTCCTTGTCATTATTTACTAGAATGCGATTCTAATTAGCAACTATCGAATGGTGTAATGGATGCAGCTTTTTCTTTTAAGAAAAATACATTATAACAGTGTTGATTATTCAAAAACCCTTTTAAGCCATTGAGTCCCTTTTAAGCATTGTTCGCTACAATTAATAGTTTCGGATTTGATAACCCACACCCAGTTGAAAAATTTACCTAGATCCTTCGACCCTATAGATTTGTGAGTTTTTGTTGCGGTGAGAACCCTAAGCTACCTATCCTACCCTATCATATTGTCTGAAACAGACTTTCTTAAAACAAGCAACATTTTAAATCTCCAGCTGTTGTAAAATCAGCCACATAGCAGTTTCCAACTGCTGAAATACTCACGAACCAAGAAAAATATTCAAAATATCAAACCAGACACATTTACGAATGGCAGCCAGGATTATAATGTTACACCTGTAGGTATAACAAATATAAAGTCATTCGCTGTGGATTTTTAATTTAAATGTTGCTCGCCCACACTCACATTTTAATAGTAGCAATCTAAATTAACCATTTACTTAACATACATGCGAGAAAGCCATTATTATAAAAAGATGTTTGTTACATGTCTGACAGTCCCTCCCTCCCTCCTGGGAGGACTCTTTTGATGCTTTTGCCACGATAAAAAAAATAGATACATGCACTTGTTACAGCTTGGCCAGAACGGGTTGAAACGGAACTAAAATTTTTATTTCTGAAAGCGTTTTAAAATCTTTGACATTTGATGTAAACAAAGACCGCAGGTTTGTTAGATTTATTATTGTGCCATATAACTAACGTAATAAGTGAAAAAAAAAAGAACATTCAAAGTGCCGGTAGCGCGAAGACAGTGGCGACTTCCGGTTTTCTACATTTTTATGTCAAGCTGTACATTTATGATACAAAGCCCCTATGTTATTAATAATAGGAAAGCGACGACCATCGATTTCCGAACGAAATCAGTTGATAGTCAAATATTGTATCAAAATTAATAGAGGTTACAAATAAATAATAACTAAATTTCTAAATTATGTAATCTAGTTTTAAAAAGGTTCTAATTAACAGGGATTGTTTATTATTGCTTATTTCATTAGTTATTTAGCTAAAATGTAGGGAGATCTATGATTGGTTAGTAATGGCGGTAATATATAAACGAAAGATAATTATTTCCAGTTTAAAAAAAAAACACGGAATGGCGGAAGACAAGGCGGTAAGGTCAAAAGACCATAGACTGCCCAAGAGAGGGCGAATAAAAAAAATGGCGGTAATATTGGAAGTGGTACAATTCTAAGTTTATAAAAACAGATGTACCCTCACATTCGTGGTCATTATTATCCAATCGTTTTATAAGATAAAAGCTGTGCTCTGAGTGGTGTTCTGTTTAATAAGTGTAATTTAATAATTGAGACTCCAAGTGTGTTAAAAGTTATAATTTGTGTCCTAATGTTCTACAATGAAAATGTAAGTTAATTCATAGGTATTTATTATGATGAGGATATTGCTGTTATAAGTATATTTACATAAAATATGTTGCTGCGGAGTTTCTCCGTTGTTCTCCACAAGGACCTAGGGTTTGCGAACGGTTTGGTAATAAATATCTAGTCTTGCTTTTCTTTAGACACCCATTCCTGTACAAAAGTCCTAAGAGATACATTACATACAGTAAATAAATAACATAACCATCCTGATATCTAAAACTTGATAATATATATTAATGTCAAAAAAACCACAAATACACATATTTCTATCACACTCATTTGTATGTAATTTGGCACTAGGTTGTCTATTATCTGGATTAAATAGACTTAATGTTATACCTGACTATGTTTTTGATGGTCACCAAATCTAATCCGACGTAGGTATACTCTCTGACAGATACTGTAGAGCAGGGTTTTTCAACCTGTGTGTCGCGACTCCCTAGGGGGTCGCGAAGCCTCTTTAGGGGTCTCGCCCATTAATGTTGGATGTGCTTGTGAAGCTCGAAAGAAGTCAACTTTTTTAGGTACCTTCAATGAAATCTAGTCTCATTTTGGTGTAGAAATAGTAGATTTACTGTCACACGCCGCTCTCACTCTTCAAGTCTTTAATTTTTTTATCTCACTTTTAGATTAAAAAAAGGTTGCACTCCAGGAGTGCCGGTAGAAGTGAAAACTTTTTTGTTACTATGTTTTATTTTTAATTTGAATGACGTCTTACTCATTTTCGATCAGGGTCACGTGACCCTGACGCGAGTTTTGGTCACGTGACCCTGACGCGAGTTTTAAATTTTTTACCCATTACAGAAAAAGTGTACAACGCCGCTAAAGAAGTTTTCACTTCAAAAACTTCTTTTGTCGTACTACGGAAACGTTTAACTTTTAGAGTTCTCTGCGTTAAGGGGGTCGTGCCATGAAAAAGGTTGAAAAACCCTGCTGTAGGTACATCTATTAGTCATTACAGACCCTCTTTAGTAGTCTTAGAATAAACGATACTAGAGATTTTCAACTAGCTATCATCATCATTTCAAATTGCAATACAGATTAGAAACAACAAATTAGATATACTTAACTGCATCAAAACTTTATAATAAATCTTGGAGTTTTGGCTGTTATTCCGTTTCGATCGTGTTTGATGTTTCGTCAATTTATTTTCTTACACTCTATCATTAAACAAGCTATAATAATCAGATGAGACATTCATCAAATAACAATACATATTGCTATAAAACAATTTTTTATTAGAATAGCAATAAAGCTAGATGATTTTTATGAACGGCGATCTTCTAAATTATTACCGTGTTTATTACATAAATTCGTTACTTTTCACATTTTAAATGTCAAGGTATTTTAATTTTAGATATTCACTTGTTTGCATTACTGCTCATTTGTTTCTGCTCTGTTAGATGGATTTATAAACACATTTCACGAACGCACTGTTAGGACACACTTTAAAAATCCCTTTTTAAAAAAAAGATTATTTGATATTAATTAAATTTAATTCAGTGAAAGGTCACATGTAGGTAATGAAAAGAGGGAAACTTGGATAATCTTCTGGCTAGCGACCTATCCGGTAGGAGTCTCAACCCGAACTGATGGTATTACCTGGCTAGGGCACTAAGTCCAGATGAGACTGATGATGTGGTGCTGACTAGGCACTTAAGGGTGCATTGTAGGGATGTAACAACCCCCCGTTTAAGAGGAACTTTACGGTTTTCATGGAAAGTTACGAATTTATTCTTAGCCTTGGAAGAGGAATTGGTTCGGTTTCCGGGTCGTTATCTGAAGTGTTATCGTTTTGTAATTTAGGTTTTGATTTGCAGCCAGAATATTTTCCAAACTTCTTACAAAGTTTATAACTAATAAAAATTAAAATTAGGATGAATACAAGGTAAGTCAAAAGTGGATAGTGAGAACTATATTCAATTAGGTTAGTATTAGGATTATTTATTATCTTATCAACATCTGACAACATTTGGTTGTTGATAACGCTAGGTAGTTTTTCTAAGTCTATATTTGACAATTTAGAAGGTAACAATTTAGGCTTTGATATGTTAAACTTTTCTAGATTACAACAGGCTTCATTAATTAGGTTAATAAAAATAAAAATAAAAAATAAAAATAAAAATCTTTTATTATCAGGCGTCGACGGCCCATAGCGTGTTAGTAAAAAACAGTACAATCTTAAAATCTATGTTAGTTATAACACACAAGTAGGTACAATGAAAACAGATTTTGTGGAAGATCTATCAAGTCCCATGTCTGACATGCAGCTTGATAAATCTATCCATCGTAGGCCCTTCTAGCCTTTCTGAAAAAACCTTCAGAATGCTGTTGCTGCTTCCCCTCAATCTGCGTACCACTGATGCCACTTTTTTGCGCATGATCGCGAAATAATCGTCAGTGTGCGCATCCGCGAACATCCCTGACGCACTACAGTAAGGTGGAAGCCTCAACAGCGCCCTGAAGGCGTTATTATATTGAATGCGCAGTGCGCTATCTGCCTTTTGGGTATGATTAGCCCACAGACTGCTGGTGTAAAATATTTGACAAAATGCCTTAAAAAGTGTTATTTTAACCGGTGCTGAACAACCAGCAAACCTGCGTGCCAACATGTTTCCCCTCACAGCCAGCGCCCTGCGCTCCCTTTCCATATCTAAGTCATCTTTTAAATCCTCTGTCACAATATTAAAATCGGAAACTATAGTTTTGACGTTTATGTCAATGTTGTTTTTTCCAAATAGTTGTTTATTTCTACAATAAGCCGTACAATTAGGTCGAATATTAAGTATACCAGTACCCAATATTTTGAACTCTATTAAATCAGATTTACACTGTATAGAAAGTTTAGTCGGTTCCGATTGGACAAATATCCATTTGTTTCCTTGCAATTCTTGCCAAATATCTATCTGACCATACATTAATTTAGTTAGACAATATTTAGGTATTTCTGTAACAATTTTTGTTAGTATATCAGTTTCACAGGTTGGTGTTTCTTGAATTGAGCGTGTGTCGGTATTATCACAAATATAAACTCTGTTTACAGGCTCAGTACAGGAATTTAGATTACTTATACAGGTATATGTTAGTCTATCTTTACTAATGCCAACATAGTTACAGGATGGTACAATCATAGCATAAGAGTTTGGTTTTTCTATGTTGTGTGGTATAGGTACTGGAATAACCTTAAATAGATCTAACTCAAAAGAGTGTACAAGGGGAATTTTAATTACAAACACTAACTTATTGTTTACAAAATAACATGACAACTTAGATATATCAATCAAAGCATGAATACTATCTAAATCTAAATCTAAAGGCAATTCTTCATAACTAGGTAATTTTCTAACGTTATTTATCAATTCATTATACAACTGATTTGGTGTTATGACCGATGGGTGGAGAGTATTAGTTTTAGCGAATAACATTGCATTTACAAGGTCGTCCAATTTAAATGACAGAGTAAGTAGACAAGATGATAGTTCAGTGTAGACATCGTTCATCTTTGATTTTATATACAGCTTATTAGATATAATTGACAGGTTGCTAAAAGTACTAGATAGATTAATAATAGCGTCATTCAAACGGACTTCATTTTTGGTTATAGTTTCAAGAGTTTTGTTGTAACGGGAAAGAGCCGTGTTTGTTACAAGGATGTTATCTTTTAAAATAGATGCAAGCTTAATATTATTGTTATTTAGAGTTTGAATGGCGTTATTATATCTTATGGCATCATCTTCATCCATTGTGCCAATAACTTGTTTGAAAAGAGAGCCAACTCCTGCAAACCAAGCAGATCTCTTTTCTCGCCCGGATGTTAAATGAGATATAGCATTGTAGTCTTTCAGAATATCGCTAAGTCGCAAAACCAGAGGCTGTAGTATATTTGTACATTCGGATTCTTTAAGTATTGTATTTTGTCGACACAATAGCGTGGAAGTTTTTAATGCATTGTTTATATTATCTATATGGGGTCTTATATATCCAATATCTATAGGTACAAGTAAATGAATATGGTCACTAGTCTGTTTTATAATTCCTATTGGGTCGAAGTATACGCCAGGGCTTTCAGTGACTTGTTCGATGATATCAGATGTTGCAAGAGACAGGAATGTAGATATTCTGAAATATATTAGACATAATATTTAACTTATATTATTTTTTGTTAAAATTAGGTTTCTTAGATTAAGGTTTAAAATATAAAAATAAAAACTAAACATCACTTATTTCCGCCAGTTTTAATTCGTCATAGTGATACTTGACGTGACGGCGATTAACGAGAAGGGTCAACGTATTGTTGCCATTAATTTTTATCACTTTATGTGGACCTTTCCAGATAGGCGATAGAGCTTTATTCTGTCGCGGATGGTGTTTGATATACACCATATCGCCTGATTTATATTTCATAGGCCTTGTTCTTTTATCATAATAATTTTTTGATGTAATTTTAGATTTAAGAATATTTTCTACGGCTTTCTCTCTGGAGAGTTTCATTCTTTGTTGGAGAATACGGACATAGCTAGGATAAGTAGGTTCTAATGCTGTATCATAAATAGAAGTGGGTATAAACGGTTTGCAACCAAATAATAGTTCATATGGTGTATAATTAGTAGTGCAATGGACTGTGGTATTGTAGGTTAACATTGCCGTGTAAACATATCTCGGCCAATCATTTTGGTTGTCATCGACGAAAGATTTTAGATATTCCTTTAGCGTCGCATGACTTCTTTCTATAGCACCCTGAGTTTGTGGATGATAGGGGCTGGACCATAACTGTTTGATTTTCAAGAAGGTACAGGTTTGTTTAAAGAGATCCGCTGTGAAATTGGTTCCCTGATCTGTAATAATAGTCTTCGGGATACCAAACTGGGATATGAAATGGATTAAACATTCAGCGGTTTCTTCTGCTGTAGCATTACGGATGGGATAACCTGCTGAAAATTTGGTGAGGTCATCCTGAATTGTTAAGATGAACCTGAGCTTGGCCGCGCCTGATTCGGGCAATGGTCCAACAATGTCAAGTGACACGCGTTCAAAAGGCTGTGTGGACGTCGTTGTGATTTGCATAGGAGCTCGATTGGTTCTACGCAGGGCTTTATTAGTTTGACATTGTTCACATTTTCGGACATAGTCTTCGACATCTCTGCGCATATTGCGCCAATAATATTTCTCCTGGATTCTACTCAACATTCTATTTGAGCCTAAATGACCTGAAATGGGAATATCATGGTTCTCTTTTAGGATTTTACTGATTTCAGTTGGCGAGGGATAAATTATAATATTTTTGAAAATATGGACAGCGATTGAAGTAGCGTGAAATAGGTACGTAATTATGTTATGAATTTTCATAAAACTATGTGAATCAAACGGATTACGAAAGTCCGTAATAGCGAATTCAGATATGTTTTCATTAATCAATTCATGTTTCAGATTTTTAAGGCTCTTAAAAATATCCTCATAGTTGCACTGATCAAAGTGATGGACTTTTACAAAAAGTAAGTAAAATTTTACATTATTATTTTCGAAAGAGAGAAAAGAATGTAATGTCCTTTCTTTTTCAAGGATATCGTTTGGTTCCGAAATTTTATCGATAACTTCCGAAATATAGGGATTTGACTCGTCAAGGTCAATGGAAGTTGGTATAATAATGGTTTTTAATTTTGTTTTTAATAGAGTTTCACTATGTTCATGAATTATAGTATCAAATTGAATAGATTTATTATTTATTTTTTTCAGGCATTTAGGGTAAGTATCGTCGTCGTTTTGGATTTCAGGTGGAGTTGGGATATCAAAATCTTCAGGGAGTTCCAAGTCATCGGGCAACTCAAAATTTTCAGGTAAGTCAATAAAGTCAGGTAAGTCGGGAATTTCAGGTATTCCGGGGCTTTCGGGATCAACAGGAGGAACTTCAGGTTGCTGAGGCTGAGTTGGAGCACTCACAGGTGGCACTTTGTCGGTAAGTACGTGAGCGGTGTTTGGTGACTGAATGGACTTCACAGGATATCGGGAAAGAGCATCAGCGTTACTGTTGATCTTGCCCTTTTTATATTCAACCTCATAGTCGTATTCCTCGAGTTTTAATCTCCATCTCACAAGTTTGGAGCCTGGTTCTTTGCAATTGAATAGCCACCTAAGTGGCTTATGATCAGTTATAATTTTAAATTTGTGACCATAAAGATATGGACGGAATATTTTTGTTCCAAAAATAATAGCCAGACATTCTTTTTCGGTTACGCTATAATTAGTTTCAGCTTTATTTAGTGTGCGTGAAGCAAAAGCGATTGGGCGGTCTTTTCCCACCTCGCCTTGGGAGAGTATAGCTGAAATAGCGTAATTTGACGCATCACACGTCAGGATGAAAGGTTTAGTAAAGTCGGGGTATATTAAGACAGGTGCTGAGATTAACTTATTTTTTAATGTTTCGAAAGCTAGTTGTTGACTATTAGTCCAATCAAATGGTACATCCTTTTTTAACAAGGATGTAAGAGGTTTAGCTTGTTTAGAAAAATCTTGTATGAAGCGACGATAGTAGGATACTAAGCCTAGGAATGATTTTACATCTTTTGGACATTTTGGAATAGGGAATTCGGTTACGGCTTTTATTTTCTCGGGGTTAGGTTTTAAGCCTGCTTCACTAATAGTGTGGCCAAGGTAAGTAACTTCTTTGCGAAGGAACTCACATTTGTCCGGTTGTAATTTCAGGTTGAATTTTCTTAATCTTTCAAATGTGTGGGATAATTTCTGGACATGGGATGTAAGATCATAGGAATATATGACAATATCATCTAAATATACATAGCAATGTATACCTTGCAGGCCTGATAGGACTGTGTTCATGAGCCTCTGAAAGGTTGCAGGGGCATTTTTGAGGCCAAATGGCATCCTGATAAACTCGTAGTGACCTTCGGGTACACTAAAAGCAGTTTTAGGGATATCCTCGGCTGAAATCTCTATTTGATGGAAACCTGACGCTAAGTCGAGAGTTGTGAAATATTTACTCTTGCCTAGCTGGTCTAAGATTTCGTTTATTTGAGGAATTGGATAGCTCTCACCAATAGTGATGTCATTGAGCTTGCGATAGTCAATGACTATGCGCCATTTCTTTTTGCCTGAAGCATCAACCTTTTTTGGGACTATCCAAATGGGTGATGACCATGGAGAAGTAGATGGTTGAATTATATTTTGTTCTAGCATCTTACTGATCTGGGTTTTGACCTCGTCTTTATGAACTTCAGGAAATCTGTAAGATTTTACATTTATAGGTTGCGAGGAGCTTGTTTTGATTTCGTGCTTGATGGCACTAGTTGAAGTAAGTTCATCGTCAGGAAGGTGGAATACGTCTGCATATTGACTACAGATATCGTAAAGAACTTCAGACTCTTCAGAGTTTAAATGGGAAGTTCGTAATTGTTTTAGGACCTCGTTTGTTCTCTCATAACAATTGACGTTAGGTTGGGATAAGCATATTTCGTTTTTAGTTATGGGGATTAAGGTCAAAGAGAGATTAGGATTTATTGAAATAGGTTTTTCAGATACGTTCAGGATCGATACGTTTACTCGATTATTACTTTTTATTTTCACTATCGAATTAGCTACTAGCAATTTATCAGAAATATGTTGGTCCAAGATTATACCTTCCTGAACTTCTGGGTTTTTAACTGAACATTCTATGATGGTTTCGGTTCGTGGTTCAATTATGTAAGACGGATGGTTGAATGACAACTTTATATGATGGTGTGCGATTTCCAGCGTACCTGAATCATAATTTATTCGGCAGCTGTTATGAATGAATAGGTCGTTACCTATAATACCATCATAAGGAAAGCTTAAGTTATCAAAGATATGAAATTTGTGGGATACTGTGTATCCAGGGGATAGACTTAAGTCCAGAGTAAGGTTACCGTGACTCGTAATCGGATCCTTTGAGTCAATACCTTTTATTCTGACAATGTCAAACCCTAAGTCAGGGGGTTTGGATAGACATGATTTCTTTAAGATGCACAAGGAAGCTCCAGTGTCAATCAGGAGGGTAAGTGGTTTCGTGCTGACAGACGACTGGGCGACGATATAAGGTAAGTATGTTTTTAGATTAGTATTTACTTCGTATACTTTATAATCATTTTTCTTTTCTTTTTCAGGGACACACATGGATTGAGGAGGATTGGAAATGTCTTCAGTTTGGGGCTGGTTACCCTGTCGCGTGACATTATGAGAGCTGCCAGTTTGGGGCTGGTTACCCTGTCGTGTAGCTCTAGAGGATGAATGGTGATTAGATATGGGATTAGTGGCATCGTCTTTTAAAGTTCGTCTCGCGCGACACCCTATCGAGACGTTTAGTAATTTAAATCACCTTGATCAGGTTCTGAATCGTTTATGGGAGAGTTTTCTTCGTCATCCGCGAAGTTAACATGAGGACTCTTGGGTTTGGAAGAATGTGTTTGCGCGGGAGAACTGAATTTATTGTTATTATATTTTTTATTATTATACTCGCGCAATTTACATTCGGCTAGACTATGACCCTCTTTCTTGCAATATCTGCATACCAACGGATCTTTAGAGGAAGAAGGTTGATTGGTATTATTATTACTAGGTAGATGTTGCTTCGATGGAGGTTTACTGTTATCTTTCTTATAATTATGAACATTTTGTTTCAGAGAAAATTGTTGGATCTTTTCCTCGGAGATGGCATAGTTGACAGCCTCGTTCAAGTTTTTAGGATCTCGACATCTTACAATAGTCGCTATACGAGGATGTAGCCCTACATTAAATGTATGAAGCGCTAAGTCTTCCATCGCAGCCACTCTACCAACAAGTTCGCTTTTCTTCGTGTTGGATATTGTTACTTCTGTAAGTAACCTTGATAGGCAAGTTTCGACTCGCAGGTGAAATTGACTGACCGTCTCTTGGTTGGTTTGATGACATTCTTGAAGCTCGGTAAGTAAATGCGCGTAATGTTTTCTCTCACCGAATTGATTTTTTAGAAATTCTTTGAGAGATGACCAGTTGTCAAAATCTTTGATGGAACACGCGCTTTGCGCTTTACCATCTAGTTGGCTAATGATATATTTTAGGACAATGTCATCCTGGGATGACGATGATAAGGATATCGCATTATCGCAATTTACTAAGAAGGCATTTAATTTATCTCTAGAACCGTCGAACGGTTTAATAAATTTTAGGATAACATTTAGCGGTATTTCCTCGTCTCTTGCCTCTCTTATTTCTTTTTTTGAATCTGATTTAGACATTTTATGTGATTAAATAACTTACTGTGGAATAAAATACAATAAGTAGATCACGATCTCAGATGAAGGAATAGGCAGATAGAACGTGCGCGAACAACAAAGCGACCACAGTTTTTATTTATGTGTGCGCGGCAGATAAGTGGCGCCGTGTACGGACACGTGCATCTGTGTGCGTTTACGGTTGCCAGATATTGAGAAATACTCCCACATTTTTGTTCAGTTACATTGCTCTCGAATACTGTACTACATTTTTTTTTTAAATTGGAAACGCTATTTTGCTTTATGGTTATACCTAGAGAGCATAAGCGTGTAGTATTTATTATTTATCAGAATAATAATAAGGAATAAAAGTTAATATGCGTAATTACTTACTACCTATTAGTTACTCCTTACCTATTTAATTCTCACAATAATGTACCATGTACCATCACAAGTTGAATTATGACCCACCATAAGCTTATTTTCCCAGAGACATTCTTAGGTCCACATTCGCGTAAGCATACGGCTCAGGCGCAAAACGTCTCTTTCGCAAAATGCCACCTGGTCGTAAAACGTCTCTTTCGCAGAATGTCTCTTTCGTAAAATGTCTCTTTCGCAGAATGTCTCTTTCGCAGAATGTCTCTTTCGCAAAATGTCGCACCTGGGACTTAGGAATAAAATTTTGATTTTCAAAACAAAAATCATTTATTTAAATTATATAAGTGCAATTATGGTTTTTAACTGTATCAAAATATTTTTTTTTTATTTGGCTTAAATTCTTAAGTAAATTTAAGTACCAACATTTTTAGATAATTTAAATAAATGATTTTTGTTTTGAAAATCAAAATTTTATTCCTAAGTCCCAGGTGCGACATTTTGCGAAAGAGACATTCTGCGAAAGAGACATTCTGCGAAAGAGACATTTTACGAAAGAGACATTCTGCGAAAGAGACGTTTTACGACCAGGTGGCATTTTGCGAAAGAGACGTTTTGCGCCTGAGCCAAACATACATATCCATGGTAACAACTTTGATCTTTGTCAATTTGACAGATTCAAACGATTTATTGTCAAAATGGGTCATGATTCCACTTTGTCGACTGTACATGGATTCTTTACATAAAAATACTAGATACGTGTTTCAGGTTTCGCATAACCAAAAACTAATGTTGTATAGGTAGGTACTATAGATTACGACTGTGCAGTTGTTTTGACGAATTTGATCGATATTTTTAATGCACAATACACATTCCTCTAATTCAGGGTAATTTACCCGTCATAAACTAGCAACACAGACGATTTACTGTTAAGGTTTTGTGTTTCAAGTGAGCCGAAAATATTTTGTGGAAAATAAATACCAAAACAATAAAAATAACAAGAGTTACCTGTGGAAAGATATTCCATCTTGTTTTCTTTCTTTTTGTGAACAACTTTTGCAGTGTTTAAACACACAAGACGGCATGTTTTGACATAAAATGGCAAATCACTAGTGACGTGTGAGCGAGACGATGCGTAGCTTGGTACTGTCGCGAGTTCGTAGCAACTTTTGATTTTTGTATTAACTTTGGTGGAACCACTCGCGTGTTCTGAGCGGTCTATCTGCCTATTTGTTTTATCTGAGATCACGATAATAAAACTTTTGCCAACTGGTTCTAGACGGCTTATCAGTACTCCGACTAACTAACCGAATACGTGGGCGAAGGATGTTTAGACTACGGTCTGGACACGGTTTAAATCGACAGATACAAATTAACAGGAATATAGATAAGCTTATGACTATGAGATATTAATGTAACAGGTCTAAAAATAGAATTAAAATTAAGAGCACTGAACTGACTCACATGACACAAAAACACTTCATTTTCTGGGAACACGGAGGACGTCTGATCCTGGTCGGTGCTGGATACGAGCAGGTCCGTAGAATGCGCCTGCAGCGCGCTGCCCAGTACCACTGCACAGTAGACAGGTGACGACTTGGATGCACCTCAAAAGGGCTCTGGATTAGGCCTCTTTTGAGCTGGAGATAGCCTATCGTAGGCCACTGGAGTTGGCCTATTTCAGCCAGGGTTGGCCTGCCTTAGGCCGCTGATGGGTCGCGTTGAGTTCGGGTCGCAGGTTTATGTAGCACACAAGATACACTTGGCACAAGGACACTTTCTTTCACTGGTTATCACTTCACGAGAGGTTCCACGGGATGTAGCTAATCCCTTTTTCAGCTGCCACCAATGTTAGGACACACTTTAAAAATCCCTTTTTAAAAAAAAGATTATTTGATATTAATTAAATTTAATTCAGTGAAAGGTCACATGTAGGTAATGAAAAGAGGGAAACTTGGATAATCTTCTGGCTAGCGACCTATCCGGTAGGAGTCTCAACCCGAACTGATGGTATTACCTGGCTAGGGCACTAAGTCCAGATGAGACTGATGATGTGGTGCTGACTAGGCACTTAAGGGTGCATTGTAGGGATGTAACAGCACGCAGGCGATCTATCTACTAATTCTGTTTCGCATCTCTTAAATAAATTGTTGAGATATTATGTAATTATACAAACAAACATACGATTTTAATGCCAATAATGAGGCATTCCTAAAACGCAAGACGTTTGAGTAAATAAGTTTAAGTTAAAAGTACCTACAGAAACATAGAAAAACGCAATAAGGCTTAAAAGGCTATACTAGCCTACTGAGCTATGCCCGGGCTATGACCATGCCCGGGTCGACGGACGGCGCGTTGTGTCCCACGCTCGCCTCAAAGAGCGTCAGCATAATGACGGGGCCCTTCTCTCAGAGGGCCAAAGCCTGCCGGGGTCGCGGGATTATTTCCTTACCGTGACCCCGGAACGTAACAGGCTACTGAAGGACACCGTGGATTTTAGTCAGTAGAAGTCTGGCAGTCCCTCCCGCTCTGCCCGGGGCCGGAGGACTCATTTGAAGATTTTAGCACGCTAAAAAAAAAAAGCCTACCGAGCTATACTAAAAACTCCTCCTCAGAATACTCTTATTATTGCCCAGGGTTCACAAAAACCAGTGCATCGTGGACGTCGACGCCCGACTTGGGGACCAACGAGTCCGAGAGCACGAACGCAGTCTCCTTCAGTCTGAAGCTGCCCAAGAGAAGGCTCACGGGGCCACTTCCGTCCCTAGATACGGGGCAGAATAATATTTCAGGTTTGTTTCACACTCGCACATAATCAGCCAACTCAGAGAATAGACCAGTCTCGTTGTTTATTTAAATGCATCTCTCGAATTTCCCCGAGATTGGAAATCAAATAAAGACCTCAAAGCCATGTGTTCCACTGGACACTCTGGGCATGTCTACATTTTGTACCAATTTTGTACAAACAATTATCACAAAACCTTATATATCCAAGGCAGTGTGCTAGTGCATTCCACTTTATTACAGGGGCCTACAATGGAATAAAAACCTCCCTACAATCTGCAACTCCTCTCTACTACGCTTGTTTCCGTCTTGGTGGAAACCGGGCTTTTATGTTATGTAATCACTCATAAGTAGGACTCAGCCTAGGCATTATGTGTAAATTCCTGCAAGTTACTTACGTTATAAATAATTTAGAAAGCGACTAAGCGCAAAAATGCAAACATGGGTAGGATTTATATAAACCGGCATAACAGCTTTTCGGTCATACAATAAAAGCAAAAATTACTTCTTTCGATTTTTTAGTTCGGACAATACGTAAAGCTCTTTCTGAGTTCTGACAGTCTCCAGTCCATTTCGTCAATAGGTGATGCCAGACTTTATGTCCAAATGGAAAACTCAATAACACATTTCCAGGCACAATATCGAGACTACTCCAGGCTTTGGTAGTTGTTTTGTTTTTAAATTTTAATTATGTTTAATATTTTATTATGTTTTTAAATTTTTATTATATTATAATTTAAATGATGAATGTTAAATACTAATACAGTTTATTTTGTGTACAGACACGGTGACAGTGCGACGACCGTCGCCATCTCCTCCGCCTGCGCCGGTGCAGGCGCCTATTGTTATAAGCAAGAACGACTCGCTAGCTGAACGCGTGCGAAAGGTAAAATATACCTTATTGATGTCCAAGTAAGACACAGTATGCACTTTTGTGCACTCAGCAATAAATAATTAAATATTTAATATCTCCTTTATAGTCTTTCCGGTTTTGAAATTACGTCTGCGCAAGCGCAACACTTTTGAAAAGTTTCTCAACCGTGACCTATTTACATGTGGGTAAATCAAAATGAATTGGTTCATATAAGATGTCGCTTAAAAATCTTTAAAGATTATGAAGAAAAATCGTTTAGAAGAAAAAATACGAAAACATTTATAGCTAGCACCGATACTTCGGCCGAATATAGCGACAACAGAAATTCTCGACAAATATTTATGAAATTCGACTAGTTTAAAATAGTACTGCCCAAATAACACTATTGTCTTCACCTTGGGTTCAAACACGTGTGAAATAGAAGTGGGTCACGATAGAACCGTCTG
Organism: Agrotis segetum; assembly: GCA_036375495.1. Classification (NCBI taxonomy): domain Eukaryota; kingdom Metazoa; phylum Arthropoda; class Insecta; order Lepidoptera; family Noctuidae; genus Agrotis; species Agrotis segetum. The sequence goes on from JAQSVV010000102.1 coordinate 85,834, forward strand.
ATCGTTACCACTACTGCTCCTAGCTTTCAACCCGAACTCAACGCGATGCGCTGCCCAAAATAAACATAAAAGGTCACTATGAAAGTTAGTGCTTGGCAATGCGCTAGCTTTATAATTAATTGAGGAAATGACCTATTATCTGTTTTCATTGCTTTGAAATATAGGTTTCTATTTAAAGGATATTGCAAAACAATTGTTTCGTAACACAGACCTAATTAGTTTACGATTTAAAAATCAACTAGCGACCCGCCCCGGTTTTGCACTGGATCTCGGCCCACCGAGCGAAAACTATCTTCGAAAGAATCTTGGCCTGAAAATAACAAACACAACAAAAAAGTAGTATCTAATTTGGTGCAGTTGTTTGTAATTTTTGTGCGTACAGACAGGCTACGGTATGACGTAAATTATCAGACGGAAAGTTTATTAGCTTGACGTAATCCCAACGTAATTATGAAATTATACTTTCATAAATATCACATCCCATATTTATTTACCTACTCCAGTTTAAAATTATCCAGCACTAAAAATATCCACCGGATATTATTTGCAGATGAATTTAATAAAATCCCAGAGTTTTGAAAAGGAATCAAGTATAGAAAAAGAAAAGGAAAGAGAAAGACGAAGTTTGTCCAGAAGTAAAGAAGTGCATCAAGAAGAGAAGACTGCCCGACAGAAAGAAGACAGAAATTCTACCAAAGACGATGTCAACTTTATGATGCAGGTGACTGAACATCGTTTAAGCTTTTACTATATTTGATTTGACTTCAGACCTTATATTACTTTAGAATTCAAAAATTCAATATTGCAAGAAAAATTAGTCCATCTTTACAGCCGTTATTACACAAGAAAGATTGACAATTTCCATTTGACGTGTTCAGGTAAAGAGCTCTCGCAACTCATCAGCAAACTCGAAGCCTCCAGTCCGAGGCGGACCCTCCCGGGACAAAGACGAGTCTGATGACGACACCAGCACCGCAGGAACCGTCACCACAGAGACTACCTTGGTTGATGTCAACGTTAAGGAATATCAGGTGAGAGAGGACACTTTTACAATGTACGACGAGGATTGTTGGAGTCATAAGATCTCTCCAAGAATTACTTGGAGCTAAAGGTCTTTAAGGTCTTATGACGAAGCTTACAAGGTATTTTAATATTATAGCTCCTTGAGAATGGTCATTACATTGAGTACCTATATCCGAATCGAAAAATATGTCAAGTTCAGCTCTGGATTGGGCAAAGCGTTTGCGATGCTTCTGATATTGCAGATGTCCTTAATTGGCTTTAGCCACCAGCGCCGACAATGAATATCACTAAAGTTCCATTGTCCTTAGTCCAACATTGTGTAAAATCAGTAAAACTGTGCAGCTGTTTGAGGAATTTTGCCAAAACATAACGTGCACTGGTTCTATTAATAAGTATATTAGCCCTATCCTGATCTGGCGTGTTGTGTACGTTGTTACAACAGACGTAAGCACTGCTATCTTTATTACCACGCACCTGCGAGTCTTCAAGGTCCTCGATTAATTGCTCTTTATAATTTTGGTGTTTGTATAATTTCAGGAGCAAATAGAGAGTTTGAAACAAGAGGTGGACACGCTGAGGAAACGCTGCGAAAGGGTGGAGAAAGAAAAAAGTGACATACTGTTACGAAGGCTGGCGAACATTGACTCAGTAAATAAGTACAGTACGGGGAGGTCCTCAGAAGTGTTGAAGTTGCAGCAGAAAGTGAATGAGCTGACGTCACAGAATGAAGATCTGAAGGACGAGAAGAAACATCTTGCGTTGAGAGTTAGAGAGGTTGAAAGTGAACTTGAGGTAAGCATACAGAATGTTGGATATTCGATGGTGTTATTTATACTGTTCCTCACTTCTTAACTTCAAATAAACCCATATTATTTAGAGATTAAAAAAATAGTTGTCCTTTATAACCATATAAATAGTTACTTCCTGGCTGTATTGTCTTTTCAAGTGTGAATAAACATGGGACATCGTTATTGCCATGTCGTCGTCGTCAGATCGATTCGATTACAAATGATGAGCTTTTAAACCACTTATTTTACTTTTGTTTCCAGTCTCGCCCATCAGTAGAAGCACAGACCCGACAAATAGAACAGCTACGTGCGAAGCTGCTGGCAGCGGAGACGTTGTGCGAGGAGCTGATGGACGAGAACGAAGACATGAAGAAGGAACTGCGAGACCTCGAGGAGGAAATCGAGGAGATGCAGGATAACTTCAGGTAGGAAGTACAGCATAGGATTATAACTCCCAGATTAGAAGTCAAACCTCATTTGGCTAGCCCTTTTTGCTAACAAAGTTGGGGTCGGCTGCCGGTTTAACGGCGGTATGCATCTGGAATCTTAGTACCAGAAACTTACCCAAACGAACCTACTTCACGGAACTTTCATTTGTCGCGGAAATATCTAAGCAGGTGAATAGATCAGGGTTAAATTTGAGTCAGAAAAGAGTCTTGACCGTCCCTACCGGACCCAGGGCGGACTCATTCGATAATTTTCCACCGCAAAAAGAACAAAAAAGTAGATCGCCGTCTGATCAAATACCAGGCCCGAGTCGACGGCGTCGTGTACTCGTGTGACGGTCCCCGAAGTAGCCAAATGCATGGCCGGACTTGAGTCGCCTTAAAAGGTTGACTGGCACTGAAATGCAGAGTGAAAGTGCATAAATAGGTGTATTTTTACCCAATTCTTGAACATCAACGTTCACTTAAAAAAATAAAAAAAGGAATGAAACAGTTGACTGTTCTTGTTTTCGTCAGTATACATAATCCTTCCCCTCATTACAGAACGTGAGTTAAGTTTAACGAGACACGCGGAAGAAATTATTTATAGTCTCAACCGCGCAGATGTCGTATGAGTAATTTATGAAAACGAAAATACGTGCGCAGTCTGCTTGTCTAACGTGACACTGTACTTACAATTATTATTCATTATCGATGCTTAATTATTTTAATAATCCAACATAATTAGTTAGACATATAAAAAACTGAGTTCATTGTACTCACTTACCAATGAGTTGTAGCCAAAATAGTTTTGGCCGATAATGCGCACATCAGTCAAACACCTTGGCGCTTCTTTCAAGTATACAAATTGATTTTACCGATCATTGATTTAACACTATATTAAACGCAAATTATGCTCAAAGATCGAATGAACACGAAGATCTTCGGATCTCCGAAGTTGAATCGAGGCCCAGAACTGGGGTAATAGTTTGGCAGTTTTGTTCTGAAGCGTCTGACTCATCATGACCAGAGGCCTTACCACGAGCTCTTAACGCGATCTAGTTTAGACGGTGGGAAAGAGATGGCGCTAGACGACTTGTATAGCTCTGTCTCTTTCCCACGGCCTAAACTGGAACGCGTTAAGAGCTCGTGGTAAGGCCTCTGATATGTAAATGCCCCCTCTAAGATTTGTCAATGGTTCATCTTGATACACCAGTACCTCTACATAATATTGTCACGTCACTTTCTGTCCTTTTCTTGTCATGTGATGAGGAGGGATGACAGTCATGTGACTAAGAGAGTGATGAGTATGAATGTTGATGGATTGCGAGGAAGAGGAAGGCCAAAGAAGAGATGGATGGATTGTCTAAGGAATGATATGAAAGAAAAAGGAGTAGATGACACTATGACGTGTGATAGGGGAGAATGGAAGAAAAAAACGTGTTGCGCCGACCCCAAGTAAAATGGGATAAGGGCAGGAAGACTGACGAATGATGACTTTCTGTCCTTTTCTTATTCCATTGTTGTTTCTCGTTTCCAGAGAGGACCAAGCAGATGAATACTCGTCACTCAGAAGAGAGTTAGAGCAGACCATAAAGAATTGTAGAGTTTTATCGTTTAAGTTAAAAAAGACTGAAAGGAAAGCGGATCAGCTTGAACAAGAGAAAGCTGAACATGAGAAGAAACTTTTAGAGGTAAGCAATACTTATTGTAATCCGAAATACGAGTTTTAAATTCGAAGAAGATATTAAGCGTCACCTGCATGTGTGAGTGCCCAATTTTAAACTTGAAGACAATACTGACGAGTCCCTTAGGCCTTCATCATCATCAGCCGGAGGACGTCCACTGCTGAACATAGGCCTCCCCCATAGACCGCCACGCCGAACGACAATCCGCCACTTGCATCCATCGGCTGCCCGCGACCCTCACGATGTCGTCGGTCTACCTAGTGGGAGGCCTGCCTACGCTGCGATTTCCGATCCGTGGTCGCTACTCGAGAACTTTTCGTGTGATTAGTCCCTTATGCCTTATTCAGTGACAACAAAAAAAGTGAGCAAGGATTTTTCGCTTTGTGGTAACGATCACCAACAGAACTAAGGGAAGCTTTGAGCAATACTCGCACAGATTAGGCAAGCATTAAAAGGGTGGAAGCTTATAGGTTTACTAACGAGTTAACAGTTGCTAAGAGAATGCCGACGATGTCGTATAGAAGAGAAAATGTTACCCAGAAGTTGTCATAATTATCGTAAAGTTCAGAAACTTAAAATAAATTATTACAAACATACCGGTCTATTCCTGGACTCAGTTCATGGTGATTACAACATAAATAGTGCACCAAATTAGAACTAGAACAATGTCAATAAATTACCTGTGTGAATGTTTATGGTCATAAATCTGTTTGTATACAGCTTGCTGCCAGGTAGTCAATTAAGTCATTTCTGTTTCGGTCGACGTTGCAAAGGCTATCAATCATTTTGGACTATGAAATATGCTTTCTGGACATGGGGTGGCCTTAACTGTGCGCGTAGTTCGATCTGGAAATTAGTATTCGAAACGAACTGCGCGCACAGTTAAGGCCATGTACATGTGGGGATTTATAGAGATCCCCACATGCTACGTATGGTCTACATACAATGCTGACAATGACTTCGTAGACAAGACTGCGGATGTCTCTCAATCTCCGATACCTTACGTTTGGTACCCAGGCGCCTATCACAATAAAAATCCATAGAGGGTCGTACACAGGCACGGGTCAATAGATGCCAAAGTCATAAGATATCGAGGCATGCGTCATCTTGTGTACGAAGGGGCTAAAACGACGCGTTAAATTAAAGAAATGTCAGACAGGGCAACTTCTTCTTTCTAGCAACCCTTACAAAACTTTAGTCCAGTTAAGTAATGACACTCGTTTTTCGACTGAGAGATGCTCATTGTCCTGCTAGCCTACCATGAACTCTTAAATCGTGAGACTTTAGGCTGTAGAAAAGAGATGGCACTAGACGACTTGTATAGCTCTATCTCTTTCCCACATCCGCTCAAAGTCAATAATCTATTTCAGATAGTCGGCGGCCAAGACGGCTTGCAACGTGAGAACCGCATCAAAGATTTGGAACAAGAGGTGGCGCGGTCCAATGAAGTAGCGTTGAGGCTGCAGAGAGAGCTGTCGGAGGCCAACGCGAAGCTCGCCGCGGCCTCGGGGGCCCCGCCTGCTAACCTCAAGAAGAACCAACTTAACGATGGGGTCAGTACTATTTACAAAAAAAACTACCTGCAGTATTAGTATACCAACCCGCATTAGGCCCGCATCGTGGATCATGGCCCGCTCCCTCTCACAGAGGAGGCCTGTGTCCCAGCATTGGGAACATTTATAGGCTGGTGATGACCTGCACTATTTTTTCTCCCTCTTCCTGTGCATTCATCCAAAGGTTGTCTTGAAAAGACCATTTTAACGATCAGAATGCCCATTGAAAAATTTAATTAAAAATGATTTTTAACAGAAAGTGTCGCGCTCATCCCTAACCCGCGGCGGCAGCCAGGAGGACCCCGCGCAGCTGCTGCGAGACCTGCAGGACTCACTGGAGAGAGAGGCCGACCTCAGGGAACAACTGAGGAACGCGGAGGAGGAGGTAGCATCCACTAAACAACCACTAGTTTCAGTAGCCAAGCTTTGATCTCTGATTACAACATAATGTAATGTTCGCATAAGCGATGCACATGCTCCTTGTGCAAACACGCTAGGTACACCGCAAATAACTCGGTAATCTTCACACATGGCAGCAACAAATATAAGCTTAAATTATATGCTTCGCCCAATGTTACCAGTCGGCTTGGAATGCAGTAAACACGTGCACAAATAGCTACAGTTTAACGGTAACTCATCTCTTGTTAACAGTTAAATACCATTACAACCACTTATTTCTCCGATCATTTAGTTCCACTAGAAAAACAACGCATTCATTAGGGCATTAGCTCTCGTTCGACGGCTGCCAGCTGGCACGACGCCAACACGTCATGTCTGACTCAACACTGCGACACCCATATGTATTATTGTATATCACATTGTTGTTCTCTAAGCCCATGCGTGTTAGTAAACCAGAAAATAAGGAATATTATGTTCAAACAGGCTAGTCGATATCGGCCACGAGTCGTCGGCAGAAGGATACGTCCACACCTCCTTCCACAATCTCCCCAATCTGATCCCAATTCACCTCAAACGCCCAAAGATAATGAAATGCTGGAACCAAATACGATCCAAAGGATACTTGAAATGCAACTCGCTTTAGAAAAGAGTTTGTCATCCTTGGACAGTAGTCCATCGTCTATTGGTGTTAACCAGATCACTCAGTCACCACAAGATCTCATTATGAGTTACTCGGAGGGTTGTCAAACAGATGCCATTTTAGTGCATGATGTGATGACCGATACTAAAAAGATAACTCTCGATTCAATTGTACAGAGTACGATTGATATTTTGGAAATGTACACCCAAACGGAAGTAGCATTCATGAAAAATAAATATATGCAAACCGAATTTATGGGAACAAACAATTTTGTACAAACTGAAAAACAGAAACTAAGAAATGCGAGTGTACAGACGGCAGCGAAGCTTTACAATGATAAAGCCCTGCAAGCTATCAATTCTAAAGAATATGTGGATGTTGGCACCGAAACTGATCCAGTTGCCTGTAACGACAAAATCCTTGACAAAGATGTACAAATGGAAGCATTAGAAGTCAAGGAAATATTCAGTAGAGATAAATCTGAAAGTCCTCCTCTCGCCCCGGACAAGATACCCGAGTCTCGCTCCCCCTACCCCTCGCCCTTCGTATCAATGTTCAGTCCGTTGGCTGTAAGACTATCCAACTTAGGTACTTATGACCAGTTTGTCAATTTTAAATGTTGGTTTTCTTCATCCTGTATTTTGTCCTTAACAGAATCCTGTGCAGTTTTGGTTTTTACAGTAATATAGTAAATTAGAATGGATATTCAATAATTATAACTAACGAATATTTACAGGCAAATAACTTACGTAAAACTGCGTCCCGGGTCGAGGACGACAATGAGTCCTTGCTTCTACAGCTGAAGAAAATGGCTACCAAAGCCAGAAGTACGTCAAAATACTTATATTGTGAAAATTCGATTGTGTTTTTTTAACATAACACCCTCTCCCGAGAACCACCGCTCATCAGACCCGGCTGTGACTCATCATGCTCATTGTGTACTGCACTACTTGCGTAACGCTAGCTCATAACATGTTACCTTTGTTCCTTGATGTTTACTAACATGCTTGTCAGTGTATTTGAATTACAAGGCGTATTGATGGTAGCCATTTTCTCCAGTCAGAATTAGACCTTGTTGAACCTATTACAATGTTTGGGTTTATAAATTTATCCACCACATTGTTAAACATCCGTGTCCGGAACTATGACTCAGAACCATTCAATTTTACTAATTTTCATCAAAAACCTTTGCATAATTATTTACTAAAATATTTACAAAGCTTTGTATTTTGGAGCAAAACTTTCACACATTTTTATGAATAACACAATACCAAATTATTTGTAGGTCGTAAGCTGTCACCAACGCCTCCATCAAATAAACTCAATATTGATGTTAATGAAAAGGATGCCAAAACAGATGAGGAGGATCCAGCTGAGCTACGACTCCTACTTGAACTTAATGAACAGGTGCTCATACAATATCTTACATAAATGCGTTTATCTTCCTTTTCCTAAAACACAACACACAATTCATTACTTCTTTATTTCAGGAAGCATCAGTTTTACGACGAAAAGTTGAAGAAATGGAACAGGACAGGGATTCCTTGAAAAAGCAAGTCAAAGAACTTACTGATAAAATCGCTAGTCAGCCCAAAACTAATTCAACAGTTACGCTTCGTCGTGCAACTAACAATAAGACTAATAACTTAGCAGAAGAAAAAGTTAAAGTAAGCACTGAAATGGGGATAATGATAATGTAATGTTTTCAGTTGACTAAAACAAAAATTTAACCTTATAGGTGTTAGAAGATGAGATTGCTGAATTAAGGAAAAAGCTTATTGAAAAAGAACGAGACTGTGAGAGGCTTCATGCCGAACTCAGTCTTGCCAAGAAACCAAAAGCTTCACTAATCAAAAGCAAGTAAGTAAATGTTTGTAAGGTATTAAGTATAAGAGTCTAAAAAATGAACAATCTAACAAATAATTTGTATCATAGATCACTTGATGGCGACCAACAAAATGTAGACTTGAAACGACAACTTCAAGTTATAGAACAAGAAGCAAATGTTCTTCGTACTAAGACACAGAGTTTAGAAGCTGATAATGAAAAACTACAGCTGGAAAATAAGAAATTACAGGTACCCGATCCTATTCCAGATTCTACAAAATATCCGCAAAGTTATTTTTAGTACATAATTCAACCTATATTCCATTGCAGCTCCTGAAAAATGCTAAGTCATTAAAATCAGACAAATCAGTAGAACAAAGTGCAGCTAGAATAACGCAACTAGAAAATGAATTAAAAGAAGCTTTAGCTAAATTGAAAGAATTAGAAAATAATAAAGATGACAAAACAGAGAAAAAAGTCAGATTTGGTGGAGAAATTAATAGCAAAAAAGACGCCGATGCATTGAAAGCAAAGCAGGACGAGTTAGATAAATTAAATTTGAAATTTAATAAGGTAAACAAATTAGTCCTTATTTCCCTCTAATAATCTAGTCTGGGTAGTTAATAGTTTACTTATATTTACAGCTTGAGAAAGAAAAAGCTCAATTACAAGTTTCACTAAAGACGTTGAAAGACGAAGCAATCAAATCATTCAGGCCAAGGGTTCCAAAGAAACCAACTGATTTGACTACCAAACTCCAAATGAAAAGAATGGTTGAAGATTTGGAAAGTGAAATCGGTAAGCCATTTCTCAAAATTCTTATTGTGATAAAGCTAGATTATTACAATTTTACCACGATAATGAAATCTTTATGGCTCTTTGTAGGTGAAATGTATGTCGTCATGAAAAACGCAGGACTGTCCGGCACTGAAATCAACACCAAAGCGCAAATGGAGAAAGATATTGAAGACATTAGATCGAAACTATCTAGAAATGACTCTGAATTTACCAACGAGAAGAATCGACTGCAAACTGAAATAGCAAAACTAAAGGATCTCAATACAAAGTTAGAAACAGACAAAACAGAAATAAACAGTAAATTAAAAACACTGGAAAAAGACAATAGCACGTTATCTAGTCAAATCAAGTCGCTAAAAGAAGAAAAGAAGAATTTAGAGTCTCAAGTCAGTAGGCTTAATAATGAACTGAGTAAGTATCATCCTTCCATTGTCATACCAACTCTTAGTGCAATGTATTCAGCGTTATAATACTGACATCTACTCTTTCTTGCAGAAAATGCAACGTCTCTGAACACAACTATGTCAGACTGTATGAAGAAAATAGAGGAACTCAAGAAAGAAATAGATGTAAAAGATAAAGAAATCGAAAAGTTGAAGAAGCAAGTAGAAATTGTAAATAAATTAGAACAAGATAAACAAAAATTGCTCAAAGAGGTTAGTATGTCTTGTGTACTAGAAGGCTAGCAAAATACCTAAAGCTGTGCTGTAAGTATTGACAAGGTGTATCTTCTAGGTTGGAGATAAGGCTAAAAAGATAGGTGAGTTAGAAAAGAAATTCAAAGAGGCAGAAGACAAATGCAAACGAATTGAAAAACAACTAGCTGCACGTAAAGATAAAGTAGCTAAATTAGAAAAAGAGGTAAGAAATAAATTTAACATCTGTTAATTTGATATTCATTTCATAATCTCGCACATTTTAATCACATTCTAAATAATAGCTAACTCAAGAAAAGGAGCAAGCTGAACTTCTAGCCAACAGTCAGCGACGTATATCAGTAGACTTTACTAGCGAAAAAGACCAAATGCAGACAAAACTACTAAAAACTGAAAGCAAACTTATAACACTAGAGACAGAACTGAGAGAATTGAAAACAGACTATGATAGCAAAATAACTAACTTGGAATCAACAATATCTGCTAAAGATATTCATATAAAACAACTGGTATTTTGATGAACTCTTTGATAGGCACGCACCAACGCATGTCCCCGTTTTAAACCCAGTTTTCATGCCAAATGGAGTGATGTTTTTAGTGCGCCGAAGTTTCATCTCCCACAATTATTTCTGTGATGTTTTAATAATCCTTGAAATGAAGAGCAGCTTATCCATAGATATTTAGAACATGAGCATGACTATTCGCATTTCCCCTGCCTCTTAGTTTGTTCCCTATGAGTTTTTATAGGTTGCGTCTTATACCTGTGACATCTGTGAATCCCGATCTTCGACAATCCGAAAACTTTTGTTTAAATGCATATTATGATTGTAGGAGGACGCCTTACGAGACACATCGAACCAGAAATACGACGAAGCAATATCGTCTGTTGAAATGGCACAAATGCAAGATAAACTACAAAGAACTGCTAAAGACCTTGAAGAGAAACAGGAAGAATTAGCAAATGCCAAACGTGAACTGGAAAAGACTGAGAAAGAGTTAACCATAATAAAAGCAGAAATGTCGCAATTGAAATCCAATATATCGAGGTTGGAGAGTGAAAAGAAAGAACATGAGAATAAGTTACAAGCTGAAAAGAAAGAGTCTAGTTACTGGGAGAGTAAGGCTTCAGAATTGGAAACTGACTTACAGGTACACATTTATCTAACTTACTAGATATTTGTATACTTCCTCTATACCTAAACATTAATTTGACCCCGTTTATCCTCAGGCTGAACGCAAGAAACTGGAGCGTATGCGCAAGACGCACGATGTAGATATAAAGAACAAAGAAGCAGAGTTAGCTACGCTGAAGGGTAAACTAAAAGTTCTAGAACAATCTTCCGGCGCAGGCGCCAAGAAGATTTCTGATCTCAAACAGGAGTATGAAGAAACAGTTAAAAGTATGTATACTACTATATACTTTGAAAATACAACATTAAATGCATGAATATCTACATAAAGTATTTCTGGTATTTCAGAATTAGAGCACTCCCTTGCAGTAGAGAAGGCCGAGTATGAAGAGCTGACAGGTAAATACGAAATATTGGAAGAAGAACATGTAGTCACCAAAGCGAGGCTTACAGTAGAAAAAGAACAGGCACAGGGGTAATATTATATTCCTAAAATATCTCAGAACCTCCTAATTTTACATTTACGTCAATAATAAAACTTACAACTTTTCACAGTGAACTAATACACGTTCAAAAAGAATTGAGTGCGGCATTGGCTGAAATAAAAACCCTCCAAGACAACTATGACACGCAATCTTCAGCATGGACCAAAGAAAAGACTGAATTGCAGGTACAGTACTCCCACTCCATTCTACAGCAACTTGCTGTGTTAGGTTAGGTTATAGCAAAATGATATCTATTTCTACATTGCACAGAACTCAATATCGTCTCTACAAGACCGACTGTGCGGCGGTGGCTGGGAGGTGGAACGTGCGCGGCTCAATGCTAAGCTTGAGCAGAAAGAGCGGGAACTGCGCACCACTCATGACCAGCGAGATGTTCTGGAACACCATCATGATTTGGCCAAGAAAGAGGTAAATGACAAACTTTACGATTTCGGACAGATTTCTATTTTCGGACAAATGTTGAAACGAAAATTCCAAGTGGTAGCTGCAGATCTCTAAGATGGCGGAACGAATCCGACAAAACTAACAGATTAGTGGCCAACAACAGCTTTGATTCTGAACCAAGGCCAAAGTTTAACCACTGGTCATTAGGCAACTGGAAGTTATGTGGAAAGGGTCAGTAGTGAGATGACACAAGCAAACAGTAGCAGTAACCAATGAACCAAGTAGTTTGTTTATCAACGAACAGGCTTTCAAATTTATTCATTTCTATGATTATGATGACTGCTAAAAGTAATGAGGTCAAGGCCCATCGTTTAGATAAAGATAACTTAGCTGTAACTATTTACAGTTGGAGGAAGCCCGGAAGAAATTGGAAGACTACGAACGTGTCTCCAAGGTACATAGGACATTAACAACGGAGAACGCTGAACTAGAGAAAGAACTGTCATCTCTGAACACGAGACTTGAACAAGCTGACGTGGCGAGGAAGAATGAGCTGGCAGAGATGAAGGTGCGGTACGAAGGACAGATGAACACCATGAGGGATGAGCTCAAGTCTTTGCATAACCAGGTAAAAAATAAAATACACACTTAAACGCTTCGCTTTATTCTTTAGGGGAATGGACAACGTACAAATACACTCATGAAGAAATGCTTGTTATTCCGGTCATTTCAGTTTTTTGTTAATCTCATCTGCCTAACCTTTTCCCAACTATATTGGGGTCGGCTTCCAGTCGAACCAGATGAAGCTGAATATCAGTATTTTTAGTTACTGGGACGTGGAGTGTCTGCCTCTCGGACCTCCACAACCCAGTAACTGGGTAATACGATACCCCATGGTACGACTGGTTGTCAGACTTTAGAGCTTCTAACAGTAACGACTGTCAGTAAAGATCTACAAATGACAGCCGGGACCAACGGCTTTACGGGCTTTCCGAGGCACGGAGGAAACTCGCTATGACAGATGGTCACCACATCCACAGACCAACCTCGGCAAGCGCGGCTTAATCCGAAAGATATGCCTGTGCGGCTGTAATTATTTAGCCACGATCTCCTCCACGAGTTTTTTGTTAATCTAAATCTGAATAATACGTATTTTAGCTGGCACGATATCAATGTCGTTTTTAAGCTACAAATTGTCAATGTCGCAAAAAAGTGTATAATACCAAACCCAGCTTACTGTAGTTTTTCCGCAAATGAAATCTACAATGACTGGACAATTTTATAGCGTGCATTGCCAGTGTTTTCACTCATGTCTGCCTTGTAAATAGGTATTTTTGTTTCACCTTTCATTTATCCTTTCGACACGAACAAAAGGAATAAAGAATTAATAATATCATTGCTTAAGTGAGTGCAAGTGCTAACAGCTTTATTTTTTAGGTATCGAGGTTCAGACGCGAAAGAGACAACTACAAACAAATGTTGGACGCTGCTCAGAAGACGATGACTGAAATGAAGAATGGAGACAAGGGTGCTAGAACACCGAGACATTCTATATCTAGTACTGATGAAGTAAGTTGGAATCATCACTAGGATTTCATCTGTTATAGCCAGCACCAGCAACCAGATATAATCCGACTGATCAAGTGTCCTGGTATCACCGGGTAAACGAAAAAAAAAAAGTGTCCTCACTTTTGGATCACTTGATCCAAAGGTAAGGTCGCTTATACAAGTCAAGACTTACTTAACTATTGAACTGTATATTCGATTACGATAATAATCGCATTTAACAGTTTATATTGACTTTAACCACAACCCCGTTATATCATACATTCCTAATAAACGCCGTAGATTTCTGATAGAGGGTTCTCTTCAAACTTAATGCTGTCGTTCAATGAGACCAAAACAATCAATGTTTTACAGGAGGAGTATCGTAACAAAGTGGCGACTCTGGAGCAACAGACGGCATGCCTAGAAGACGAACTGTGTGAGGCAAGACTGTTGGCTTCGAAGCTCAACACGGAGCTCATCAGCGAGCGGTCTGCAGCTGAAGTTCGCTTCTCCGAAATGCAGTCTAGGCTTAATGAGGTAACGTTGGTACTTTTTAAAAATCTAATATGGTTTTGCTCTTGGCCGTGTCTAGACAGGAGTGACAAAGACAAGGTCGACGATGGAGCGAGCTTACACAGAAGTTTGTTCACTATACTTTTTCTTACATTTGGTGCGCTAATGTAAGCTGCCAATACTCGTAGCTGTTGTTTGCACATATTCGTCTAAATTGTAATATCAGCGCAGCTTTACCCAGATAAGTTTTAAGAACGAATTTCTTATTTATCTTTATCTTTCGTATAAAAAACTTAAATTTTATTAAAAGTACCGACTTCAAAAACAAATGCAAAAAAGTTTAAAATAACCTTTCTTTCGGAAGTCGGTGGCAATAGTCAATGAAATAATAAAAATCAAAGCCACCGACTTCCGAAAGAAAGGTTATTTTAAACTTTTTTGTATTTGTTTTTGAAGTCGGTACTTTTTTTAAAAAAGTTTTTATTTTACTCTTTTTAGTTTATTTATTAAATATTCAACCCAAATTCTTGTAAAATACAAAGTTTTCTTACATGTGCACTAATCTTGTAATCCGTCACAACGAAAAAATCCATATCTCTAAAACTACTGAACCGATTTTGATGAAACTTGCAGTGTACCCTAAGTTAAACCATACCTAGTACAACAAAAAGAATTACTTAAATCGGACTTGTAGTTCCGGAGATATGCGTGCACAAACATAAAAACATACATACTTATATACATACCCTTATGAAATTTGGTACATTTGTTCAGACGCTGATATAGACTAACATATACGAAAACTGGGCAGTTCTGATAATATTACATACATACGGGTCGAATTGATAACCTCCTTTTTTTTGAAGTCGGTAAAAACACTTACGAATCCGTATTGTACATTAATGTATTCTATTCAATAATACTTTAGAATCCCAGATATGATGCACTCATGTTCTGTTTTCAACATCACAGTACGAAGAAGAAAGGTTGTTGACATCGGGAAGAGCGCGCGTGGCTGGTCTGGCAACACGTATGGAGCTGGCGTGGCACAAGGAGCGAGATGAACAACAGCGGCTACTGCAGGAGACCTCCACACTCGCCAGGGACCTGAGGCAGACTCTCTTTGAGGTATTACACTACACATGTTGGAGGACTAAAAATTACCTTTTTATCAGTATCAAAATAAAAAAAATCAAGTCATTTATTCAAATTTGGCTGATTTATCAGCACTTTTTGAAGGTCAAATTTTACATAAGACAGTCCCCCAAAGCGCCCCCCCTTCGACACTTCCTAGTGTTTTGGCTGAGAAGAACAACACAGCAACACATCTGTCTGTACGGTTAGAAGAACCAAGATTTATACATCAATCCGAGATTACACCTCAATTGTGACTAGAAGGCACATAAAGATAAACTAGACAAAGAACTACATACAAGTTCTACAAAACCCAACCTTTCTGGAATTCAATGTAAAGCAATATTTACCACCGAAGTCTTCCTTAGTTATTTAGGTTCGTGATGCAGATTGAGTATCTAAGCTTTTGCTGTTACCATTAGCCACTAAACTATAACGTTTCTGCTTCTAGATAGAACGTGAAAGAGAGAAGGAGAGGTTAGATATGAAGAGAAGAATAGAACAGTTGAAGAGAACAACAGAAGAAGAGACTGAAGAAGCCAAGAAGAAGGTATTGTCAACATTCTTCATAACAACATGATAATAATATGATGACACTGTATATGTTTTTTTTTAGGTCCAGAAACGAAATATCTAGAGATACTTTGAACGATTCTGCTGTATTGTACTATAATGAAGTAGGCATTAGACTACAAAACGTTGCGCTTCTCATTAATTAAATAGGGCGGATGATATTGACTTCTTCATCCACCAGCATATATAACAAATTTCTTTTGATACAGGTGACAGAATTGCAGTGTGATCTGCTAGAATTGCGCGACGCACACGCAAAGTTGCGCACGGCGAACGAAAAGCTACGTCGTGATAAGGAGCGACACGACCGTGATCGCGACCAAAATAAACTTCTTGTTGGGTCGCTCAAACGTGCACAACAGGTAAATATGATGTACTCCAGTAATTTCTTTTAAAACCAAAAAATATAAAAGTAGTTAAAATAAGTATTTTTCTGAATCATGTTCATAGTTCGGCGTCCGGAGCTTAAGGCTGCCTTTCCACCAGAGATGCGCTGTGCTACGTTGCTACGGATATGTTTGTTATCCACCAATCACATTCATTTGTTTTCATAACGCACACACACATAATGAGTATGATTGGTGGATATCAAACGCATCCTTAGCAACGTAGCATAGCGCATCTCTGGTGGAAAAGCAGCCTAAGAGTCCGCATTGTATGATGGACTAGAAGGTCTTTGCCCAGTAGATGGGAAGTACCTGCTAAGAGAAAAAAAAGTAAAGATAAAGAAATCCATGGTTCCTCTATTTTTGACCCCTTTGTTGAAATCCGGCAATAACATATATCTCAGTGGTTCGTTTTAAACGCCTTCAAATAAGACACAATCTCTTGCAGGAGGATGACAGGATAATAACACAACTTCTAGAAACAATAGACGACCTAATGAAGCAGAGCCCGGAGCTGTTCCGCGATCAACCAGTCAAACCTGAGAAGAACTTGGTGACACCGACGCCACCCCGACGAAATAGGGTAAGATGATTTAACGAGTACAGTCCCTTAACAGTTATTTGCAGCAGCAACTTTATGGCACAGCAATAAAGACTAGTTTAAAATATACAAAAATGTTGTACATTTGTCCCGTAATTATTCCGAAGATCTGAATAAGCAGGAGACGAAATAGCTATTTATTTTGCAAGGCTGCAAAGTTGTTTTTGGCGCGAGTATTGAATTGAAAACTGAGCAAGCGAAGGATTCTAGGATTCAAATTCCTGAGCGTTGCGAAGTTTTTAAAGGTACGAGACGCAGATTAACTTTGTTGCCGAGTGCAACACACAACTTTTCACCCCACTAAGCAAAATGGAATTTAGCGATCAGATTTCGAATGAGAAATAGAATGTTTCCGAGTGTGTGGGGTGAAATAATTTTAACACCCTACTTGCCTAATACGCCCTTATCTACTATACCATCTAAACTATATTTTTCACACTCCAAACCTTTCCACTTTTGTCCAGTCATCCAAATCTCGGTCACGATCGGCGACGCCCGAGAGCGGCCCGCACGGCGTGGAAGCTGCGTCTACTGCGGCACGCTTGCGACGTCTGACTGACGAGCTCAGGGCTTCACGCATTGCTGAGCGGCAACGACGACACCAGGCCACTGCTAGAAGGTAACCTACTACGACTAGTTCTTTTGCTATTTGAAATCGATGTTTTTAGTCTGATTGATCTTTTGTTTGGTCACAATAGAAAGCGCTTTACGGCTGTGTGCGTTATAGATGACATTGTGACACAACTCTATACGACTCGACTTCAAGTCAATTTCGCATTCGACGTCCGAAATGCAAGACTGTGTCCAAACCAGTCAAATATACATTACCACTGCATTCAAAATTTATAAAAAAAAAAATATTGAGCCCAGCTCGTTTGCTTACATTTTCAACTGCCTTCACAGAGCGATGTCGACGGAACCTCGTGACACACTGTCAGTCACTCCAGCCACACGCACTCCATCTCGGGCTCCCTCACTCAAGAAACGCTCTATATCGCTTGAGCAAACTACTAAAGACCAGGTAAGTCAGAAAATTATTAAAAAACCTTTGAAACGATGCATTAAAATAGCCATCGCATAGCCAATATTTCTAGTCAATAAATCGGAGCATATGACCACGATTATGTAGTTTATGAAACCTATTTTTCTTTTTATCAGAGCTTGATATGGAAGTCGGTGGATGAGAGTAGCGTGTCGTCCATGCAGTCGTTGGATGGGGACGCGGATAACCGACTGTTCACAATGCAGCGTGACGCTAGTCTAGACAGGTATGAATAAACCTTTATGGAATACGCATACAAAAAGAAAACATTAACTTGAGGGGTTCATTTAAAATCATAAGTAACTAAGCTGATCCGGCAAACTTCGTTCCGCCTCAACATCACCTTTTAAACCTTCCCTGGACTTACCAAAAAAAAATCGATACAAAAAGTAGCCAAATCGGTCCAGCCGTTTTCGAGTTTTAGCTCCTCACGAACAGCAATTGAGATCGAATCTAGATTTACATAACAGATTTATCAAATCGCACTCTTAAAACATAAGTGGCACTATACCAAAAATGTCATTTTTTAGTTAAGTATACAGTCTAAACGCATAAAAGGAAACGCGCCTAATGCAAAGACCCCAGTAGCTCTAACGCGCCTAATTTTTGCTAGATGTCGCTAGTGTCACTTATGAATTTGTCACAATTTGTCCGCCCGGTAATTGATAAACCGGCACTATGCCAATTCGCGTCAAGTCTCCGAAGGGAATCCTTGTCGAGGTGAGTTAAAAACTGGCACTTTGTGTAAAGTGCCACTTATTTAATAAATTTGCTTTCGAATATTTACAGTGAGTAAATGCATAAGTGGCGGTTTGAATATAATGCCAGTTATTTAATAACTATAGTATCTATGGATTTTGTTTTAATATGAATTTAATAACGGGCATTTTCTGTAAAGAGCCATTTAATCAATAAATATGCTTTCAAATATTAGCTGTGCGTAATTTATTGCAAGGGGCAGTTTCAGTTTAGTGTCATTTTTTTTTTTTAACTTTAATAAGTATTTAGTTTTTATACGAATTTATTATGAAAAGGCTTTTTGTTTAAGGCATTAAACTTTCATGGATACTTAGCCTGCTTCTAAAAGAAATTCCTATATTGTTGAACCCCTTTCAACAATGAGTGCCTCCGATTTTAACAAGTTTTTAAGGTGAAACAACTCAACATTTTTTCCATAGAAACTTCGTTGGGGTTTTACTCCACTATTAGACAAGGTACATCCAAAGTTAAACATTGTATCGTTTTGTCTCATTATTAATTTTGTCTGTACGGAAGCAAAATTTTGAAATAACAAGCCATAAAAAGTTACGAGCTTCCAAACATTCTTTATTATTGCTAATTTTAACACAACTTTGGGCGTAAATTAGAAATTAAAGAAGCATCAAATTTCTAAAACAAAGTCCGTACCGACATAGCACATTTATCGAAGAATTCCATAAAATCCATCTTTTGAAATTGATTTATGCAGTGGTTTTTTCATAAAACCCCTTCTTCCAAAGGCCGTTTCGTATTTTTTTACGCGCGCCTTTTACTCTGAATGATCGTGCATCTCACTGAATAATGTTTTCCTCTGTTTTCTCTACGGGGAGATGATGCTCGCGGACTCATGAACAAATATGGCGCGATTTCAGGTGAAATATCATGGTTTTTGACCATGCCTGCCAGTGAGTTCGAGCTCGCGAATAGCGCCTAGCTCTTATCACAACCAAACTAATAGTGACGACGGTGACCTTTCTCTCGCCTTAGACCATGATACAACATACTTTCCATGAAAAAAAAAAAGCCGGAGATCGAACTCAAGCTCGTCGTCATCGTCCAGCTCGTCCTCATCTTCGTCCTCAAGCACATCATCCAGTTCAGCTTCAGCTTTGTCTATACAAAGTCCAAACACCCAACAATTAAATTACTCAAAGTAACAATGACACCCGTAATAATTCCTACTTTGACAGAGTTTTGAACTAGGTAGGTAGAGCAGTGACACCGCCTTTAAAAAAAAACGTTGATTTGTATGAAGAAGTTTTGTAATTTTGACCGAAAACTGTGAGCATGTGCCAAATAAATATAATTCTTTATTATGTTAGTAGTTATATTGTTTTATTTCTCTCTTTTTTATCATTACAATGTAGGTAAAATAACAATTTAAAGGTCATTAAGCAAAAAAGTTTGAAAAACTAGAAAACTATAACCGACACAATGCTAAACTTTTTTTTTTAATGCTTCTCCATTGATAAATAATCAATATTTTTATTGTATGCCACTGGATACTGAAACAGCGTTAGTTAAACTTTTATTTTAAGCCGATCACAAAGCTGTATTTACATTTTTTTAGTTCCATATCACCCATTCAATTCTTAAAAAATCTTAAAACGGCCATACTGTAAAATTAACATTTTCGTTTAGTGCCATTTATGTTTTAAGGGTGCGAAATTATAATTTTCATTGAATTTATGAACATCAAAAATTATGTGAGATAGTCCCCAAAAACACTCCCTTTTTAAATTTCAAGTATGGAGAGAAGCAGCGCAGTAAACGCCTCAGAAATTCACCTGTTCCCATATAAAGGGAAGAGAATGATTAACCAAGCATCTATCTCTCTATTTAATATTTTAAATGTTTCACAGTCGGCTGTCTGGCGGATCAGCCCAAAGCGAGGTACTACCCTCCGAAAAGAAGAAAAAGAAGAGTATATTCGGCAAACTGAAGAAACTGACCAAGTCCCGTTCTATCGACGACCAAGTAGCACATGACAGCACAGAGCATGTGGAGTTCAGACCTATTGGCACAGTTTCTCAAGTAAGTAATTCAATTCTCAGGAATATTGAAAAATGGCCTTTAAATGCATGCAACTTAAAGTCTACTTTTTAATACGTTATTGTTAGTCTGGACCGGTTATTTGCGCCATCACATCTCAATATGCTCATTTGTTCAGCAGGGTTCGGATTCAGACATGAGTGCAGCGGGCAGTAAACGCGATTTACGAGGTCGACTTTCAGACATGTTCAGCAGAAAAGGTCAAATGTCCCGCACTAACAGGTACTACGTCCATATAAACTACATAATTATTATCTTTTGACCCCGGTCTGATATTTTGTTTATTTAAAAGTCATATTGTTTAGACATTCTGTTACTTGTTGTCGACTTAGGGAACTACCGAAGGCGCGATGCGACGCGATGCGACAGATTACAACTACTAGTGAAAATCAACTTTACCACTTAGAAATAATGATGCAATTCAATTGACTTGACGTCGTCGTGGAGATCGAGTTTTGTTTTTCATTTACCCGTAGATAACAACGTGTTTTATGTCATATGTCGTAGTGGTAAGGTTGATTTTCTTTAGTAGTTGGAATCGGTCGAAATGTAATCGCGTCGCGCCATAAGTAAAGTCTCTTAATTTTTAACACGATTCATGTTATTATTATTCTTTGCAGCAAAGACCTAAGTCCAGAGCGGCCGGTGAGTGCGATGGGCAGTATGACGAGTTCATCATCGCGGCCGCCGCTACGGAACGCGAGCAGCTCCACACTTACGCGTACATCATCTGCTAAACCGGTACGACAATGATTTTTATCACTTTGTGACTGTATTACAGACAGGTGCTTAGCAACTTTCTTTTTATGATATATGTTGAGTAACGATGATATCCGCAACCAGTAATTGCTTAGTCGTATGATAAAAGATTTCCTCTTTTGGAGCTTGAAGAAATACAGAGATATTGCTAAGAACTTTGAAACTTCTTTTTGTAATTCGCAGAACGAAATACCCAGACCAGCGAGCACAACGCCGGCGGCGAAGAGGAAAGGGAAATAACTGATACTATAAGGATTTCGCTTCATTATAGTGTATTTATCCATTTTCCTATGATTTTTCCACATAGCTTGTAATATCACAATACATATCAATAAAATAAATTATTCTGTATGACTATCGATAGAACACTACCACTCAGCTCAGCTCCTAGCTGTCCATCTAAGTATTGAGTACTTCAAAATGCATTTCAAGAACTCAGTCACTCATCGATAGTTATGCAAGTCTGATTACCGCCGTCACAATATATTTTGCGAGCCGTGACGAGACCTGAATTCCTTTCGTCCTTAGTGTCCTTGTGAGCATCGCGACGAGTCGCGTTCTGACGTCTTATCACAAACGTACAGAACTCGATAGCAGTGCTAATGTTTTAGTTATGTACTTTGTAACTTTATAATAAAGCTGTTGAATGAATCTCGTTCTTATTTCTAGTTCATTAAAAAGCGAAATTAAAGTAATACGTATTCAACTGAACTTCTATTCAATTTCAATCATTTTTACATTTGACATGAAAGAAAATAATTGTTACAACAAAAAGGACCAAAATAAAGTAGACCTCATGGTGTGTGTCGCGATGTGGTAGTGGTCGGTGAGTGCGGCTAGCTCTGGTCCATGAGGTTGGAGTCCACGGCCGCGCCGCCCGAAGAGTCCTTCAGGATGGACTCGAAGATGGGCTGCAGCTCCGGGAACGACTTGATCTGCGTCACGAAGTCCATCAGGTGCGGGTTCTTTTCTGTAATTATCGAAATGAGCATGTTATCTCAATTTTCTAATAAGCCATTATTTTTCGTGTTTGTTAGTCTGATACACTATCAAGCAGCAACTAAGTGACAAGTTGAGTTTTTCATTTTCTGCTTGAATATAGAAAATGTGCTACAGAATGCAGAGGATTTTGAAGAAATCTTGAAGGGAAAAAACTGCGATATAAAGATAAATCATTTTAAAGTTTTGCTTACCAGCTTCTGGTATCTGTAAGAGCGCGGCGGCGGCCCTGAGCGCGGATCTCTTCAGTTCGTCTTGTTTCTCGTACTCTTGCTTCACTGAGTTAGCCTTCACCTTCATCGTGCACGTCGCTCTCAGGGGTTCTACTAAACTTTCTAGCCCTGAACATAAAAGAAACATATTGTTAATTCTCCTCTCCTGACGGCTTCACAGCACAGACTAAATGGGAAAAGGCGTTCTTTTGCTAAAATGTTAGTTACATTGATTGATTGAATGATGTGTCAACAATGTAGTCAAACAACCTGAATTTGAAGCAGCTTTAATCTTGGCTGGATTATTTCACCTTATTTGATGTAGCGATTTCTGGTGTTTAGGCAGTAATTCATACAGTAATTCCACTTCATAAAATGGTAATTGCTTGCTACCACATTTCACAAACAACTTACAACCATCTTTTGCGAAAAGAAAAATCGGCTTCGAACAGCATTCGATCATGCGTCCTTCTGTATAAGTACTCTAGACGCTTTACCAACTAGGCTATCACAGTGCTGTCGGCGAGGTCGAATCTTACGAAGGCGTTAACGCGTATAAAACTCCGGTCACACACAGCGACTAATCGTTACGAATACATTTGCTGCGAGTAAAATTGTATATACTCAATTAAAACCGCGGCGACTATTCACTGCCAATAGCCTGTCACATACAGCGATACTAACGGCAAGTAGGCATTCACAGCGATTAGTCGCTACGTGTAACTGAAGCTTTAAAACTTAAAATCTTACTCTGCAACACAACAGCAGGACACAGCTGCGCCAGCCGCGCACACATGAGGTAGGTGAGCATCTTGATGTCGTAGTGGTCCCGCAGACCGTCCTCCACGTGCCGCAGGAACTCGAACACGTCCAGTCGGTCCAGGCACGTGCCCAGCAACGTGTACATGCACTCGAAGGCCGCCTTGCGCAGGTCCAGGCCGTCGTCCACCGAGTGCTTGAACGGACCCATCTCTACTTCGCGGATAAGCTCTTTCTGTTGGGAGATAAAGGGGGTTATGTCACAGTCTTGCTTGGTAAACATGTGGGTTTTGAGCTGTTAGAATGAAAGTGAACTTGCTGTCTTAATTGCAACTGTGTATAATCATCGTCACAAACAGTAATTCTTCTTTTATGTGACTGGCACACTGCCCCGCATCACGCAGTGGAGTAACGAATCGTCTGAATGCAATTTCTGTTATGTACTACGCGTATTTTCAAGCAACGTCAGAACACGCGCTACGCTCCATCATGCGGTGCAGTGTTCGAACCGCTCTACGAATATCTGCATGTAGTTCTATCGCCCGGGGAAGCCTAATATTGAAGACTCGGATTTTACTTTTATCGTATGAAAATATCAGACTCAACTGATTATAAATGGTGAGCTGTGAAACTAAGGTTTAGTAAATAAACCTTATAGCACGTACGCCTCATACCTTGACTTTGGTCTCGCTGTAGATGGTAGGCAGCACATGCGGCAGCAGGTCTCGTATGAGCGAGGGCTTGTTGTGCGCGGCCGAGTTGAAGGCCACCAGCGCCACGCGCCGCACGCCCAGCTCCGGGTCACACAGCGGGACCAGCAGCTCAGACATGCACGTGCGGAGGAGAGGGTCGATCGCTTGCGGCTGGACATGAACAGAATACATAGTGGCTTTTAACAATCTCAAAAATTAAGATTTAAAAAGAGGATTGGCGATATTTTGTTGAAACATCCAAAAAAATGACCCAGGTCAGCTTTTTCCCATTACTTTATGACGTTAAAGTCATTTACAGTGCTACACAGACCGTAGATACACAAAAACTCAGTACTGTGTACGATCGTCAGAAGCTCAGACGAAACCGGCTATAATATTATAGCTGTTGAATCGGAATCACACTGAATCAGGACTAAAGGTTTAGTATGTCATAAAGTTGCTATATTATAGTCGTAGTAACTCATTTAATATAATGATACACTAACCTGATCTGATATCGTGAACTTCACAGCTGTGACAGCGGTTGTCCTTGTCAGTGGCTCGGGGGACTTGAGGAATTCCTTCAGGTGTGGTAATAAGTCTTGTGGCTCTAGTAGACATAATTTTCCTAAACATTCGGCGACCTGAATACAATGAAAACATTAGCAAACCCTTCAACGAAAAATTCCGATATATGATGAATGATTAGTGTGACACACTATTTTATTAGCAGACTTCAAAAAAAGGAGGAGGTTCTCAATTCGTCTGTCGGTCATAATTATACACATTCTTATTTGTCACAATCAAAAAAGTTTCTGCCTACAATTATATCAAATAACATTATAATATTCTTTCAGTTTGAGAACTAAATTGCTGAGATTTGTAATCTCAGCAATTTAGTTCTCAAACTGAAATAAATTAATATTTCCAGGCAGATTACCTGTGGCCTTATTGTTAAGAAAACCAAAGAATATGTTAAACTTACAACATTGCGAGATCCTTCCTCCGCACACTGACAGTGCTTGGACAGCTGCACCCAGATTTCAGGTATGAAAGGCCTCAAGGCTTCGACACCCTCCGGAGAGCATGATTCACATGAGATTATCTGCAAAAGAAAATGTTATAAAACATCACGAGTTCATGCCTAAAATTAAGTACAGAGCTGTGTAGACATTTTAGAAGATTTTGGATGTGTTTGTCATCATGTTCGTAAAAATAATGGTTTTATTTCGATATCATGAAGACACATTAACAATATTGGTTCATCTGCAAGCAGCTAAACAGATAGAATAAACATTTTGAAGTTTTAATATCCCTATTTTTTAAATAACCATAGACAAAATTCACATATGCAAAAAAAAACTATCAATCCATAGTATAAGGTCTCAATCAAATCAAAATACGTAGTTTCAAAATACGTAGTTTCAAAATACGTAGTTTCAATAACATAATCTTACCTCCCTCAAAGAGTGTAACAAAAGGTACTGCCTTTTAGGCTGCGCCTCAATCTCTCCAAGTATGAACGGTAGGAACTCTGGCAGGTTGCCGACGGCGACTGAACCGAGGGCGTAGCTCGCGGCTGACTTAACTTCCTCGGATGAAGGTGTGAACGAGTTTAGGAGGACCTCCTTCAAGTTCGGGATGGAGCTTAGGTCTCTGTAAGAAATAGTTTTGAGTTTTAGGTAAATGGATAAGAAATGTGGGCACTATCAATGGAACCCCGCTTGACGGGGCTCCTTATTTTGGATGGTTTAAATAAACCACAAAGGGTATGTAGGTAAAGTCACAGATATAGCCCACCGGATTAGCAAGCTGAAGTGGCAATGGGCAGGCCATATTGCTCGCAGAGCAGATGGCCGATGGGGTCGAAAAGTATTAGAGTGGAGACCACGGACTAGCAAGCGCAGCGTAGGACGTCCACCAGCAAAGTGGACAGACGACCTTATAAAGGTCGCCGGAAGACGCTGGATGCAGGTCGCTTCCAACCAACCGGTATATGTGGAGATCTAAAGGGGAGGCCTATGTTCAGCAGTGGACGTCCTATGGCTGAGATGATGATGATGATGACAAAGGGTATGTAGGTGTGGAAGACCCAGTCATTAATTTCATGGTATCTTCTAACCTGACCGAATTGTTTATACGACAAACAGCTGTCAACAGTCGAAAAAATTTCAAAGTCTCAACGTTTAAGTATGTATACTTACAGATGTCTTCCAATCTCAGCGAGTGCTAGTAAAGCGAACATGTGATGTGCATCAGAGGTGGGTTGTGCGGCGTCACGTAGGAACCCGCGCACCACATCCAGTGCATCCGATCCACCTTCTACTACCACTGCCGCCACACACTTAGCTAGCGAGTGGAAGGCCTGCAAAGAAGATTTAGTTTAGTAACTGATGTTGAAGCACTGTCATAACGAGTGGGTCTAAAGCCGCCATTTAGTAACATTACTTGCAAAATTGCGATAAAATTAAAGTAATTGGATTTTCACTCTATTGGATAATTGATAAGGAAGAATTTACAACATTTCCAAAGTGGCGGTTTTATATCCGCAGCGAGGTAGTCAGGATTGCATTATAAATGACAGTCATTACTAAATTAATCTATTTGCATTTGAATGACATTAAATGCAAATAGATTAAAAAGCATTTCTGGTGAACATTTTTTCTAGAGATTGTATAAAAAACAAGATGACAAAGTTAGTTCCAATTCTAACCATGTTCCAAAAGATCAATATTCAAGTTTACCTGTTTTATATGATGTGCGGAGGCGGTGTGGTCTTGCAGGCGATGTACTGGTGCTACGAGCAAGGCCAACAGTTCGCGACGAGAACAACCAGCCACGTCGGCAGCCACCAGCGCACTTAGTACTCCAAGCATTGCTTTCAAGGCACCACCTGTAACAAACATATCAGTTTATTTATGTCCATCTTCTGGATTTTGATTGGGCGTAAATCTTGCGCTTAATTCATTTGTAACCCACAATGTAAGCGTAGAGCAATTCCGATGGATGAAAAATGACATGATGCCTTCGAATTTTAGAAACGGTGATGCCACACGTAGTTTATATTGTGGTTTTAAATTACAAAAAGTATCGAGTCTGGGTTCAATTTACAACCTTCAATGTTAGGAATTTATAGATTTACTACGACTGGGTGACCCGTTGGTTTGTTCACATTTACTCTCATTTACAACCCTATAAAGCCATCTAATACAGTTGCTAGCTAAATAACATCATTATCGTGGTGTATGGCGTACCTTGCAGCAGCGGCGACTTAGCCAAGGCGAGTATGTTGGGTGTGAGTGCGTGTCGCGCCTCAGCAGTGAGCGCGGCGGGACAGCGGATGCAGGCGCCGCGCACCAGGGTCAGCGCCGTCTGCGCGCAGTGCAGGTCGGCCTCGCACACCAGGGCCGGGACCTCCATCAGGACCTGGCCAGGACAACATATTGAATGGTCATCATCATCATCAGCCTATCAATGTTCCTACTGCTGGGACTCAGGCCTTCTCTCTGTGAGAGGGGGTGGGCCATAATCCACCACGCTGGCCCAGTGCGGATTGGTGGATGTCACATGTCTTCGAATTTTTGGTTCTAGAACATGCCGGTTTCCTCACGATGTTTTCCTTCACCGTTTTGAGAGCAGTGGTGATGAAATAAATTACACAAAGTAATGCGCCTGCCGGGATTCGAACCCATTGATTTCGGATTCGGGCCGATACCACTGGGCCACCATTGCTCCACTGCTGCTATTGAATGGTCACTGGTTTTTCTTTTACTTTTAAGAGAATAAAAACACTTCTCCTTTCTGTGATAAATCATATCATTGCCGCCGAACAAATTGGAAATTTTTGTACGCGTTAAATTGGGAGGTTTCACGCAAAGCTCGGCTCAGGTGACGACCAGCGCATGATATCATTCACTGTATGATTAACTTGACATACACTATGTACACCACAGATAATATAATTACACACTTGAAGCTACACATGAACGGTGTTACGTTATGCGCTTGTAGCGCAAAACTCGCTGTGAAACTTCCTATTGATAACGCGTACGTACACACTAGGCAAAGGCCAGCTGGCGTCATGCCAATAGCTTTGGTAAGCAATAGGCTGGAATCCACCATAGGCCTAGTGCGTTAGAAGTTTGGACATTTGGTTCCAAAAATACTCATTCTCACACAAAGATTTTCTTCCCAAACAACAAGAAATACTAAATATTAAACTTAATGCATATGCAATTAATTGTACACAAATAAGATAGGGAAACATTTCAACATACCTTACTTAAAAGCTCTATACTAATAGTGTGGCTGTAGTTCTGTACTAAAGTATCCAGAAGGACTAGAGTAGACAACTTCAGAGCTCTCTGATTTTTCCTCAAGAAAGATCCAAGGATTGGCACGGCATCAGACTGAAAGAAATAATGACGTAAGTATTCTTCTTGAATTCTTATACTATTGAATACTTATTTTTTCATTATATTGCTGAGATAAGTAACTTACCAAAATAGGTGTCAGGTCAATTCTGAGTGGAGATGCGGCGACCTTAGTAAGTGCTTTCACTGTAGTCAAACGTGTGATTTCATTGCGTAGTCGTTCTAAGAAGATTGGCAGGCAAACGGGAAGCTCGTGCTGCAAAATAAATCAATTTTTATTTCTAGACTGAGAATTCCCATTAGAGTTATTTTTTAAGTGACCTATGATTTTCATATCAACAAAAAATGAATAATTGGGCAGTGACAGTGTTTAAATTCGTGTAAACACAAAGTTTCACAGGGTTTCTATTTTTTCTTCTCGGAAAAAACCCCCACTGTTTTCCATCCACCTACTTCAATACGATAAACTAAAAGAAACCCGCCGAGGCAATGAAGCTGCACAAGTAACAGGGAAAATATTCAACTCAATTGGATCCCGCGACGAAATCATTCGCTAAAGTGAAGCAGTTAAAATAAATAAATTGGTATTATAGAAACTTCATAACATGTATGAACAGTTTCATAAAAGAATAGAATAATCAGTAGAAGTCATTGAAAAATCTTTCAAATGATTTGAAACAAATGTACAGAGTCAAACAAAAGCTACTAAATGATATTCAAAGATGTTGATGCAGTGGTTGAACAGGTTCAATCTCCACACAGAACAAATATTTATATGACCTACAAGTAGTTGTTTCGGTTCTCGGTATTTGTATATGTGAGTTTCTATGTTTGTAAACGCACCCACGATACAAGAGAATGTCCAAGTGCGGGGCAAATTATAAAAAAAAATCGGAATAAAAGAAATACACCGACATACTTGCAAATAATCACCAAAATGGCAGAGCAGTTGTCCACACGCGGCGATGGCGCGCTCCTTGACCTCCTGGTCCATGTCCGTGGCCCGCAGCCTCACCAGCGCACACTCGTACATGGCCGGGATGAACTGCTGCAACTCCTCGGGAGGAGCCTCCACAGTAGGGACGTCCGAGTCCTCGCTTGTGACCAGATCTGAATGAGAACAGTGAATTGTTGGAAAAAAGTTCCTTATCGCGCGTTGCGAAAAGGGGCTAGACGGAAAAAATTAAGACGAAAAGTTATCACGACACTTTTACCTAATAGCTGGAACCTGTTTTTTTTACTTGCTATCGTTAAGCAAATGTTTTCCGACCTTCACTTGTTTTACCGATTTGTCTTACTGATTCCCACCAGTAGGATAAATCGGTAAAAAAAAAACAAAACAACCATTTTAATTCGGTCCCATTGAACAGTGTGGTGTCGCGACGATTATTTTTGTTGAGTGTATACAGTTACTTCGTTCCATCCGGGTCTCCCATGACACCTCTCAAGTTTTTAATAACTAGCTGAGTTGGTTGCAGTTTTCCTCCTACAACTCGATAATCATCCCGTGGGTACATACAATCAGGTCGCACACTTTAGAAGTAGATTCTTTCATCTGTATAAATAAAATTTCTTCCAACTTTGGTCATTCACAAACAGTGCAGTACTATACACAAATAACAAATGTATCCTTACCAAGCGGTCGCATAACTTTGACGAGTGTCTGCAGCACCCTGAGCGCCTCCGCCGTGACCTTGTAGAAGGGGTCGTGCACACAGCCCAGCACGGCCGGCAGCAGCGCGCGCACGTGCGGCCGCGTGGTGCAAACACATAACAAATGTATCCTTACCAAGCGGTCGCATAACTTTGACGAGTGTCTGCAGCACCCTGAGCGCCTCCGCCGTGACCTTGTAGAAGGGGTCGTGCACACAGCCCAGCACGGCCGGCAGCAGCGCGCGCACGTGCGGCCGCATGGTGCCGCCCGGGTGGCCGCGCACCAGGCACACCACGAACACCAGCGTCTCTATCTTCATTGACGACGCTGTGGTCTTGTCACTGTTATCATAGTAATAGGAAAATCAAGAAAAGAAACTTTAAACTAACACATAATTATAAAGTTGTCAATATTGTCTAAATGACTTTTGTGTTCCTCTCTCACTCCTCCCTGTCCCCATTTTTTTCTCTCTCTATATCTCTACCATGGTATCTCCATCTCTCTCTCTATCTCTCTATCTCCATCCTTCCCTCTATCTATCTCTGTATCTCCATTTCTCCCACCATTTATCTGTCTATCTCCATCTCTACCTCAACAAATTTAGATTTTGTCTTGGCCATTCGTTACAATCGTTACTGTTTAACAAAAAACATTGTACTAAGTGTATTTATCCAGCAAAGAAAGTTGTTACTGACGTGAGCGCAGGTGTGAGTGCGCGGATGACCTTGGCGGCGTGGTCTGCCAGACAGCCGGGCGCGGCCGCCAGCAGCTCGCGCAGCAGCGCCAGCGCACAGCCGCGCGCGCGCACGCTGCGTCCGCGGATCACGCGCAGCGCGCCGCGGACCACGCCCGATACCTTACACGCAATACATTACATTATTAGAACCACATACAGATTTTATATTAAAGAGATTCTATTTAGACTTCTTTACGTATCACAAATGTCTTTACTCAAAAATGCATGTTATGTGGTCATTATTTTGATAACATTTTTGAGCAAAGTTGACTTTGCCGGTTTGTTTCAAGCGGCCAGCTATGAAGTAAATGAAGAAATAATACAGCAGTCAAAACCCGCATTCGCAAACTATTAGTAATATGAAACCGGGAAAGTCGGTGTTGAATTTAAGTAACTGTACTTTTCATAATTGTCATTTTAATTAAATTTCTAGTTAGTTAATATATATTTTATTTAAATAACTTGCTGGGTTTTTTTTTATTTAGGTTAGGTACTTGCATTTTTGAGTAAAGCATAAAAGCTATACAAGCCTTGGCCTACGATGACTGCTTCGCTGGTGACTTTATGATAGCCTCGAGCTAGCCTAGCTACGCCACAGGGTACGCTCTAGACTTTCCAGCTTGGCCATCATTGCAGCCCTTGCTGTCATGGCTATCATCTCGTCCATCAAGTGCTGCATGCTGACCGCGCTGTGTCAGCCTGGAGCTGCGCTGTCGGCCATCATCAGCGCGACCAGCAAAGTAGCCATTATATTCCGCGGCAGTAACGTCTATTCTATCACATGTTTGTAATTCAACCCATTTCATATAAAATTCCCAGTATAGGATATGACGAATGAAAATTCCATAAAAAAGACAGCTTACCCGATTCAGCAACATCGCTTGCGGCGAGTTGTCGGTGGGCACGATAGTCATGTGTAAAGCTGGTGGTGGGCGGGTGGCCCTTAACAGAGCTGTGTATGCGCTCAGAATATCACACTTCACATTCTCCTCGCGTTCTATAAAACAAACACGTTTGATAATTTTGTTCGTAAATTATTATATTTTATAAGTCTACTAAGAATATGACTAGATAAGGAGGGTATGTTCCCTTTACGTCGAGTCCCGTTACGTCGAGTCGAAAACCTTGCCTCGCTTCTATAAGCCTCGTCCCGTTTCTATTCCCTTTATGTCGAGTTAATTTTAGCATTTCTTAGAAGTACAGTCACGTCCAATGAAATGTAGATATATGTTACGGTTAAAGCCCGAAGTGCGGTTGTCGAACCTTGGGACTTGCTGGCACCCCGACTCGGACAATTTAGGTTAGAAGAGGATCACGGGGTCTGAAAGACCCCGCCATCCTCTTCGTGGTTATTTTTTTTTAAACCACACAGAAGTAGGAGCCCCGCGTATCGGGGGCTCGGGGCTCCATCTACTTGCTCCTGTGATCCTGTGATATACGAAAAAAGTAATAGAACAATATAATAAAACAATGTTTTGATGCCATTGGCTTTTAATTTACATCCCTGACTGTACTTCTTCAACACTTTGGAGAACAATAGACTTCCAGACTCGACGTAACGGGACTCGACGTAACGGGAATATATCATAAGGAGAAATTATACTGTACCTTTGAACCTAGCAATCAAAGCTGGTGATACAGTTTGGTACATTTCACCGAGAAGCTCGTGACGTGTTGCTATAACCGATTCTAAGCATTTTGCCGCCGCACGCCTTACCTACAAAACAAAATGCATAAATTCATCGTGAGATAATGTGATCATGATGATGATTGTTATCTCTGTCATACGGAGCACTAACCAATAACGATCAAATGCTTTACAAGTGATGTTCGACATCTGACGGTTTTTGCATGGAGAACCTGTCAAAAATCCAAAATGTATGGTACCTTCCAAGACATGTCATCATCATCAGAATACTCTTCAGAATCTGACTCTGGTTCAGCGTCAGGGGTGAATGACTCGTCTTCCATCTCCTCGTCCTCACCGCCACCTTCCTCGTCTTCATCTTCGTAGTTATAGTTAGGATCGTAAGTAATCATTTTTAGGCAGAGGTCAATTATCTGTGGAATGAAAGGATTTGTCACTCAAAATAGAGATGAATTTTGTAGGTTTTGCCACAGTTAGGTGAAAGGAAATAATGGGAACTAAAAGGAATATTTCCCTACAGTAAAAAATAAAATGTATTTTTTTCAGACAAGATACCCACACAAGAGCAGATAATTATTACTGATTGACAAAGTTCAACACTCAGTTAAATTTAAAGAATATGATATGCATGTCCGCCTCACAGCTGTGGGTCCATGTAAGGGGAGTGAAGAGTTTTAAGGTCTTCGCACATTATAACAACTCCACGCCAACGCGGCAGCAACTCTACTCACACTCTCGATGAGTAGTCAACTAGTTGATCCACCCAATGGTCACTAGTGGACAACGCGGTGTCAAGGAGTGGCCAACGCGGTGCCAACGAGTGGGTTATTCAACAGACAACTCGTCTAACCTCAGTTTTCGGTTAAATTTTGTCCAAAGAAGTCGTGTTGCTTATGAAATGGCTGGCAAATGGTTGCCCGTCACGCGTCAGTCGCAAACGCATAGTCGTTACGTGGACAACGTGTGGTCGTTGCGTGGACGACGTATGGTCATTGCGTGACAAACGTGTCGGGGTTGACCTCTAGTGTACGATGCGTAGGCCACTCGTTGTACACTACTTTATAATCATTTTTTGAAATTGAATCTTGAACATATGATACAGGGCTTAAATTTCAATGTCTAGCATAGAGTTGAGTCGCCGGTGAGTTGTTATAATGTGCGAAGACCTTTAATTTACGAAAATACTAAGTTTTACGAAGTACCTAGGAATCAGACAGACTGCTTGCGACCTCGAGATTAATGATGTGGTAAATCGTGTTTAGAGTACAAAAATATGCGTACCGTAGGGATATGTGGTTGTACTTCTTTAGGACATTTAAGTACAAAAGCTTCGAGAGCCTGCAGGCAATGCTCGCGTAGCTCTTCATCTGCGTCGGTTGAGTATTCTAAGACCTGGGGCGCAACACGCCACAGCTGCTCACCAAACCTATGACCTGCTTGGCGGCTGAAATTGACATTATTAAATTGTGGTTAGGCTGTTTCATGCCACTTATTTTAATTCAAAATAACAAGCAAATAAAAAAAAAAACACACATATTTTTGATAAAAATCAGTCAATAGACAACAAATTATGACAATTCAACTATGCAAAATTCAAAAAGTTATTATATTGTCTTACCAAATGGATGCAATACACTGTATATGAGTGCGGCTGACGCTGGATGACGTGGAAGAACTTAGCCCTTCCAGCAGATGATCAATAAGTTTGTTGTACAGAGACGCATTGCAAGACATGACCAGGTGAGACAATGCAACTATGGTGCGTTTACGGACAGCCTGTATAAATGACCACGTTGTTAGTGTGACACTACATACTACAGAGGTTCACATTTTAGTAACAATTACAAACAATATGTCTCTGAAATGTGCTTCAATTTATTTGCAAATTGTCAAAAGATTACAAATTAACACAAGTTATAGTAATTATTAGAAGTATTTTGATCATTCTTATCTTATCTTGGATGTAAAAACAGTGATTTTTAATGTGGGTTGTTTCGAAATTCGTATTTTTTGAACTCATTACAAACCTGACGTGGTGATGCGAGTTGTGGCAGTAGAGAATTGAGCAACATAGGGTGGAAAGTTATGAGCAAGCCTCCAAACCTGCTCAACAGATCAGCTAGTATGTCCAGAGCTTCAAGCTGTACTGATACATCTTCTTGCTGTAACATTAAAGCTTTGTTAAGTAACACTAAGAAATTCAGTTCTACATTGGCTAAAAGTAGACAATAGCATGATTTTTAAAACATTAGTCAGAAAATTATTGTGCCTGTAAATAATTAACAACTAAAGTCCTTTTATTCTGTTTTAGTATCTCTTGTTATGGTGTATTAGAATAACATCATTTGTGAAAATTATAACTGTTTACCTATGACAAGTTTATGAGATACAGTCTGATGACAGATGTACAATCGACAAAAGTTGAATCATGACCCACCATAAGCTTATTTTCTAACAGACATTCAAATACAATTGGGTCCACATTTGCGTAAACATACAAATGGTATTGACTTTGAACTTTGTCAATTTGACGGATTCAAACAGTTTTTTTGGCAAAATCGGTCATGATTCAACTTTGTCGACTGTACAAATAGACAGACAGTGGAGTCTTAATAATTTGGTCCCGTTTTACCTTTTTGGGTATAAAACCCTTAAAACGTAAATCCTGTTTTTAACTTATTTATTATGATATCAGAAACAGTTCTTCTATTGAACTGTCTATGGCCCATATTACAGGATGAAACTCAAACACTGATCTCTATTTAAATCTAGAATTCAACCAATCAAATGCCTTGAATCTAGTTTTAAGTAATACTCGAGTGACATTCTGTAATATGGGCCTGTCTGCACATTTTATTAAAGCTTTCATTGACTAAGAAACAAAAGATAATCAATTGTTTGCCTTTACACCGTACAGAATTGCTTAGTCAAAAAATTGAATTTGAGTGAAGTTTTAGAAAAAAAAAAAATTTTTTTTAAATGTCTTACCTTTTCAATAGCGCTGCTGAGTTTTCCAGTAATTTTCTTGCACACATTTGCAGCTAAAGTGTTAGAGCCTAATGGGAGCTCAGATATGACAGTCTTCAAGCCAATGCTGCTGATATCTCGCAGTTGTTCTGTGTCCGAGAGCATGTTTGCACATAGTGTGTCCACAATGCCTTCTACTTGATACTCCTTTACTTTGTTGACAAGGGGACCGAGGCTGTAAAATATTTAAACAATGTTAGTACATAATAATTATTATGATTACAAAAGCTGTATATGTGTGAATGAGAGAATGTTGCAAAGCTCACATACCATTTGACAGCTAAATTTTGCACTTCACCATTCTTGTCTTCAAGGAGACGGAGAAGCATCTTGACGACTTTTCTCTCAGAGTCATCATCAAGCTTTATACTGTCTTTTTGTAATTCAGTCATCAAGTCATTAGTTGCCATAAATCTGAAGTCTTTGTCGTTGGACGTCATCTGTAGACATTTTCACCAAAAATATTATTGATACGCAATTACGGAGCGACTTCACTGAGTATTATTATGAGAACGCCGGCTTACCTTCTCCAGAAGATTTGCAATTTGATAGGATACACTAGCCATTTTGTAATGTGTTCAGTCTCCGAAATTACAACAGAAAACTACAAAAGCCAAATTAAGATACAGTTAACAATTTATCATGAGTAATTGGTGATGAAAAAACATTTGAATGATTATTCGGGAAATAAAAGCGATGAATCGAAAACTTGCTTCGTGGTGCTTCGCTAAAATTGTATGTATAGACAAAATATGACCAATTTTGTACTTGTCAAAATGTAATCGATTTAAATTCCAAAAAATATTTGAATCGAGTGCATTTGAACCATTCGAACTCAAAATAATAAGGTTTTTGAGAAAAAATGAATAAATCCATATAATCCACGAGATAATATCAGAGCAATCATACTCAATCAACTGCAAAATCGACTAAAATACAGCTTGGCCTGAAATGGGCCAGAACGTGTTGAAACGGAACTAAATTTTTTATTTCTGACAGCGTTTTTAAAATCTTAGATATTTGATGACAAATGAAAGACCGCAGGTTTGTTAGATTTGTTATTGTGCCATAAAACTAACGTAATAAGTGAAAAATAATAAAATAAAACCATTCCACCACTGTGCTCTCGCTTCCAGCACTTTGAATGGTTTTATTTTATTATTTTTCTCTTATTACGTTAGTTTTATGGCACAATAATTAGTTCCGTTTCAATCCGTTCTGGCCAAGCTGTAAGATAGAGGCACGAGGCACAGAATATATTTTATTAGTACTGACGCAAAGATAGAGGGTTAAACGCTATATTCACGATCCGTCACGGCTGTACGTCAGCTCAAGGTCGCGTTGCTGGACGTAGCAAAAACACCGTGAATAGGCTTGACGTACGTCAAGGCTTGACGTACGTCAAGGCTTGACGTACGTCAAGCCTATTGACGATGTTTTTGCGTCGTGTATTGTGCATGACCTTGGCGGGACGTACAAAATCAAAATCAAAATCAAAACGTTTATTTCAACTAGGCCAATTACAGGCACTTATGAATTGTCAAAAGACATAAAATAAAACAATTACAAAAACAGTTATGGTGCTACAGTCCCAGTCACAAGACATAAAAACTGTGAAAGTACCGTAGGTGCTCATTCCAAAGCGTAGATCTCTATGGAGAAGAATGAGCAAGAAACTCCATGGACACTCTTTTTCAATCGCCAAAATTATTACAAAACTTTTGTTACATCATTCATCATCAGATGGTACATTACGTGAGAACGATGTGGCAAATTAATAGTGCCCATAGAAAAATGAAAAGACAATTCAAAATAAAGTACGTACTGTACGTCCCGCCAAGGTTGTGCACGATTGCATGATGCACGACGCAAAAACGCCGTGAATAGGCTTGACGTACATCAATAATTATTATTAATTGTTTGCTGGATGTGCACGACTAAAGCGCTATATTCACGATCCAGCACGGCTGTACGTCAGCTCAAGGTCGCGTTGCTACGTCAAGCTTGACGTACGTCAAGCCTATTCACGGTGTTTTTGCTACGTCCAGCAACGCGACCTTGAGCTGACGTACAGCCGTGCTGGATCATGAATATAGCGCTTAAAAAAAAAGTATCGTGCATGACCTTGGCGGGACGTACAGCAAGGTAGACCGTGAATATAGCGCTTAATTTTTCATCCAGCGAGCGCCCCCACCACCACCGCAAACGTCGTGCAGATGGATAGTGTATAACGCGGACGTACGTCAGAGCGGTCCAGCGTCGTGCATGCTTGATGGTGTATAGGCTTGCTGTACAGCAGCTTGTCTCGAGAGAAGACTGCACACATGGACCTAAAAAAAAAGGCGGACGGAACTTCACTAAGAAACGATTGAAGCACCACAATGGCTGCCGTGTTTTTATGTGTGAGTTTGTATAGGGATGCCAGATGAAGGAAAAAAATACCCATTTTTAAACAATATTTAATTAAGATCTCCCTTGAACTTAAGTTTAATTACAATTTTTTTGTGACAGATACCTATTTTGAAAATAAAGGTAAAATAATTTAAGCACATTGGATATAAAATATTTACAACTCGTTTAATATTAATAAAGTTTTACAATCCCTTTTGGTTATTCAAATTTTTGTAGACTTGTCTTTTGCTATTGACACATCTAGAAATCCTTTCTAATTTACTTAAATGGTGAAAACGAATGTTTAAGTATTTTTCGCCTATAAATATTTAATTAAAGCTATTTTATGTTTCATTCCTACACGTCTACATTCCTATTCCATGTCTACACTCCCTTATTATTTTTATACAATTATTTTTCCATGCATCATTTGCCGTGGGGAAACTTGTAAAAATACAGAAGAATACAATAACGATAAATAGTAACAAAATATAAATCTCCCAATTTTAAAATAATTTGAACCTTGAAATAGTTGCAACACTGATTGATTTCGAGATGTTTATAAAATTTATTGACGTAAAATCGAGAAATAAGCTTCAAAATGACATGTTTAACTATGAAAAGTGATCCCCTGGCTTTTTTAATTGAACTACTATGGTTTAGACAACTTTTTGCAACACATGACGGCATACTTTGATTTTTATTAGACAAAATAACACCGTATGAAACCGCGAGTGTCGTTCGAAGCGTAATGGCCGACGGCTGACTTACTATGGTGTGAATGTGTGTGTGCTGGCTTGTGTGGACAAGCGCACTGACTTACTATGGGTGCTTCAATTCTTTCTTAGTGAAGTTCCGTCCGACTTTTTTTTTAGGTCCATGACTGCACATAAATAAATAATGTCAAAATGGATATTATTTATTTGAGTGTATTCTGTACGTTGGGGAGCAGTGGTGGCCCAGTGGTATTGGTCCCGACTTACGAGTTGCAGGTTAGGATTATGGCCCACTCCCTCTCACAGAGAAGAGGCCTGTGTTCCAGCAGTGGGAACATTATAGGCTGATGATGATTCTGTACGTTTATGATAAATTCATCCAAAATCTCTTCCCTTTTTTTCCTCATTTCTGTTGCTGCTGACATCAGAAGAAGTCCCATTTATTGGCGTTTTGCCAGCTGACTAACAAAACGCCAAAAATGGGACTTCTCATGTTGTCAGGAGCAACAGAAATGAGAAAAAAAAAGGAAAATTTGAATTTCGCGGGCTGGTTGCGGCATTCACCTGAAATCTGCTGTACAGCAAGCCTATACACCATCTAGCGTGCACGACGCTGGACTGCTCTGACGTACGTCCGCGTTATTCACTAACTATCCAGCTGCACGACGTTCGCGGTGGTGGGGGCGCTTGCTGGATGAAAAATTCGTCGTGCACGTCCAGCAAACAAATAATAATAATTATTGACGTACGTCAAGCCTATTCACGGTGTTTTTGCGTCGTGTATCGTGCATGACCTTGGCGGGACATACAGCAAGAATGTTTATGCTACATCCAGCAGCGTAAAGCGCTATATTCACGATCCAGCACGGCTGTACAGCAGCTCAAGGTCGCGTTGCTGGACGTAGCAAAAGCGCTATATTCACGATCCAGCACGGCTGTACGTCAGCTCAAGGTCGCGTTGCTGGACAAGGCTTGACGTACGTCAAGCCTATTCACGATGTTTTTGCTACGTCCAGCAACGCGACCTTGAGCTGCTGTACAGCCGTGCTGGATCGTGAATATAGCGCTTAACCTTGAGCTGACAGCCTTGACAGATCGTGAATAAGGCGCTTTAGATTGTGACGACCGGTCGCAAAGTGTATACTCTCTACTTAGTCTGTGGGTCGCAATCAGTCGCAATGCTGCTTTGTTTTGACGTTTTGCTTTGACTGATTATTTTTAGGTTATGTCCGTCTCCAAAGCAAGGGTCAGGTGGATAGAAAAAATAATTTTAAAACCATACCAATAATACACGATACCATTGTAATTTTATGAATGAAAGCACTACATAAAGATAATGGATAATCTATTTGTAATTAACAGGTATGTAAGTCTTGGAAATGGTAATATAAGGGTCACTATAATAATTTATTTATTTATGAATTTATTTTATAGATATAGGGACGTTAATGAAGATGTAGTCGTAGATATAGCAGAACAAGAAGCAAGACATTTGGAGAAGTTAAAGAAACGAATCGCAGAAAGGAAATCGGCGTATGCAACTAAGAAGACATCTGATGTGATCACGCTCAAACCTCAGAAAGTTCTTGAAGAACCTAAAGAAGATCACGTGCAGCTGAAGAAAGACGAAGTAGCTCAGATATTTGAAGAGGCCAAAACTGACGACAAAAATATCAATGCAGTTCGAAAAGAAGACAGAAAAAAAGCTAAGCCTTCTCATGAATTCAAGGTGTTAGGTGTTAATGACTTCGAAAAAAAGACAAAGGTACTTTTCACATTTGCTAAGTGTTCCAGATAAAAGAATATTATTTATTTTAAAATTGGTAATAAGGATAATAATAAATTATTGTGTTTGAACATAATCAAAGAAACATGATAATAATTTTATAAGCAGTAATTACTAACAAAATTATGGAATTGTGTCTGAAGCAAATAAATAAATATTTTTGTTCCAGGTCTCACGTGTACTACCTTTTTGGTTATCACATCCATTAAACATATCAACAAGTCTAAAGTCCTCAACATGCTCTGTAGATGAACAGGATTGGTTACACAGTACACTGAAGGCAACATTACTAAGTGAAGGAGTCACCAAATTGTTCCCTGTCCAAGAAAAAGTTGTACCTTTTATTTTGGATGAACACAAGTTAACTTATCCATTTTGGCCACATGATATTTGTGTTTCTGCTCCTACTGGCAGCGGGAAAACACTAGCATTTGTGTTACCAATAGTTCAGGTAAATCTTCCCATACCACATCTGTTATTATTTAATGAGAGTAACCCTTTTACAGGGCTCTACATTTTTATTTATTTTTAGGTTTTTTGTTTTACTACACAACTGTATTTCTTTTTAATTTCAGATTCTTATGAATGAAATTGGGTGTCACATAAGAGCCTTGGTTGTTTTACCTGTGCAAGAATTAGCAGCACAAGTAGCTAAGGTGTTTAAAAAGTACTGTATGAAGACAAGACTAAAAGTTGCCTTATTAGGGGGATCCACACCAATGCAACAGGAGCAACAAAATATTGTTAGATACAGTAAGTGTGAAACTGTATTAATATTTTTCTACTCATAATACCTAATTAGTGAACATAATATTCAACCTGCTTCAAAATTATTCATTTTTATAGTAGGTCTTATTTCCAATGTATAAGAAAAAGTGCATTGTTTTAAACAGTATTCATATTTATTTCCAGCTGAATCATCTGGATGGGTGAGTGAAGCAGATATAATAGTATGCACAGCTGGACGTTTAGTGGAACATCTACAAAACACAGAAGTATTCACTCTGAAACATTTGAAATTCCTAGTAATTGATGAAGCAGACCGAATAATGGATCACATACAAAACGACTGGTTATATCATGTTGATAAACACATCAAGTTGGAAAATGAGCTAATGACTGGACGTCATTCAAATCTTACATGGTCTAGTCTCATAGAGCAAAAGCCTCCTCCACACAAGTTGCTCTTCTCAGCAACTTTGTCTCAGGACCCAGAAAAGTTAGAACAGTGGGGATTGTTCCAACCAAAATTATTTTCTGCAGCGAAATCAAACAATTATGAAGATGAAGACCAAATCAGGCTGTATGCTACACCAGAGGAATTAACAGAGCAGTATGTCACATGTGATGCTGAACATAAACCACTCCTCTTGTATCATTTCTTGGCTGATCAAAAATGGGACAAAGTGTTGTGTTTCACTAATTCAGCTGAGGCAGCACATAGATTAGCTGTGCTCCTTAACACCTGGGGTAAAGGACAATTCAAGGTAGCTGAACTATCCTCAGCTTTAGATAAAACAACAAGAGAAAGTGTGTTAAAAAAATTCACTCAATCAGAAATTAATGTGTAAGTAAATTAAAGCCACTGCTTTAAATTCAAATATGCAGCACGTAATTCATGCAAATATTAACTACAAAATAATATTTTTGTTTGCAGCTTAATTGGAACAGATGCTTTAGCAAGAGGTATTGATATTTCAGACTGCAATTATGTCATATCTTATGACCCCCCAAGAAACATCAAAACATATATTCACAGAGTAGGCCGCACAGGACGAGCAGGGCGTATTGGAAATGCTGTTACTATCCTGTTGCAGAATCAAGTTAATCAATTCAAGGTACTACATTGAATGTCTGTAGGAAAATAAGCTTATGGTGGGTCATGATTCCACTTTGTCGATTGTACAATCAGTCTCAGTGCCTTTTATGTCGAGATTGTCAGTGCATTTTATACCATACTAATCTCCATAAGCTGAAAGCAAAGCTTTTACACATAGTGAATTTTTACAGGATATAATACAAGCTGGAGGAAAAGCTGAGCTTCCGCAGATAAAAATCGAAGCTGATGTTCTTGAACGCCTTACAAGCAGCTACCAAGAAGCAATGGGTGAAACCAAAAGGCAAATTCATTCGGAAATTGATACAAAAGTGAAGAAATCTTTGGAGATTAAAAGAAGACTAAAATCAAAACCACAAAAGCGAAAGCTTAACACATGATGATAATTTGTTGTAAATGAATATAAGTTTATTTGAGACAGTAAAATAATTATATGCAGCACACTTTTTTTTCTCAGCATGGTTTTATCAAATGAGTCCTCCCACCCAGGACAGGGCGGGTCAAGCCGGGTTTTCACAGTAATGGTGAACGCCAGTGAACGCACATCTAGCCGCACCGCAGTCTCCGCATTACGAATTCTTTGTTATGAAGTTCTATGAAACCTCGCACACTTAGCCGCATCGCAGTGGCCGGGCCAATCTTCAATTTTTGAACTTCCGTTTTGGATAATGACGCCCGATACTTTTACTGCTGGTGCAACCATCCATTGACAAAAAACGAAAATATATATTATTTTAATTTCATTTTAGTTAAACGTAATTAAAATAATTTATATTTTTGTTTTTTGTCAATGGATGGTTGCACTAACAGCAAAAGTATCGGGCGTCATTATCCTAAACGGAAGTTCAAAAATTGAAGATTGGCCCGGCCGCAGAATCGGTAAGAAAAAGGACTGCGGTGCGGCTAGATGTGCGTTCACCATTATGGTGAACGCACATTTAGCCGCAGCGCAGTCTCCGCAGTCTGTTCTCTTACCGAATTCTTTGAATTTGCGATGCGGTGTGCGAGGGATCAAGGTGAACGCACATTGAGCCGCACGCAGTCTCCGCAGTACCCGCACTCATCGCATTTTGTTAATGGCCTCGCACACTGAGCCGCACCGCAGTCTCCGCAGTCACCGCACGCATTTTGTAGTGTTGCCAACTTAGTGGATTTTTCACTAATTAAAATTGTTGGTTTTGACTCCTCTTTTAGTAGCGTAATATTGCTTTTAGTGGCTGGGGCTTTTTTCTAGTTGTTTAGTAGAATTTACTTACAGTTATTAAAATGCTATCACTTAAACAAAGCTATTGAAACGTTACGAAGTATATTATTTTTACTTCATTTAATTGTCAGGAGAACTTTTATTGATACATAAGCTGTAGTTTTTAAGAATTGAAGAAAAATACTGCAAAGATTATGAAATTCCAATAAAAGTTACAGACGTCGAGGCAGACAAAAAATGCGGATGACGGCGGAGACTGCGGTGCGGCTCAATGTGCGTTCACCATCATAGAACTTCATACAAAGAATTGGGTAAGAGAACAGACTGCGGAGACTGCGGTGCGGCTAAATGTGCGTTCACCATTAGAATCATGAAATGAGACCTCCTCATCCGTGGAGCAGAAAGGACCACAGACTAATGGTGAACGCACATTGAGTCGCACCGCAGTCTCCGCAGTCCCCGCATTTCGAATTCTTTGTATGAAATTCTATGAAACCTCGCACACTGAGCCGCACCGCAGTCTCCGCAGTCGTCGCACGCATTTGAGACGACCGAATTCCCCAGCCGCAGCTGATGACGTCACCAACGTCGGCCCGCACGCAGCGGACGCTGCGGCTAGCGCGGTGCGGATGACGTCATCCGCATTTTTTGTCTGCCTCGTCGTCTGTTACTTTTATTGGAATTTCATAATCTTTGCAGTATTTTTCTTCAATTCTTAAAAACTACAGCTTATGTATCAATAAAAGTTCTCCTGACAATTAAATGAAGTAAAAATAATATACTTCGTAACGTTTCAATAGCTTTGTTTAAATGATAGCATTTTAATAACTGTAAGTAAATTCTACTAAACAACTAGAAAAAAGCCCCAGCCACTAAAAGCAATATTACGCTACTAAAAGAGGAGTCAAAACCAACAATTTTAATTAGTGAAAAATCCACTAAGTTGGCAACACTACAAAATGCGTGCGGTGACT
Organism: Agrotis segetum; assembly: GCA_036375495.1. Lineage (NCBI taxonomy): Eukaryota > Metazoa > Arthropoda > Insecta > Lepidoptera > Noctuidae > Agrotis > Agrotis segetum. The sequence goes on from JAQSVV010000102.1 coordinate 130,026, forward strand.
GCGGAGACTGCGGTGCGGCTCAGTGTGCGAGGCCATTAACAAAATGCGATGAGTGCGGGTACTGCGGAGACTGCGTGCGGCTCAATGTGCGTTCACCTTAAGTAGAGAGTATACACTGAAAAGACTTATCAGAGTCATAGTGACTAATGGTGAACGCACACCTAGGCGCACCGCAGTCTCCCCAGTCCGTTTTCTTAAGGTGATTGCTTCGACGGGCTGGTTGTAGCATCCCCCCTAACGATTCTGCGGCTACTGCGATGCGGGTAATGGTGAACGCACATTGAGCCGCACCGCAGTCTCCGCAGTCCCCGCATTTCGAATTCTTTGTATGAAATTCTATGAAACCTCGCACACTGAGCCGCACCGCAGTCTCCGCAGTCGCCGCACGCATTTGAGACGACCGAATTCCCCAGCCGCAGCTGATGACGTCACCAACGTCGGCCCGCACGCAGCGGACGCTGCGGCTAGCGCAGTGCGGATGACGTCATCCGCATTTTTTGTCTGCCTCGTCGTCTGTAACTTTTATTGGAATTTCATAATCTTTGCAGTATTTTTCTTCAATTTTTAAAAACTACAGCTTATGTATCAATAAAAGTTCTCCTGACAATTAAATGAAGTAAAAATAATATACTTCGTAACGTTTCAATAGCTTTGTTTAAGTGATAGCATTTTAATAACTGTAAGTAAATTCTACTAAACAACTAGAAAAAAGCCCCAGCCACTAAAAGCAATATTACGCTACTAAAAGAGGAGTCAAAACCAACAATTTTAATTAGTGAAAAATCCACTAAGTTGGCAACACTACAAAATGCGTGCGGCGACTGCGGAGACTGCGGTGCGGCTAAGTGTGCGAGGCCATTAACAAAATGCGATGAGTGCGGGTACTGCGGAGACTGCGTGCGGCTCAATGTGCGTTCACCTAGTGTGCGAGGTTTCATAGAACTTCATTTAAAAGGTGAACGCACATTGAGCCGCACGCAGTCTCCGCAGTACCCGCACTCATCGCATTTTGTTAATGGCCTCGCACACTTAGCCGCACCGCAGTCTCCGCAGTCGCCGCACGCATTTTGTAGTGTTGCCAACTTAGTGGATTTTTCACTAATTAAAATTGTTGGTTTTGACTCCTCTTTTAGTAGCGTAATATTGCTTTTAGTGGCTGGGGCTTTTTTCTAGTTGTTTAGTAGAATTTACTTACAGTTATTAAAATGCTATCACTTAAACAAAGCTATTGAAACGTTACGAAGTATATTATTTTTACTTCATTTAATTGTCAGGAGAACTTTTATTGATGCATAAGCTGTAGTTTTTAAGAATTGAAGAAAAATACTGCAAAGATTATGAAATTCCAATAAAAGTTACAGACGTCGAGGCAGACAAAAAATGCGGATGACGTCATCCGCACCGCGCTAGCCGCAGCGTCCGCTGCGTGCGGGCCGACGTTGGTGACGTCATCAGCTGCGGCTGGGGAATTCGGTCGTCTCAAATGCGTGCGGCGACTGCGGAGACTGCGGTGCGGCTCAGTGTGCGAGGTTTCATAGAATTTCATACAAAGAATTCGAAATGCGGGGACTGCGGAGACTGCGGTGCGGCTCAATGTGCGTTCACCATTAGCCGCACCGCAGTCTCCGCAGTCGCCGCACGCATTTTGTAGTGTTGCCAACTTAGTGGATTTTTCATTAATTAAAATTGTTGGTTTTGAGTTTTTGACTCCTCTTTTAGTAGCGTAATATTGCTTTTAGTGGCTGGGGCTTTTTTCTAGTTGTTTAGTAGAATTTACTTACAGTTATTAAAATGCTATCACTTAAACAAAGCTATTGAAACGTTACGAAGTATATTATTTTTACTTCATTTAATTGTCAGGAGAACTTTTATTGATACATAAGCTGTAGTTTTTAAGAATTGAAGAAAAATACTGCAAAGATTATGAAATTCCAATAAAAGTAACAGACGACGAGGCAGACAAAAAATGCGGATGACGTCATCCGCACCGCGCTAGCCGCAGCGTCCGCTGCGTGCGGGCCGACGTTGGTGACGTCATCAGCTGCGGCTGGGGAATTCGGTCGTCTCAAATGCGTGCGGCGACTGCGGAGACTGCGGTGCGGCTCAGTGTGCGAGGTTTCATAGAATTTCATACAAAGAATTCGAAATGCGGGGACTGCGGAGACTGCGGTGCGGCTCAATGTGCGTTCACCAAAAGAATTCGTAATGCGGGGACTGCGGAGACTGCGGTGCGGCTAGGTGTGCTTTCACCATAAACCTCCATACGTTCCAGGCTCACGGTTACATGCTTCAGTCCAGCACACGTCCAGAAACTCTTGTTTTTATTTCTGATGTGATCACTGATCATAGGGCAGCACCATTTTAGTCGATTTTAAGCAGTTTTACCAGTTTAAAAAAAAAAACAATTCAATATATTTTGACGTAAATCTACGTTGATTACGAAGTTTCGAAAACAACGAACTCAAAGAATTTGAAATAAAGTTATTTCACTATTAGATACGATTCTTTGTGGGCAATAAAACAAGACAGTTTAAATAATCATGACGATAACATTATCTCAGTTAAAAAAGTTAAATACTTCTACTGTTTTTAACATCGAAGCTAAACTACTTTACCCAAAATTGATACTTTTTGAAAACAATTTATGTGTAAGAGTAGTGAATTTACTAGGAAACCATGAAGAAACTGAAGAACCAAGTGGATACCATCCATTCGAACAAGAAATTGTGGATAAAATATTGCTTGACCATTTTGTGTGGCTTGTTTTCAAATCTGGTGATATTATAGCAATAGATGTGATAAATGGCAAACAAATCAAAGTTATGAATGATACTAATAATAGCTTGAAAATCTGTCAAATTGGAAGGATTGAGAATCATTTGTATTTCATCAGTGAAAGTGGAGATACTTTCATAATACCAGTACTCACTTCAGAACTAGTAAAACAGTTGGGTGAAAGTACAATTGAACTTTCTGTTCCTTTTAAGAAGGCTCATATTTCCCATTCAATTATTAAAACAAAATTTGAATTAATATGTGGTTTGAATATGTACATTGAAGATGGCTCTATTATGGTCAAATGCCCAATAACTGGCTTATTGGAAGTAATATCCACAGAAACAAAACTAAATCAAATTGTTTCATGGAGGGACCAGGCAATTTTTGCGAATAAAACTAATATGTGGATTGTTGATTTGAAAGAATCTCAAGTTGTTTATGAATTTGAGAATACAGAAGCAAATTATTATCCCGTGTTTACCCATAATGATTTATTTTACTATTTGCTATGGAGCCAGGATGAGGTAAGGTCAAATAATACAAAAAAAAAAAAAAAAAATTTTACTTCTAAATATTATGAATAATTACCTTAGTATCACAAGCATCAGGTCTAGGTTTGATTTGTCTGTTAGTCAGGTGTAATTGCATTTTACCATATTTTCTAGGAGTCTTTGTTGTATTGTGGATAAATTTAGTTGAACATACATGCACAAACAGCCAGAACAACTCTAGTAGGTCTTATAGTGTTCTGAGCCTTTACTTTATCCCCTGCAGGAATCAAACCCACAACACACCCATATTCTTCTTAATAGGTTGTTTTCAATAGGCTCTTCCCTCTTTTATTTTGAACCTAAAAAGATAACCAGCTTACAATACACACCTCCACTTCTTAACCATACAGGTTGCAGGGTAAAGGCATTATATTATGGTAACAATTTTTTTTAAAAGACTACTTTTATAAATTTGTTGTTTTTGGCATTGCAGGTGCAGATCCATTGTGCTGGCTTTGCTCAATCTCTAAATGATGCCGGAACTGCTGACAATTCAGTCAGTTTCAACCAAACCCTTACATCTCAAGATACCCTGAAGGCACAACTCAAGACTTTGCTTGACTCCATTACAGCTGCTACAAAACCTGGGAGTGTATTACCACAGTTACAGCCTCTGTTTGAAGCTATAGATGATTATGAATTTCTCATTGAAATGACACAGCAGCTATGTCAACAAAATATCACTTACAAATCATTGTTATATCCTCTTCAAAAGAGAATATTTGCAACAAATGATAATGATCTGATCAATGTGGTGAGTGACTTATCTATCAAAATAGATTTGATTGAATATATTCATTTTACAGGCAACAATTCTTATGAGAATGTTAATATCTTTGATCACAACTACAAAGAACTTTGCATTACATTCATATCTAAGTATGATTTTGATATTGCATCTATTTGCTGGTTGAAATATTCACAGTTGAAGTTGTCTGTTACTTCCGATGATGTTGTAAATATTCTAAATGCTATACACAATAGTACCAAATTAGCTTCTATCATTATTTGGTTAAAGAACTTTATTCCATCACTGTTAGAACAAAATCCATTTTACATCGACTTATTTGTCAGGTGGGCTAGTGAGAGGGTTTTCATGTTGGAGCAGTCTGCCTTTTGGCCAAAGATAGGGTTAAAATTTGTTGAAGAAGTTATAGTCATCCTGGAAACATCCCTGAAATCAATTTCTTTGAGACCTATATCAATGGATGATTTGGATATTCTTAAAACAAGAATAACATACATAATGGAGTTGAAGGATACTTATAGAATTAATATGTTATTGAATGAGTTGAGCTCACAGAGCCCAAATGAAGTGGCTTTGATAATGTTACGCCGCTGCTACACTGAAGATTTGAAAACGTTTTTACAAAATTATTTGCCTTCATATGCTATGCAGCATTTATTTGATTTAGATGATATTCTGAGTTCATACATTGAGAGTGAGGCAGCAAGCAGTGGTGGTGGAATTGATGGTACACGCTTGCAGATTTTATTAGAATCTTTTCATTCATACAACAATAAACTAGAATGTTTACTACAAGTATTAAAAGTATTGGATGTGCCATGGAATGCAACAGTCCTGGAATTAGCAGTAACAACTGTAGCAAATGCTGCAAAAACCTTTACAGTATCTGATTCAGAAAGATTGCTTTCCCAAGAGGTACAAAAAGAAATAAACTATGCAAATGTGAAAGTGGTTCTCAAGAAATATAACTTTCCAATGACATGTACTGATTACATGTTAGTACTTCACAAAATTGTGAGTGCTCCAGTTATAGAGTTGGATGATTTGAAAGCAATAACGGGAGTCATGCCTGTTTATTCAAACTATGGCAATGCTCTTTACATTGAAAGATGCCTTCAGGATTGTGAAACTAGAACAGCATTAAATTACTTCAACAACTTATCATCAAAAGAAAAAAAGTTGTTACTTAAAGCTGTGGTGGCCAAGTATGATCAAATAGTTTGTGGATCCACAAATAATTTAATTATTGAAAGAAACTACATAGATTTCATTAAGGGAACACATCTCATAAATGAAATTGAAATTAAAAATATTGAAACACTATATAATTTCAAAAATTCATACAGTTTGTTACTCAATATGAATGACATATACAATGAAAAAGCTTGTGAAGTTGCAGTTAATTCTTGGATAAGTCAAGTTGGCGCCTCTGCCAGCTCTGGTAGAGGTGGTAGTGTTATTCAACTTACACATGCCTGTCAGTCCCAACACTCTGTACTTATGGCATTGTTACGAAGCACCTCTACTTGCCATCAAGTGAGGAAACTCGTTGAACATCTCTTAAGAACATTTTCAACACAAGATGTACCAGTTGAAGACTTTATTGCAGTTTTATCACAATTTAAATATGGAGAGAACTGTGATCTTTTATTGAATTCTTACAATGTTCTAATTGAGCTAGCTGTTAATTGTAATGAAGAATATCTCCACAACTTACTTAAACAGTTGTCTTTATTGAATAATCTTATAAATGCCAGTATTATTGTGAAGAACTTATCAATCGCATGGAAATTCCATTATATATTTTTGCCCATTTCATCAAGTACTGCTATAAATGAATTAATTAATGTCTACAAAACCATTCAATACCCAAAAAGTGTTGATTCTGAATTTTCCAGTATTCAAGGCAAATGTGATTTTACTTCGCTGCGGATACTTTCCAACTGTTTAGCTATCTCTGAAGCTACAAAACCAACATGGAAAAATGATATGTTTGAGGCAGCAAAGAGGCTCCTAGCTAAAGTTGTTGCTTATCAAGAGCTTGATGAAGTTTTACTGACAAGTTTACTACTAGTCATGAAAACCTATGAGGAGGATAATTATTGTGTTCTTGAAATGCTAAGAGGTCCGAATGAATTTTTACCACATAACATAATCGGGTATCTTTCATTACCTCCGATCCGTCGCACATTTGTATTGGACAATGAATCAATATGTAAAGAAATAGGAAACTCTGTATCATATCCTCCTCAATATATTCTGAAATCTAAATTCAACATTAATTTGTCTGATGTTGCTTTACCTGATAATAGCGAAGAAACTTGGGATGTCAAAGTCATACTGTTTTATGTTCTACTGCAATACCCCGACACCAGTTTCGACAGACTGGTAGAATTGTGTCGTGCCTTAAACATTTCTACTAATGACGGGTTGTCTCTTCAGCTAATAGCTTTACTCTCAACTTGGGAATTGAAATATAAAATATATACTGATGATTTGGGTCACCGCCAAATATTCCTAGAAAATGACGAAAATTATTTAAACAAATGTTTTGTTGTTTGGGATAGTATAGAAAATAGAGAATTTTTAAAAGACATACTCAATGATTTTTGGAAAAACGGCGAGGTCACTTTACATGGCCGTGCAGTTTCAATAAATCCATATTACTATGAAGTCTTTCTGTGTATTTACCGGCTAATATTTGGCACGGTTATCGAGGTAAAGAATACCAAGGAGTATTTTCTACTACACTTCCTAAAAGAATACAAACGTAAAAGTACTCCGAAGCAGTACGAATATGAACTCTTTTCTGTGAAAGGAATGTTTCCCGAAATTGGCCATTTCAGATTACCATTTCATCTCTTCATGAGAGATGATATGTGGGCCAATTTAAAATCGGAAATAACGTTGGAAACATATGAACGTTGGATACCCGCAGTTGCTTTGCTTGCTCTTGACTCAGATTCTCAAACAGCAAGAGACATGATTTGTAGCAACGCCGTGAAGCAAACCATGACTTCACGAAAACGTAACGATGATACAGAATCAGAAACTAATAAAAATGAACCTTGGCGTTTAACGAGTCAGGAAGAACCTCTCTTACGTGCAGCGCATCGATGTGTAAGACATATTGCTAACATGGAATGGGCTGGGGCCTGCCTTTTCTACGTGCTACAAGGATGTGCCCGCGGGGCAGATCAAGTGGCAGCTGCGCATCTCTGCTACCAATTTGCGCAACGTTGGGCTGCACTTCAACCTGGAAATCGCGCTGTTCGACAAATGGAACGATTACATGCTACTTTATCGACACGACATGCTTTATACAAAATTGATTGGGCATGCGAAGAGCTTGTTCGTCTTTCAACGGAGCCAGCTCAACTCATCCGTAATTTATACTTACATCCAGATTTTGTCTCAAAGATGAGCCGCCATGATGTAAATCGAGCTGTTAATGAAATTGCAGATAAAAACTGCATAAATGTTAGTTCAATAAGAATACAAATATTAGAAAACATACTCGACAAATCCAATGGTGAAAACAAAACTGTCACTGTTTTGAATATTAAAGAGTTAATGACTGCAAAGTATATACTAAAAGCAACATGCCCTAAGATGGGAGCGATATACTTATCTCGAATTGCATTTGATGATGAAAGTGACAACAACAAGTCGAAAAAATTAAGAGCTCTTCAATGTCTTATGAGTGTAGTAGATTCTGACACTGCTATCAAAGTAGCTAATCGTGAAAGAGATGCTTTATGGATGTCGCTCTTGGAATTGTTAAGCGTTGTTAGCTTAGAAAGCATTGATATGCCGTGGGTTGCAGCTACATTTATGCATGACAAACTTCGCGGTTTGGAACAGTTGCTTCAAGGTTCTGATGGAAACACAGATGGATTAAGAACGGCTGCTGAACTTGCACGTAAATTCGGGTCTTCGCAAATTATACGCAGTCTCATTCCTCTTCTACTGCGTGCAGGTCTTTTTGAAGAAATGATTCCATTATTACTAAAACTTACATCGCAACTAGATAGCGTTATATGCACTGCCTGGCGTGCAGTTATTTTGTCGCCATTCCAACGCGCGGACTACCCAATAACAGAGCGTCAAAGAACTAAGTGTCTAAATGCTATCAATTTATTACCAATCTGTCCTATTATTAAAGATGAAGACTTGGTAGAAATCTGGAAAAACTGTGTAAGATGTAAAGTATTTGGATTAGGTTGCTTGATTTTACCATACATGACTTCTCAAACAAGGCAATCATTAACTGAACTACAAAAAATTGATAGGAGAAATCTGATAGCTAGTTTGAAAAATTTACATGCTGATACCTACTTGGTATCAGGTGCAATGCATGTTATTGAGAGAATGGCATCAAGAACATACAGATAAGTTTGTGAATTTTTACTATATATAACTAAATAGATGCAATTGCGTAAGGGTTGTGGTTTCGTTTCGCAAGAGCTGTGTTATTTGTCTATTAGTAGGGAATATGCATAATTGTAAAATTGTATTATTAAATCAATACTTTAAAAATTATGTGTTTTTGGTGAAACTAATAATGGTCTTGACTTTAAAGAATTGTATATTTTTGATTTAAATTAAGTAAAAATTACATGCATATTCCCTAAAAGCACCTTCTCAACTTAATTAAATAGTAAGTCTATAAGTCAGAAAACTGTCAAATCTTTACCAGTCTTATCAACCAAGCCATATGTGATAACCTCAACCTACATTACATTATATCCCCACTCAAGTAGGTCTAGCTAGGGCATTGTCACAACATCGCATCGTGAAATCTGCAAACATAAGGAAGCCAGATATTTTTATAAAAAAACCCTATTACTGCAAGTTCTCCCCCCCTAATAAGTCACATCAAGAATTTAAATTAATTATTTTATACATAATAGGTATAGGTACTTGACAAATGGTTTTCAAGTACAGACACCAGCACATCAAGCTACCACAATCTGTCAGATTTCTTTGATAAATTTCAACCTTATCACAATAACAGAAGGTTAATGTTTGAGTGGTAAAATCTGACAGATTCGGGTAGGTTGACCTGCTGGCGTCTGTACATAACTCATTGTTACTTTAACTACCTATTGTATATTTATTATCTAAGTTCTAATAAGAAAATTATTTTACCTAATACATTATGTTATTTAGATTATAAAAATTGTTTTGTAGATGAAAGTCATCATTTAGAATAATTTAAATATTTATATGAACCTGTAAGTACTATATTTTTTATTTATTTTAATTATGCATGTTAATCTTTTATATATTCATTTTTTGTCAACTAGTCTAATAAAACATTTTTAAAACTTGCATTTATTGTTATTATTTTTAGGTACTAAAAATAAACAGTATAGCTTGACACTACATAGTGCCTAGTATCAAGGAATTATAAAAATAAAAATTAAGTTCAATGATTTTCTTAATTTATTTACACATAGATTTTTGTCTATAATATGGATTTGAAGTAAATGCTAAACATTTTATATACGATACGGCAGGACTAACCATCTCAAACAAAGGAGCATATATTCCATGTCTTAGAGCCAACTGTTCTGGAGTTTCGTCAGCATTATTTGTTTTGTGGGCAAGGTCTACAGTGTCATCTCGCAAGAATAAAATTAATAGTGTTGACTTACAATGACTCATTTTTGCTGCTAGGTGCATTGGGGTTTGACCTGAAACAATAGACAAATATTTTTTCATATTTTAAGAGTACCAAAGGCTTAAATTCTATAGGAAATCCTAAGATTACTGATGGAGTAATTTTTGTGAATTACTGGTTAGGTGATGAACATAGCTGTGAAATATAGTATTAAAATCTTGGCTCATTCATCTGAATCCATCAGTATTGTTCTACAACAGAATTATTGAACAGCTTTATCTTATATCTCAAACTTCCTTCCATTGTCTTTATGGCTCCAGGTCTTACCCGATTCTTATTTACACTACACTGCTTTGAGAGTAATGGTGTTGAATCACTGTGGAAAGAGTCACTTAAAATAATGCAACTTGGTGGTATCAAATTACCAAGCTACACTTCCTTCCATACCTATAAAAATGTCACCCATCCATAAAACAAGGTTATTAAATTGTAAGTTTGCTGTGTGAACCAGGGTCGCAGAACTAATGAATACCGTGACCCTGGAATGTAAAGGGCTATTGTCCCTTTTGCCCTGGGTGGACTCATTTGATGATTTTACCTTTTGCTAAAAAAAGTTTGCTGTCTGAAAAAAATATTCAGTTCTCTCCTACCTCCATCAGATAGAGCCCCTGGATCAGCACCAGCAGCTAATAGTCTTGCCGCAGCCACATAATTATTCCAGTTGGCAGCAGAATGCAAGGCTGTCCATCCAAGCTGTGTTTTAGTATGCACATTGGCTCCAATACTTATCAAGTATGATATGACATCAGTATGGTTACTGTATGCTGCTCGGTGTAGTGGCGTGTATCCATCGGCATCTTGTGCATGAACGAGACCGGGCTGTTTCTTCAGAAGTTCTCTCAGTATACAGATTTCACCATGTTCGGCTGCCCAGAGAACATAATCGATAGGATTGGCTGTAAAGAATACAAGATTCCAATGATTGTTTTACATATTATGTCCTATCAAGCAACCATGCACCACGCATAAATTGTGCACCTTTTGGATCCTTGACTTCTTCAACATCTTGATCAGCATCATCCCAACCAGACACAAACATTCCTGAAGTTTCTGGGTTCCGTTTGCACTGTTTAATCTCATCGTGTACTTCTGCAAAACTTTTCAATTCCCTATTTTCGTCCTCAGAATCCGACATTTTCTATATTCTATTTGTTTTGAATAATAAAACAGAGATTGCAAAAATCAATCACTGCACTAAACTGACAAGTTTGACAAGTAATAAGTAATTTAATCAATCTGTCATTGTCAACATGACAGTTCATATTTGCCAGTTCCACAGACAATCACATTAATTGTTTTAAATAGTAGTATATGCTGAGAAGGCTGAGAAATGCTTCACTCTCGTCCTCTTGTCTGAACTCTGCATTGTTTCAGCCAATAATTTTGTCAGCACCAGTCAGCATAGCTGAATGCTGTTCACCATTTTTCGATTTGTGTCCAGCTACGTATCGGCTAAACGCACCCCATGACTGTACTACCGGCAAAGAGTTTAAAATATAGGGAGCTCGTGCTTCTTACTACAAAAACGACCACAAATCGTTGACCTTGAAATATATGAAAGGGACCGACACAGCATTCTGTTTCTTTCTAATAGTGTCCATGATACAATATTTTGAGGATAATATTATTTGTATACTGAAAGAACTTAAAGTACCTATTACAATAAGGGTGTTTTCCTTTGTATATGGGCCAACATTGTTTTAAATTCCGCTTTTTATTTTCATTACTATATTACTCCGCTATGGAAATCACATTATAAATTCCTGCCTTTCTTTTTTAAAAAACAACGCATGGTTTTGATGTTACAAGCAGAAAGTAATGCTGTTCATGCTATTCTTTACACTCTAGCTAGGGCCACACTAACGTGAAATGAAATGCCGTTCCTTATCGCGTTGATGGACGTTTATCCCCTTACTGCATGAGATCTTTGTTTTGTCCGAAAAAAAGATATGTGATAATTATATTATAGTTAATGATAAATAATGCAAACTTTTTTTCAAGATATTTTAAAAATCCCTTATAAGGCATAATATGCTGTAACGGTTACTAAATACAAAATTGCCAAATTATAAGACAGTTTTAATCATATTTCTACAAAGTAAATTCAGCAAGCAAAGTTAATGCAGCAGCAGCATCTACGTCTATTTCGCGGCAGGTTTCACGAACCGATAGTGTGGAGGGCACGACTTGTGCCGAGAATTCACGGCGAGAATTCGCGGCGCGAATTCACGGCAATAGCCAAACTATGAGCCCACGTACGCAACGCAACACACACTTATCATACGCATTATGCGTATGATAAGTGTGTTTCTAGGCATATAAATTCAACCGTTTAGATTTAATAACGCGTTGAATACATTGCGTACGTGGGCTCAGTTTGTCCCTACATTTGTATTAAAGCTCGATTTTTAAATATATAATTAAAACTCAACCTCAATGACCGCATTTCACGTTAGTGTGGCCCTAGAGTGTAAAGAATAGCATGAACTGAGCATTACTTTCTATAAAAGAAAAATAATAAAACCATGCCTTACCTTTAACCCCCATTCGCATGAGCGCGTTTTTCTTGTCTCCTTCATCCGGAACAGCGAATTTCAATTTTTTTTTTCTAAAAAACTGTCCGAATTTAACATCCCGGTATTGTGCTTATACGAACCCACTACAATAAAAAACATTTCGATATAAAATAAACACGTTTTTTTTTTGTATACAAGCCAATTTTGTTAGGCTTTAGACGCGTTTTTCAGAATTTGGGAAGAGAAAGCAAAAAGGAAGAGCGGAAGGTTCCAAAAAAAAGTATTTACGAATTCATTAAAAAAGCCTATTCATTCTTTTTGTATTTTGTAATATTTTTACAACAGCTAACAACAAACTATTTACGGCCTATTATTTGAATGACAACACTGATTGTCCGCCATGATTGGAATTTAGAAATAATTTCAACATGGCGCCCGGTTGTTCAGAGTGTGTGTGTGTGAAAGTGCAGTGAAATTATGTTATTATCTAGAATTTTTAGTGATTATTTTAGTGTTTAAGTGAAAAGTGTGTGCTTTAATGCAGTGGTTTTCTTATCATGGCTTTGGATTTACGCCTGCATTCTCCTGCAGGCGCGGAACCTGTTGTTTATACATGGCCCCTCACTTCAGGTCATGGCTCGGTAAGGAAATCGTATATTTTATTATCGTGTAGTTAGTTACAGTGACGCTAGTAGGAGTACTAGGTTTCTATTTTCTATTTTTCAATAGACTTGCGTTATTATCAATGGTGATGTAACTAAATTGTTTAGGAGGCTCGCTATTCCTATTGTACAACAAGTGACTATCCACCACTAAGTACTTGCTCGTGTTTAGTTGAATTTCGGAGAGACTGTATAAATTATACAATGCTATCAATGAAAGTTCTTCAATGTACCTCTATTGATTTGGGCAATAACAAGAAGTTTATCAGATATCTAGATATAGGTAAGCTCTTCTTCACGTCACATGGGTATTGCAGTAGAGTGTATTGACCTCGTGTTTTGTCAAGGTGTCGGCTTTTTTTAGATATGTACACACTGTTGCGTAGTTTTCATTCGTCATTTATTTACATTTTATTTGATTAGAGCAATGTGATGTTCTGATTGTTTCACTATGTTGAATGTTGATTTAGTATTTATTTATTATGATATTATACATGAAACTCTCCTTCTTAATGAGCAGAGATAGCAACTTATTAAATATTCATCCAATATTTGTTAAAAAATGGGTTTGTTTGGCACTGTGTTAACTTTTGTAAACAGATAACAAAAGGTAAACAAGCAAACTTATACATAACATAATATGACTTATTAATTTACCTTCTACATTTACTTACCTAGATAAATTTTGAAGCATATCCTGTAAAATTGAATTCCTATTATATTTTTTAATTAATAATAATTATTAGAAAAAATAATGTATCATTAAAAGTTACAGACATAGGTATATTACAGTTTTAATTTTGTTCATATTTTGTTAAAAGCATGATTTGGAAATGATTTCAAAGTTGTTAATTGATAGCTGAAAGAAGATATTCATCTTTTTTATGTTAATTAAAGCAATGAATAAACATTTGCTTGCCTATTCAATTAATTTTGTAAATACCATCATACCTACATAATGCTACTGTTAGTAATGTCAATTGAAAAACAACCAATTAAATTCAAGTTTTGTTTTAGTTGAAATATGTACAGACGCCAGCACATCAAGCTACCACAATCTGTCAGATTTCTTTAATAGAATTTCAACCTTATCACAAGGGTAGAAGGTTAATGTTCGATTGATAAAATCTGACAGATTCGGGTAGGTTGACCTGCTGGCGTCTGTACATTTAATTTTAGCAACAACTTAAATTTTTGATTTATTTTTTGCAACACCATCAATTAAAAAAAAAATGAATGCCAAGGCTTTCTGTGTTCTGTCTTTATTTTTTGGGACTCGGGACTGATATTTTCCTGTTTTAAAAATAATTACAGAGTTTAAAAAATGAAGAACTATTTAAATGTGTGTCTGTAAAGAAATGTACTGTCAAGGTGAACTCTATAGAACTGGTACTTACTTCCTTGTTTAAAATAAAGTACCACAGTTTTGCAAGCTGGTTTCACCTACGCTAGAAAATCATTAAAAAGTTTCTCACTAAAATATTGCTACCATATTCTGTTGTGTTAGAAAAAAACATACAAAAAAACATAAAAAAAAAGTAAACAAATTTTGAATTTTTTTCATCACAAATCATCAACTAGAGAGACATAATTATTTTTTATGTTGGAATCATTGCTTTGCTTTAGAGAAATAAAACACTGTTTGATTTCTCCTAAGTAACTCCTTATCTATTATCAAAAGACAAAATTATGATAAAACTAAAAAAAATAGGTAACATGTGTAAAGAGCTAAGTAAAGAGCAAAAAAATAATTACATTCCTATTCTAAATAAAATTAGATACTAATGGGAAATTAAAAGATTGTAAAATGAAAACAATTTTTTTTAAGTACATATTTGTTTTTAGGCATAAATATTATTTTCGGACTTTAGGTAATTCCATATCCACAAATTCAAAATCAATTTCATTTGTTTCAGGACAAACACGATGGGGCCTTGGAGATAGTAGAAACGATAAGGTAATGATTTTTTGTTGATGATCATTTTTTATAGAGGACTCCACCTTGGCACTTTTATCTAAATCAGGAAATATAACAGGCTCATTTTTGTGCAAGCTAAATGACGAGAAATCTATAATTATATTACACTTTTACTCAAAATATAGAATTGTTGGTATATTATATTGCAAAAACTCTTTTTTGAAATGTTATTATAAACTATAATATGCAATCTAAAGTTGGCGTTGCACTTCAGAATCGGCGCCATCATACAACTAGGAAACTGTTCGTTTGACCTTGACTCAAATGGTCCTGCGCGTATGTACGATAACCATTGTAATTTCCGATACATACAGCATTGATTATTGCATTTATTTATTACGTAAGTACGTACGATGATAGTTCAAGTAGGTAATTATAATGTTTCCGCCTGCATTGATACGACCTTATCAATTTGTTTGCTTATTTAAACATACAAACATTCTGTGTTGTACTTGAGATCACATTCACAACACGCATTGTTATAACGTGTTTGATACGTACGCTATACGCTGCGCCGTAGGCCTTTGAGCTTTAACCGATTTTGATACTACTAGCATAAAACGGCAAAAGAAAGTATCACGTGAAAGGCTGTAAGATGCACGTGTGCGTTGTTTTGAGATCGGGAGATAGGAAGCACCTGTCCTGTCGGGCACGAGCCACCGGCGACCCTGCACCGGCACGATATCCACATACACACAGACGACTATCGCACATAATCTTACAATAAAATGATTCAGGTTCTCATTTAACTAAAAAGGAAGTAGGTATTTAACGTAAAATTGTGATACATTATGAAGGCTATAAAAATGCATCTCCATTCATACATTTCGGCGCGATCTTTTTGCTTTGGTGTGTTCTTTTTATTGTTATTTTTATATTTAAGTATTTACATAAATACCTTTAAACGTATTACATACTAATATTAAGACTACAGTTATCTTTCAATTTAGATGTACATAATGTCATAATGTTTAATGCTAACTAATTATGTACAGTCGGCATCTGATGTAGGTATACCTACTATTACTCATCCACCTATGATCTAAAACTATTAACCCAAATTGCCATGATCTTTTGAGATAACTAATAATCAAAACGATCATAGTGGCTAAAACATATACAAATATAATATTATTGTTAGTTAGACATAATTAATAACTGTATCTGTACTAGGTAGTTTGCAAACCAGATAAAAAAATGTGGGCGTAGGTACTAGGTATTTTACGTCGTAATTAAATGGCTAAAATATTATTATTTCCCATGGCTACGGCATTAAATTAATGGGTAGAATATCAACATGTCAGTTGAATTGGTTGTAGTTTTTCTAATTTAATGTTCATTGTAATATTATGAACTTCGTTGTTGGGGGTCATCTTATATTGGGAATTTAGGATTAAAACGAGAACAAGTCTTGCAGGTCGAGCAGTCGGGAGGCGAGCGCGAGAACCTTCACTATGACCTCTTTTTGTCCGGACGCGCTCATTCACCCGTTCGTGACCTTGAAATCGATCCCTGTTATTTCGAAATAAGGGCGCGCCTTTATTAAAAAATCTAAAAATGCTTTTTTATTTCTTCGTCAATATTGCTGTGTAAAAGTATTTTAAATGCCTTGGAAGAGAATCTATTTACTCATACCATTACTATTAAAATGAACATACCTACTGTTTTTGTAAGAATACATATTTTGGCGTAAAGATTTATGTTTGTGTATAATATTATTTTCAAATGAAATTAAATTATTGTTCTGTAGGTACTAAAAAGCAAAAAATCTAACGGTCGTAATAATCATAATTTAACACAAGTTCGTTGATATGAGGGGTCAAATGGCAGGCAGGTTGCATGACCTCGTTTAAAAATGACAGCGTTCGTTAAACCTCGTGTTAACTGTAATGGCAGAATGTAAATATTATGGTAGGTAGTCTAGAAGTCAAAATGTTCCAATGTTATCGTCTCATCTTAATCTCAGTACATAAAATGGATTATGTATAACTAATTTGGAGTCCATTGTTCATCGTAATGTCCGAACGAAATGAATGTTAGGTACAAATAAGGTTCGTTGAATTTATGATAAGAAGACCATTATATCTCGAGTCAAATTATCAATAGAATAATGTCTGA
Source organism: Agrotis segetum (assembly GCA_036375495.1). NCBI lineage: Eukaryota > Metazoa > Arthropoda > Insecta > Lepidoptera > Noctuidae > Agrotis > Agrotis segetum. The sequence continues at coordinate 147,063 of JAQSVV010000102.1, forward strand.
CGTAGAGAGAGACAGCTAAATACCTATCTACTATCTGTCAAATACACAAGAACATCACAATAGCTGATGTATTGGTATTTAAATGTTTATAACGTGACTAGACCGCCATAGACGTGATTTTGAAGTCATAGTCTAGGTAGACTAGAATTCCTCTTTCAATATTATAAGCTAAAAGTTTTAGAAAAATGGTAGAGACCCCATAAATCACTGCTATCTAGTGTGAAGCTAGACTTGTATTTGCCGGCGGCCGTGACCTTGACCAAACAACTGATAAAGTAGAACATAACATGCTTCACTTTGCAACCTAGGAATAGAATTGATATTCTGTTCGCGACACGATCGTAGGCCATTGAATTTTATTTACTTATATTAGAGGATGATGGGCAACTGATGGATGCAAGTGGCGAATTGTCGTTCGGCGTCGCGGTCTCGGGAGGCCTATGTTCAGCAGTGGACGACTTCTGGCTGATGATGATATGAGAGGATATTGTATTCTAAAATGGATCGTTGAGGATTATAGTGAAATTCAATGGACATTATGACTGTGATAATTATGTTAAACAGTATATTCGGTCAAATAGTTTATCAGGCACTATCCCTACCAACGCGTACAGATCGTGTCACTGCGCGGTTACCTCATTTGGAAGCACCTACATTCGTTACAGGGGTAACATAATGAAGGTTACTACCGCGTTATAAAATTGCATTTATTAGGTATTTTATGCTAAAAATACGGATATCGTCATCACTCATCATCATTCTCCTGTCCTTATCCCAATAAATTATGTTAAGAGGAAACAGCAAGGGCTGGAGAATTGAAAAATAGGTATTTGTAAAATCTATTGCTGTCGCACAGTGCCCACAACAGAGTTACAGAGCGCGGAGGAGACAACTGCAGCTTGGACCGAAAATACCTTAAAAATGGCACAAAATCAACGATTCGTGGACTACGAATCGTTGATTTTGTGCCATTTTACTACCTGATTACTCCTCCAAAACTTAACCGATTTCACTACTTTTTCCTTTAAAAAATAAAGAAAGGTATTGGGCGTGTTCCTATGTTTTCCTTTTTTTATATAATCTCGTCAATTTTTTTTACTGATTATTTGAACACAGCGGAAAATCTGGCCATTTTTTTAGGAATTTGAATGTTCATAAATCCCTTTTCATAATTAATTTATGGGAAAAAGGAAAACATAGAGACATGCCAATAGTGGTCATCGATTTTTTGAAAAAAAAATATTGCTCTACTGGCATTATCCAGGGAGAAAACACGGGACTACGTTTGTATGGAAAAACGGCCGTGCTGTTTCCTCTTAAGGTGATTGCGTTAATGTAGCCCGTGAAATTCAAAATTCATAAAGGCGTATCAACAAAAAAAAAACAGAAAAAGTCATCTCTATTCCTTTATGAACTTGGAGGGTTGTATTGATGATTTTGTTGATTATAATTCTGTGACTACATACGTCTTACGGCCGCGAATAATATTTTAATCAACATGCAACCTAGCACTGGCCTGCAAATTGCAAAAAACACAAGAAAATTTGAATTTTGCGAGCTAGTTCAACGCTATCACCTTAAGAGGGCCCTTCCCCATCCGACGAACGACAACGCGAGCATGGTCAAAAAGCTTGTTGTTTCATCCAGAACAAGAGGCAAACCCGTCCCCGCTCGACTCGGCCCCTGCTTACCTCTTACCGCCACATAGCTAACAAGCAAGTGAGAACGCGACAACATTAAAAAGAAAATAGTGTGCGGAAGTTTCATAAAACTTGTTCCAAGAAATACGTGTTTATTCGTAAGCCTTATAAGATTATGAAAAAAAAAAATTGCATTTAGAAACTCCATTACATTTGCAAGGTTTCTATGCAAATATTTCTTTCCGGTTACAATTAATAAGTACATTATAAACGCCCAAACATCACATAAAATTTGTGCAAAAAAGCTGATTTTTGGAGGTTTGTACTGAATTTGTTTCTTAAAATTTTGATTTCGCGTTTTGATAGAAACCTAGATATAGTACACAAGATGCCTATTAGTTCAAAAGTTTGAAAGAAATATCTGTTACAACGCCATAATCACGTACGAGCGTTTGTATGAAAAGATAGGCGGGTTGGCCGCCCTTAAGGGCAGGAGATTTCAGTGCAGTGATTTGACTGGGGTCTTGCAATGTTCGTTGGTAATGAAGGTTTCCTTGTTGCAGGTGGGTGTGCGACGACCTGCCGGAGATGAAAGCGGCCCTCGAGAACAACATCTTGTGCGACTACGACACCCACTCGTACGACAGCATGAGAGCCCTGTGCGACCGTTTCAACCGCGCCATCGACTCCGTCGTCGCTCTGGTGAGATCTTCATATAATTATCAAAACTATAATTTCGTAAATATTGTTTGAACCAGCCCAAATTTTCATGGATTCAATGAAACACTAATACTAAAGCGACACGTGAAATTATAATGCAGCAAACATGTTTAAAAACAATGAATAAAGATGCAAAAATATAGGTGCCTGCAGTTATGAAACTGCTTACCGAACCAATGGAACTTATAAGCCAAATCATCACGTTTACTGCGATACATACTAATATATCTAATATTATTACAAAATTGTAATGTACTCGAAACGTTATTGCAACGGGCTTGACTGGAACAAGAGGTGTAATGAACGAACATTGCTATCATGCATTATTACAATAGTAAGCCGCGATATAAAATGGTTCCTATCATTTATACGTTACTGACTACATAATACGTGTATTTACATAGCTGGAAATACTATGTGCCAGCCAGGAAACTTGTTTTTTTTATAACGGTATCGTCGTAATACTTGTAATGCTACATTGTTAAAAAATACTTAAACTAAACGATAAATCATATTGATCGTTAAGATAGTCAGCAATTGATTATTTGGTTTGCTTTTTGGTGAAAGTAAATACTTAAATACATTTTACATAATGTTTGATTACAAGGATTATTGGGCATGCCATAGTAATGAGTTAATGACCATCTCAGCCAAAGTAAATATCCTGAAAATTGTTAAATTAATGTCGATATTCAGTACACCGGTTTATTCTTAGCAGTATGTATGAATTATTGCATGGAAAACAATGCCAATTTCACAATACCCTCCGATAAGCGGTTGCTATATTACATCATTACGAATGAGCGATATCATTCAGGTAGAACGAGTTACCTACACGGAGATAAAAATAAACACAATCTCTGTCGAATAAATAGCTCCCCTGACATTGAACTTCATACTCGAAGGCTTCTTTATTTTGAACGCAGTGCGCTATTATTGTAATCTAATTTAGAAAAAAACACAGTTTATAAACTTGGAAGTCACATAAAATATTTTATTATTTATGGATATTATAACAGCCAAGGTTCCATGTGGCAGCAGCATAAATAAAAGTAGATAAATTATGATACTATTCCCTACTTTCTTAGAAGTTCTGAATTGCTACTAATAAAAATGGGACGAAGTGTTTCTGTTCTTTAAATACGCGTGGTATACAACGTGTACTCAATACAGTTCAATAAAAATGGGACCGTAACGTTCCTCGCTAAATATGAATGGGCCGCGAAACAACAACTTTAGACATTTTTTATTTAAAGGTTGTTGTCTCAGGTACCAAACTATTGTGTAACAGACAAAAAAACGTAACCATTCTTAAAAAAAATGGATGAAAACGTGCGTGCACAGCAGCGCAATCGTTATTTATTTTTGTGCCAAATTAAAGTTGGTACCAACTAATAATTGCCTCAGTAGATGTGCGTATAAATAAATAAATACAAATACACTGGATATGTAACTGGCTCTGTATCAACTTAGTTACGTGTTTGTTAACTGACAAATTAACTACGCTCGGTGACGATTGCTCAATGTGCTGCGAGCTTCAGTTGCGGAAGCATCACTAATGTCACCTTCGCTATTAATACTCTGTAATGAAAATGAGTTAACGAGTTCTGCCGGTGACATTCGATTTAAATACATTTTACGTTGAGACGCACAAAAATCGCAAAAAAAGTACAGTCACCAAAAAAATCAACAAGAATTTTTTTCAGAAATGTATTGTCCTGCTTCAATGATTTATATCGTGTTTACATTCCTCATAATGCAAATTGGATTGTCTGTTCCCGGCACTGACTATCTGTATCGAGTGTGCGTTGAAAAAAAGCAGCTTTTATGAAAATATAATTGCAAAATTGGAGCAAGGTTACATTTCCGCGTCAATCTTGCGAAACATTAACAATGAGTCCTCCAACACATACAGACTGGAATAGGAATTCACAAAGCATGTGTACCTCACATTAGGTCAATTTAGGTCACACAATTACAACATCAACACGTCTACATATCAGGTGGGATTTACAACACTTGCATAATACGCATACAACAACAAAAAAAACCTTTTGTTCAACCCCTGACCTTGTTGAGTTACTGTAAAGCAAGTGGATAAATTAATGTCATAGAATGTCACAGTTCAATATACTCGCATGACCTTAATACTAAATTAACAAGTCTAAGAAACCCAGACATTCTAAGGTTAATCTGAATTCGTGAGAAGCATTTGGAAATTCAAATAACTTTCCACTAATTATTTTAAACAACAGATTACATAACTGTAATAAAACAAAACCGGAACTCCCATTGATCAGAATTAATAACATTTTAATCATAGGTATCACCTGTGGCATCACGCAAAGAATTATATTAATCCTGTACAATGTATCCTATTCTGGTCTAAAAAGGAAACACGGAAATCAATTATGAATCTCCTTGAAGATGTTTATTTTTGTAGAGCTGCAAACTCTACAGCCAAATGTTGAGTCAGCTAGCTAGAAACAGCGGACATACCGCGTAGTGTAGCATGTGCGAAACGGTGCGGTGAATGTGGGGCAGTGAGGGGCAATAGAGGCGAGGGGGGCGCGGGCTGCAGGAGGGAGACACGAGGGCCAAGATGGCGGCGAGGACGCAACGATCGATGTCCGCAGACGCCGCGCGAGGCTAACTCTATTTATACACGTTGCATACCATTTTCACTATGACATGGAGAATTGCCTACCGAGATTTTCTTCAAGATGAAAACAAACGTTACATTAAAATATTAGGTATCTTTTCTGATAAAAATAACACTTTTCACGAATTAGTTAGCTTATAAAATCGTACTAATAATGTAGAGTAGATAGATATTGATTTTTAATTAACTCAATGTTCCCAAAATGTTCGATTCTGACGTTATATTTACATCAGTAGGTACAGCCCTTATCGTTTGCTATGGAATAAAATCCCTGTGGTATTCTCTAGACCTAAAGGGTACAGATAATTTTATTACAATCGAATAAAAATCTGTGGTTACCATCGATTCTTTCAGTGCTGTACATTTTTTTAACAACGGGGTCCAGCAAAATAATATTATTAACAATCAAATTTTTTAATATAATGGGCAACAAACTGGTTTTTAGGACATTTTTATAAATATCTTTAGATCCGCGTAAATTTTGAAAGCTGACAATTGGCATACCTGTCTGGAACGGCCGTTTTGTAATAATAGAATTATCCTTTGTACGGAGGTGATGTCATTTGTGTTACTTGGTTAGAGGACCAGCATATTGAGAAGTTTAACGTTACGTCTATTATTCAGACGTGACTCGCATAAATACTGTTACGTCTCCATAATTATTTATCATTATCACCAACCTGTGCTGCTGAGTTAATATTTTATGATGACAACATCCTTGTATGTTTAAGGTACGGAAAATAACAGAATACTTACTCCGCAATTATTTTTCTTACCTTACCGCGAAGAACGTATCTAATTTCCTGGGAAATGTGTTGTTAAATATGCCATACTCGCTTGCATTCGTTGTTGAACCAGTCATAAAAATATCTTGAATTTTTCTTGTTGCATTTATTTACTATCTTGACATATTGAGTAGGTCATTTAAATATGAACGAACTCTAGTCGCGTGCATAGACACCTTTAAGTTCAGTGTAGTGACCTCGGTCACGTTTATATTTATCTTCGGAATAAAATCTTTTATTAGTTTAGCTTCCAGTGTGATCTTGGATATTTTTATTTTCATTGGCTGTCCATACAGAATGTAGAAATATAACCAAGAAGTGAGCAATCCTGACTTCCTGCTTATATTATTTCTAATTTTCTATATTCATTAAAAATAGAAAAAAAAATATTTTTATTTTTTTTATTGGATGATTTATTTTTTGTTATTCCATCAACTTTAAAAGTTTAAAACTTTTCGATCCTATTTACTTTGTAAAACAAAAACATTATTTTTTAAATTAATTAATATTAATTACATTTAATTAAGTGGAATAATGAGTGAGTTATAAGAATAGAAACAAATTGTAAATAAATGTGTATTGGACATTTTTTTTTGTGTCACAGTTTTTTCTGTGAACCATACTTTTCGTGATGTCCGGTTTAAAATTAAGTGCCGTTTTCGAATCGATAAACATTTAAGTACAGAGGTGAAGAGCCTAACCTTAAATAATTGTATTAAATCGTTATTTTAATTTATTACGCTTGCTACAAAATGTTCTCTATTTAATTGAATAAATAAATTGTAAACCAACTTAAGTTACAACATAATATTAATTTATTTTGGGTCCATAAACACTTCCTCAATCGTTTAACATAAATATATTTGGTGAAGAATGGACTGCGAATCGCATTGTTATAGTGAGTGGCTCAGTGCGGGTGCGGGCCACTTGCGGGGGCGTTGACCGCAATATTGAGCGAACGCGAATGTCTCGCGTAGTGTTAATGACCTTTTTTTTCGGCTGCGCCAGCGTCTTTATTCGGGCTATAAAGTTAAACTAGCTTTTTTAACAATTTAGATTTTTTTCTTAACTTCATTACTAATTTGTAGTTTTAGGAGCCCATTAATGCGAGTTTCTGTAAGCGTTCATAATCATTTGTATGTTAAACTTACTTCGAAATCATCAAAAAATATCTTTTGTGAGTTCTGTGACACAATTTAAAAAGACAGCGAAAACAGTGACTCACTGTAATTATTTTATTTACATTTTATATACGAATACATGAAACAAAGTAATAGGTCATAATATACTTTTAATGAAGTGTAATTTAAATAAACAGAAAAGTATTTAATTGAATACATTTGTTTTTTATAATGTTCCTAATCATTCATATTCTCATTAAAATGTTAGATAACGCTTTTCTCTTTGTTACTAATTGATAAACTTATTAACTTTTCCGAGAAGTGTCATAGACGAACGATAACAGAATTTAGTTGGCGATAAATTATAAATTGGTCAAATTTTATACCTACCATCATCAGCGCCTTCGTAATTTATTTATTATATTATATTAAATGTACACTTAGCTGTTTTCTGCAGTTTAAACCTCTGCTCGGCTTATTTAGGTCGAAGCATGATGTTATACAGCCTAAACCTAAAGTCTTCTTCGATAAATGGACTAATTAACAAAAAAAAAAAAAACTATTCAAACCAGTCGTTCCTGAAATTAGCGTGTTTTACCAAACAAGCTCTTCGACTTTATAATATTAGTAGGTAGATTTACAAGCGGATCCACTTGTCCGCTAGGTATCCAGTACCTAACGTTGCAAATGTAACATAATATTAGTAAACGGTATGTTATTGCATGCACTGCGCTGAATTAACGTGGGGCCGCTTTCTAATTTTCACCGAGTAAGTAGATAGTGTAGTGAGTGACGCAATGGTTTAGCGCCATATGGACTGTTTGGGCAACGGGCGGGCGTGTGAGAACTGATTGCATCACTGTTCTGAGATGCAACGCCTTCTAGTCTGTCTGTGCGTAGGTACATTGTATGTAGATTTACTGATGTACGTCTTTATGACAAGTAGTATTGACGGTCCCTGTTTAGTTTAGTTTTATTGTAAATGGTACAAAAGAAACGAACAATACCTACTCATCATCATGTATTTTTATGCGTTTCCGAGGTTACAGTGCCATAAAACACCTACAAAAGTCACTAGATCACACAGTTTACAACATTACCTATCTACGTATATTAATAGACGAAAACCTTGCGGAAGTTACGTCAAGTTTCTATAAACGAACGCGAAAAAGATTGTTTACATAAGACTTGGTATTGATTTCCCGAGCACGCCTGCCTCCCCTGACCCCATTACCTCCTTCAATTTAACGGGAGCAAATTATGTGGGGTACGCACACCACTTCGTTTGCACATTATTTATATCCGTGATATTAAACTTCAAATGAAATAAACAAAGCCTATTCCCATAGAACTGTAGTGTTTACTGATTCGTGTACACCTGCCTACGTGTACCTACACAAGGTAGTAAGGTGACATTATAATGAACTCACTATACAATACATAGGATTGTATATTCAATCAACGCTGTATGCATGACTCTTCTGCGAACATTATTGTTCTACTTCACAAATAATGACATGAGAACGGACTAACGAAAGATTATACACATATTAGTAAAGATATTGCATGAAATATTAAGTAATATAATCAAATGCAAGGTTGTTTTGTGGTTATTTCGATACATCGCTTTATCTTTTATTGATGGATGAATGCTTAGTACTAAACGTAAACAAATACCTTATTTAATAAAATATTCGGCAACAAGGTCTTGCACGGTCGCAGTCAGCAACTACCTACTACCTTATTCCTCACCAAGCTAGTGGATTCTGGTCAGTGACTTATTAAAGTCATGGTATGCAAAAAAAAATAAATAATATAAACTAGCATAAATTAATGTAAAAAATAAAGTAAGTACCTATGCGATTCGTAACAATCACAGTTGGAATGAGATAAAATAAAACTATTTATATCGTAAGATAGGTATTGGTTTTTTGCGAGCAGTAAATGCCACAAGACATAACTTTAAAATGCGAGAAGTTATTGACCTCTAGCTTTAAGTTCAAATTGGCAGGTACCTACTCTCATGCTGCTACATTTATTAAACCTTGAACCGTGAATCGGACTCAAGGCCATCGACATTGCTCTTAAATGACGCATTTGCCTGTATCGATCGGTCATTTTGCCATGTTCGCAATGTCAAGGCTTAAGGCAACTTACTATTGTAATAAGCTTACAGTATGATACCTACATACAGGAATTTTATTACTACAGTAGTGGCCTAGTTGCATTGGATTGAATGTCACGCATTGATCGACATCGACATGCTTCTCTGTATCAAATGAAACAAAAAGATGTATAGCACACTTGGTCAGGAAATCGAATGACCACAATTCACAAACACCTGTTGTATTACTTATATTCTTTGAAGATTACTGATAATCCGAACTCATGTAAAGTAATTTTTAAATGAAATTCCTGATTGATGGATGGATACGTATCGAACTCGTCTGGTCTCGTCGTTATACGCGGAACAGAACATTGAATAACTTTGAACCGACTGAATAATATAGTGATGATACTTGTGAAATTCATATAAATTATAAATAATTGCTATTTTTTAATTACAGGAAAAAGGCACTTCCTTACCAGCACAACGGTTGAACAAGTATCCGTCAAGGGGTTTGCTAAAACACATATTGCAGCAAACATACAACCAAGCAGTGTCTGACCCGGATAAACTCAACCAATATGAACCCTTCTCACCTGAGGTCAGTACTAACGGTTGTTATTACGTAATCCATATTGTTTATAGCGGCGGTCATTATGGCATCGTCCACACCAAACGTATTGTCCGCCGCCGACTGTGAATATACTCACTGTTTGTATAGTCGGTTCGGTCGGTTCGGTGTGAACAAGAAGTTAAATATATATTGAAAAACAATAAACTGCGTAACGCGTGCTCACAGTCAGCGGCGGAAAATACGTTTGGTGTGAACGATGCCTATGTCGTGTCGTCAAGTTTGACCTGATCTATTAATAGTTGAATTAAAATGAAACAACTTTTTGCTCCGTCAGGAATTTGAGGGGCCATCCTAATTTCGTAATACTTACTCTTATAAAGCTGTCCTTGCGATCTGATTATTTAGGAAATCTGCTTTCCTTCAAAAAGTAAAATATGCCTGCTTTTCCGAAAACACTCGTTTGAATATAGATAGATAATTTAGCTAATCTTGTCACTATAATTTACTGCCAGCAATAACACAATAAGTGGGAAGTAGGAAGGTAGGAAATTATTGCGTTATCATGACACTGTCATTATATACGAATCTATGAAGTAGGTATTTGTAGTGTAGTAATAAAATGTATTTTCGTACCACTTGCTCAAAAAAGTGACATTCTATGCCACAAAAAGCGTACATAACAATAGTCATTATTAATATGTTATAAACAGGGAAAGAAAGTTGTACTGAATTTCATTCATCCTCTAGGGAGAGAATGTGATTTGAATTTCGAATACTTACCGATAGTGAACTACATCAGTCTGTCTTTACACCATTGAGTTTGTATGTAAAGCATTATACAACTTTTTGAAAAAGGAATACGCATTTTTATTATGCAGTAAAATTACGAAAACCGAAGAGGCCGTATGATCTTGATGCCTTTGCTTTTCCGAGAATACAATATTAATCTAGGAATTTGCCGCGTTTTGTTTTCTTCAAATACATAAACGTTGAGTTTATTTTAATTTATTTTTTTAAATAAGTTATTGTTAAATTTAAATGTTTAATTAATGCTTATCTCATATTATTATTATGTTAATTTTTTCGCAAGTGGTACGAAAAGTAGAGTATTTTCCTCGGTGATAAAGCTGTCTTAGTCTTGGGTGAACTTAAATCCCTCGCTACACTCAGGACTCGTCTTAAATCCCTCGCTTCGCTCGTGATTTAAGTTTCTAACATCCTCGCTACGCTCGGGAGTAAGCCTCGAGTCCTTCGTTATGCTCGCGATTTTAATCGTCACCCGCGACAGAAGACACTGCTTTATCCCCTTGGTTAATAATCTACTATTATATGCCGGCAGGTATACGGCGAAACATCTTACGAGCTGGTATGTCAGATGATAGATCAAATAGATATAACCGCCGACGATGTGTTCGTGGACTTGGGCTCCGGCGTAGGACAGGTGGTCCTACAAATGGCGGCCGCAACACCTTGCCGCGTCTGCCTCGGAGTCGAAAAGGCGGAAGTTCCTAGCAAATATGCCGAGGTAAATATCATTTAAAACAACACCATGTACATTGTACATAATATATTACTGTGAAATGTTAACTATCAGTTATTTATAATATAAAAATGTTCTTTTGCAGAGTATGGACGGTCATTTTAGAATGTGGATGAGATGGTATGGAAAAAAATTCGGAGAGTATAAATTAATCAAGGGCGATTTTCTACTCGACGAACATAGAGAAAAAATAAATGCAGCGACGATAGTTTTTGTGAATAACTTTGCATTTGGCCCGCACGTGGATCACCAGTTAAAAGAAAGATTTGCTGATTTGAAAGACGGTGCTAAAATCGTATCATCGAAGAGTTTTTGTCCGCTTAACTTCAGGATAACGGACAGAAATCTCAGCGACATCGGGACCATCATGCACGTCAGCGAGATGTCTCCACTAAAAGGATCCGTCTCGTGGACGGGGAAGCCAGTCTCTTACTATTTACACATTATAGATAGGACCAAATTGGAGAGATATTTTCAAAGACTGAAAAATCCGAAACTCAAGGTCAGCAAAAGGGTCTGTTCCAATCACTTTACCTTTTATAAGATTATTAAGATATTTTTCGGTTTCACTATTTTCATGATGATTTGACTGTGAAAATAACTTGTTTTCTAAACTAATGACTAAAAGACATAATTATCTGGAAACTTGAAATATAAAAAATTGCAGTAAGAGTCTGAGTCAGATAGTTTTGAATTAAATCTTATTTAAACAAGCAATCTTCATGTTCATGACCAATACGAATTCCATTTGTGCAATATCAAGCTGTGCTGTAGATATAGAAGTGTGAATATTGAAAAAAAACCTATTTTATTAGGTTTTTCCTAACTGGGTTCCGTAGTTTAACTAATAATTGTGTCTACTTTGTTAAGTTATAATAGTAAGTACATACTTATTTAATTAATCTTTTTGAATCTGCAATATTTTCAGGCATTTGATCTTAATCTTTGTTTTAAATTATATCAACAGACTTCAATGAATAAGTTTGGAAGATATGGTGTACCAAGTAATCTAGCTGTTGACCCTGTATAACCTGTTCCTTGGCGACTGCACAAATATATAAATTAGTGGCAAGTTACAGATTTCAGTGAGGATTTCTTACGAGAAATATTAGTTTTTACATTTAATTACAATTGTACTCCCAATTATGGACAGTGATTACGGAATCCCAAGTACAGGTTTTTTACTATTCCACATAGTGAGGTAGAACTGCTTTTCTGGTCAGCTGTTTTGCATGTCACAAGTCATATAGTTGCTAAACTGTCGTTTTAGTTTTTTTTTTTCTGGTCCATATCCAAATAACCTAACTGGGGCTACTCCATTTCGCTCAACTTTGTGCATCTTCTTATAAATGTGCAGTACAACCCTCGTTCGCTGGGGTGATATCTTGGCGCGACAAGTTATTTCACGCACTACACTACTACTAACTTTCAGTATTAAACCTGAGAGAACACCTAAATGTCACTGTTGGATTTTAAACCAACAGTGCCAGGCAGAGCGGTGAATAAATGGGACTCTTAAGTGCGACCGCATACTGTAAGAAATTTACAGAAAAATTCTGATGCTAAACCACAGAAATTATGAAAATGAGTTCACCGGGCGCCGGCAGGCGAGCATCAGAAGCCGATGATCCGTCACCATTTTTCTCACAATGTGCGGTATCTAATACAAAATGTAAGCAGCGAGTGCCTTCCGTCGAATATCATAATTTTTCTGATAGAAATTTCTTACCATAGGCTAAAGAATCGCCCATGCGAGCAAGGGCTAAATGTTGTCCCTAAATTTTTTTCTAATACTTTACCAACTGCTTGAATATAGCTTTTCATTGCTTAACATTTTCAATAATATTATACTTGATTTTTTTTTCCGCTTTTTATAATTATTTAGGTTTAAAATATTTCAATGAATCACATTGAAATTAAAATAATGGTTATGTAGAGTTAATAGTAACAGAGACGAAGCAGGAATAAAGTTTTATCTAGCAGAATTGAATTTCACGTAGCTTGATTATTATTTTATCAATATCTCATAACTATGTCAATTATTTGTTATATTGTAGGATCTAGATTTCTTTTTGATTTGCAGGGAATGAGATTTTGTAATTTATACTAACAACTGTATTTACTTATAGTAATGTTAGTCTTGTCTACCCGGGATGCTGATTAGTCTATATCAGGGTCGTGCAGGCCAACGATTATCTTTATTTCAGCAAACTAGATATTCTTGGACGTCATTAGATATAAACACGTGTGGACTATTTAGACGATTACTTTACTGGTGATGTTTTTGTTAGGGCACGCATAATGGATGTGAGGAGGGCGAAGGGAGCGGGAAGAGACACCTGAGTGCGCCGCCGACGAGACAGTCCACACCCGACCTGCTCAATGGCAACAGCAACCACAGCACCGGCTCGCTGCCCGAGCGGCGGCGGAAGGTGGCCAGGCCTAGGGCTGTCAGGTTCGTAGCTATCACTGACCAAGCGAAGCATTATTATTGAAGATGAACATAGGTAGACCAACACGGAATAAGTGATAAGTCGTGTGGAAGTGTGTCTCAATTAAGTTTTAAAATTCTAGGAGAATTAAGTTGCTGACTTAATGATTCTTATAACCATCAAACGCTTCTGCAAATAATGGTGTACATTTTTTCGTTGTACAGAGGCGAGAACGGGCGGACGCGAGCGCGTGCTGCGGGGGCGAAGAGACCTGTCGTGCGACGCTCCAGCGACGAGAGCGACGAGGAGTCCAGCGGCACGGACGACGCGCCGCCCGGGCCCGAGCCCGCGCCGCGCGAGTGGGGCGCGCCTTGGGCCTCCTCCTCCGACTCAAGTCAGTGCATGGCGTATTTTCGCTGTCAAAGTCATCATGTCGCTTTACAGAGTTACTGTTATTTACTTTATAATAATAACAATGGAAGTTGAAAGTTATACCTGGTGTACAGACCGCAGTCGTCGTCCGGCCAGCAAGCGCAGCGCGAGCGCGGGCGGCGCGCGGCGGCGAGCGGCGCGCGCCAAGCGTCGCCGCGCCGCGCCCGCCGCCATCGCGGGCCTGGACCTGCTGCACTCCACCACGCTGGCCTCCACGCTGCACAACGGCGCCGTGAGTATATTACGCTTCGCAGGTACCGGATGTCAATAGGGCACCGACCATCTTTTATATTATTTAAAAGACAGATCTGTTGCTCCTGACCTACAACAAATCTGGCTATGATCGTTTGTTGATTCGGCACGTGATTTTTTTACTATTTTGTGTTAAATTCGCAAAATTCCAATAGTACTTCTGTTCACGACCGGTTTCATGGTCCAACTGCGGCTCAAAACTAGCTGTGAACAAGTTATGTTGTTTTTTTTTTATTTTCATTTTTATCTATACTTGTCTCCCAAAATTGGGAAAGATCAAAACTCCGCAGCGTTGTAAGCCCCCCCCCCCCGCAGGTGACGGCGCCCCCCCCGGGCTGCGTGGAGCAGCGCCTGTCGGCCCTGGGCGTGTCGCTGCAGCCCGCGTCCCGCCTGCACTCGGAGCTGGACATCCCTCGCTCGCCGCACACTCCCTACAGCCTGCAGCTGCTGCTGGACATGTTCCGCGACCAGTACCTCGCCTTCATCACGCGCATGAACACGCCCGAGTACGCGCAAGAGATACGACACCAGATCGAAAAGGAAAAGGTATGATTCGACATCATTGTTCTTCTGCTCTCGACCTGGACTATTTGGGAACGTCGCAGATGCCTTCTTTTCCGTACTTCTATATTACTTTTCATCGCAACAGTTACCCTCTTATAGCCCACATGTACATTTTCACTCAAAACTTTCACATTATTTCCCTTTTCGTGTTCTTACAAACAGCGTGTTCTTTCTATTGAGAATACCGTCAACCTGGGCGAGCTGGTGATGATTTACACAGACGAAATCCCAACGTCCAGAAGGCGTTTATTTATTGACTTGAGCTAGGATAATTTAATTATTGTGTGTCTAATTTATTTTCAACAAGTCCTTGTATTTTATTCGAGCTGATTACAATATTTTTACAACTTCATTTAAAAATCTTAATTACACTTAACTAACTAATAACTTGTTTTCTTTATGAATTGAATTGATTAATGTTCATTGGCTTGTACTAATGTATTCCAATTTCGAGCAGAAAGGTTGGGGCACGTCTGCATGTAAATGCAATATTGTTTTCAAAAAGATTTTGAAACGATAATTTACTGCAGGCAATATTTTATGATCTTCGTGCATTAAATCTGCATAATCGAAAATATCTTTGGCATATATTATTAAACAGTAAGTCGTTTGTAAGACCATGAAAAAGTTTGTGTATCTATATAAAATTTAAACCCAAGTATTCGATACAGGAGAGGAACCAGAAACTGAAGTCGCGTGCGTCTCAGTTAGATAAACAGATCAACGTGCTCATAAGCGACAGTGTTGCTCTGTTAAAGGCGCGCATGAGTGAGCTGGGCATACACGCCAATAACACAGTGGATCTGTTGGCCAAAGCGAAGGAAATTGTGGGGAGACACAAAGAGTTGCAGAGCAAGGCCAGCAAGCTGCAGGCGCAGGTACACATCATGAATTACTTTGTGTGTCATAGTATCGTGCATTGAAAACAATCAGCTTTTATTGTAACAACGATTATAGTGACCGGATGCCACCCCTGCTTCTGTCCATAGGTACTTTCGCTCTTATAGCTCACTATCACTCGGTCATGCACCTGATAGATAGCCCGCTCTCGGTATCGCGGCGGCTTAGACTCATTTTTGAAGAGTACGTACATCACTACAGTTGTTAAAAAACGGTACTCATCATTTTCATTATTATATTCAGTTTTACATTTATATTGACCTTTATTTTCATGTGGATACCTACTATACGTATTATATCATAACGTTTACGATGGTTACTTAATATTTTTATTAACATTTTATAAATGACTAGTTTATATGTCGCTGCTTTTTGAATGCTTTTTTCATTTTCTGTGTACGATATTATGCCAATAGTTTAGTGAAAGTATGTAATGTTATTTTGATGTACTGTGTATTTGTAACTAGGTACTGTATTAACGCTATTATCACTGTTTCATTATAATTTTGTTATTTTTAGGTGAATAATATAGAAACTGACCAAGCAATGCTCGTCAAACAAAGGACGTTCGAGATAACTGAAAAGTATCGTCAGTTGGGCCACATACCGCCCGATGTTGAGATCACTCAGAGCATAGCTCATGATTGTATACTGAAAGAGATATCGGCTACACTGGCGCATCGGAAAAGGTTACACGCTCAGGTCGGACATCTTCAAAACGAAATCGTTCAAATGGAAAGATCAAATGAGCCGAAAGTAGCTCCACCAACTGTACCTGTTGCTACTGTAAAACCTCATACGGTGAATTCTAAGCCCAGGAAATCTAGAGAGCATAGATCACGGTCGCAAGAGTGGCCCGACGTTCCGGACGTGGGGAAAATTGAGGAACAGAACCCAGAGATTTTAGCTCAGAAGATATTAGAGACTGGGCGGCAAATCGAGGCTGCTAAGATTTCTAAGCCCAACTTGATAGTGAACGGGTATCAGAGAGAAACGGAGAGGCACGTTGATCATCACCGACACTCGAAGGGGCCGCCGCCCATTCACAGAGCGCAACCGCAGCGGCCGGGACAGCCGCCGCCCAACCTCGCGCACAGGCAGTCGCCTGTCAAGCCGCAGAAACCTCTCAACGTTGTCGGCAAAGTTCAGGAATCCCCGAAGGTGATCAATTTCGAGGACAGACTTAAAAGCATAATAACTTCGGTGCTGAACGAGGATCAGGAGCAGCGGAAAGCGTCGCGGCCGGTGCAGAACCACTCTTACAGCAACGGATACGTGCGATCGGGTGCGCCGCACGGATCGCACGCCTCGCAAGCGCACGCGTACCCGCGCGGCTCGGGGCCCGCCGCGCCGGGATACGCGCGCCTGCCGCGCGAGCTGCGGCGCGAGCGCTACCCGTACGAGCGCCGCGAGCCGCCGCGCCTGGCCGCGCCGCTACTGGAGCGCTCGGCCGGCGCGCAGCCCGACTACACGCAGGTGAGGCCCGCGCCCGCTCCCGCGCCCGCGCCCGCGCCCCGCCCCGCGCCCGCTGACCGTGTGTCCCCGCAGGTGTCGCCGGCCAAGCTGGCGCTGCGCCGGCACCTGTCGCAGGAGCGGCTGGCCGCGCCCGGCGCGCGCACCATCGGTGACCTCGTCAACGGAGAGATCGAGCGCACGCTCGAGATCTCCAACCAGAGCATAATCAACGCGGCCGTCAACATGAGCGCGCGGTACCACGAGCCCGCCGCCGCGAACCAGCCGCTCGAAGGTAGGTCGTCGCAAAAAAAGATCCATTCAATACTTTAAAGTCGACGGCACAGTTGGCGCAATGCCTGAACGGTTTACTGTTGCGTGCTTGTCGCGTGTTCGATTCTCGCATGGATAAAACATGCTTATGAATTTTACCAGGTTCCGTTTCCCCGATTTATTTACAGTACAATTAAATTATCCATTTTTAAAGAAAGCTGTCGAATAATGGCATTAAAAAGAATTTAATCAACTTCACAAAAAAAATTAAAGACGTAGGTATTTGCCCAAAACATTATTATTTTTATTAATATCAAAAAGTTTATGTGTGTGTGAACTGAGGGACCAAGCTGGAACGCGCAAAATAAGAATCGTAGGATTTAGTAGTACTCTTAAAACAATTGTAGAACAAATTTGGGAATTTGTAAAAAAATATATTAAAAACTACAGCCCTTAAAGTGTGGTCCCTCAGTCCTCACAGACCATCAGCCAGATCTCGGAAAGTATTTGATAAATTAAGGTTTTGTGACTACAGACTTTTAGTAAAGAATTTGTAAAGATGTTTACTGAATTGCTGACCAGAAAGCATTAAAGGTTAAAAAATTATAACGACTAAACTGTGGTCCCTCAATCCACACAGTCAAAATAATTATTTTAGTGAATATTATCTAGTAAATCTTTCTTTTTCAGAAAGTTACCACATAAAGTTTTAGTAGAAGACTTAATGCATCTTGTAAAAAAGAAATAGAAAAAAATATCGACGCAATACGAAGATAGCGATTATTAAAACTGGTCCCTCAATCCTCACCTCTACTAACATAAGTGCATGTATTAGCTGCTTGACGAGAGGATTATCAGAAAGTCTAGTGTACTTAACTTTTAGTAAAAAGTTACTACTAAAACATAGGTATCTAAAATTGTATATTTCTCACGTCTTAGCTAAGATAATATATATTTATTAATCCTATGACAATAGATAGAGTAGTGTGACCACACAATGAAATAAAATGTAGACAGTATTAGACTGTAATAGATTTTATTTAATGTAGTATTATTGTCGTAGGACACTTATCAAAACGGAAAGGGATCGTAACCGCCTCGGCGTCAAATAGTCGTCCACTTTACGTAACCACGTGGGTGCGTCCACATCTGGCGAATGCAAACGGCGCGCGAGCTGCGCATTTGCGGCGCATTCGCCAGATGTGGACGCACCCTAACGTGAGCGGATCGGAAGCTCCTCGACTCGGCTACAGATAGGCGACGACGCCGCGCTCACGGCTCGCCGACCGCTGGTTGACGGCTAGACGGAAAGTTTTACGCGCATTGCAAAAGGGGGCTAGACGGAAAAAATTAAGACGAAAAGTGTCGCGACACTCCCCCCCCCGCAAGCCGTACCCCTCACCCAACCCCCGTTCCACGTGACTCTTGTCGTATTGCGGCGTGTGCAATTTTTTTTAACTAGCTGTCGTCAAGCAAGTTAAAAAAACAGGTTCAAGCGATTTTCGACCTTATTGATATTTAAAATTAAGTTTCGTTTTTTTCTCATATTCTCGTTAGCTAACATTGCTCCTTCATTAAAATCCGGTGTTTCCATAAATGTCAATAAGGTCGAAAATCGCTTGAAGGTTGGAAAATATTTGCTAACGATAGCAAGTTTAAAAAAACAGGTGCAAGCGATTTTCGACCTTATCGACATTTAAAATTTAGTTTGTTTTTCACACATTCTCGTTCGCTAACATTGCTCCTTTATTAAAATCAGGTGTTTGCATAAATGTCAATAAGGTCGAAAATAACTTGAACCTTTTTTTTAATTTGCTATTGTTGTCCCTTGACACCTCTCAAGTTTTTATTCGTATTTTGGCTTAAAATAAAATGAATAACACTTTTTTTACGAGTGTACATGTGCGTACGTTCGCAAAGGCTAACTTCATTGTCGCCTCTCTCGTAAGGGTAGTACACACTGCACACTTACCAAAACGGAAAGGGATCGGCGTCAAACAGTCGTAACGTAAGCGGATCAGAAGCTCCGCCCCATCGACTCGGCTACAGATAGGCGACTCCGTGCTTACCGCTCGCCGACCACTGGTTGTCGCCGCACCTCGCCTACCAATTCGTTATTATGACGCAAGGCGTAGTTAGAAACACCCCTGTTTCATAGAAAATGGAATGGGATGATCTGCCCAACTATTGCGTTGGGTAGTAGAGTATACCTACCCAACGCAATAGTTGGGCAGATCATCCCATTTCCATTTCAGCTTGATACTTAAACATTTTATCAGTATGTTTCATATTATTTCCAATGTACCTATTTACTAATAATAATAATTTTTATTATTGACGATTAAAAACAAACACGCCTAGAGGTATTTTAAGTCGGATACATTAAGTGGGGTACAAAAAGTTACGGTGTATATCTACCATTAAAATAACCATACCACCTTGTTTTCGTTTCGTTTAAGGCCTAGTTCAGACACGGCGGGAACCGCGCGATTCCCGCGCGGGAATCGCGCGGTTATGTCTGAACGATTACTTAATAACACATACAAATAAGACTCACGCGATTCCCATGCGATTCTGAAATCGCGCGGTTCCCGCCGTGTCGGAACTAGACCTAATACTGCATTAAATAAAGTCTTTTAGTATTGTCTACATTTTATTTCATTGTGTGGTCACACTACTCTATCTATTGTCATAGGATTAATAAATATATATTATCTCAGCTAAGACGTAAGAAATATACAATTTTAGATACATATGTTTTAGTAGTAACTTTTTACTAAAAGTTAAGTACACTAGACTTTCTGATAATCCTCTCGTCTAGCAGCTAATACATGCACTTATGTTAGTAGAGGTGAGGATTGAGGGACCAGTTTTAATAATCGCTATCTTCGTATTGCGTCGATATTTTTTTCTATTTCTTTTTTACAAGATGCATTAAGACTTCTACTAAAACTTTATGTGGTAACTTTATGAAAAAGAAAGATTCACTAGATAATATTCACTAAAATAATTATTTTGACTGTGTGGATTGAGGGACCACAGTTTAGTCGTTATGATTTTTTAACCTTTAATGCTTTCTGGTCAGCAATTCAGTAAACATCTTTACAAATTCTTTACTAAAAGTCTGTAGTCACAAAACCTTAATTTATCACATACTTTCCGAGATCTGGCTGATGGTCTGTGAGGACTGAGGGACCACACTTTAAGGGCTGTAGTTTTTAATATATTTTTTTACAAATTCCCAGATTTGTTCTACAATTGTTTTAAGTGTACTACTAAATCCTACGATTCTTATTTTGCGCGTTCCAGTTTGGTCCCTCAGTTCACACACACATAAAAGTTTTCCAGTGCCTCTGACGGATTCGGATTATCCTCTGTTGGCCATCTTGAAATAATCAGTCAGTATAAAGAATTTGCAGGTGACTTAATGCATGCTGATCATTTAAAAATACAAACATTCTTTATAACTTTGACGGTTTTAAAATTTGGTCCGGTTTGCAGGGCTAGCGGCTTGCCTGCAGGCGCGCGTGCTGGCGTCCGAGTACTGGCGCGGACGGAACGGAAACGGAGCGCCGCCCGGCGCCGACGACGACCAGCGGCGCCGCACGCCGCCGCCCGACCCGCACTCCAACACCTCCACGCCGCTCGTGGACGAGCTGCCCGCCGGCCTGCCAGGTACGCGGGACGAGCCCGCGCCGCCGCCCGCGCCCGCGCGCGCAGACGCACTCACCGCCCGCTCCGTTACAGAGGGCGAGGCCGGCGAGGAGGTGGACGAGAGCAAGTGGCAAGACCGGATAGCCTTCCGGTTCGACCAGATCATATCGTTCGCGTCCACGGCCATGGAGGACAAGCGGCGGCGCTCGGACGAGGCGTGCAACACGTCGCCCGACTCGGGCATCGGCCACGGAGAGGCGGGCGCGGCCGCGGCGGCGGGCGCGGCGCGGCAGGCCGGCTCGCCGCCCGCGGCCCACTTCAAGAAGCGCTTCTTCCGGCGCGAGCGCTGGGGCGCGTGGGGCGGGCCCGCGCCGGCCGTGGACTGGGAGCGCCCGCCCATGTGACGCCGCCGGCCCTAGCGCCGCCGCGAGCTCTAGCGCCGCGAGTGCTGCAGCGCACACTGACCAGCACTGCCGACAGCGGTCGCCGGTACGATTGTATTGTATGTAAATAGGGTCGGTCCCGCCCCGCGAGACACCCCCTAGGATGTTGACTGTCGATTTTTGTTATTTTTTTCGAATATATAATGTAATTATGTATATTACTGAGTTTATTTTACGTTTAAGATGTGTAATTATTTAATGGTAGTTGTATGTCGCCGTTCCGTTCGGCGACGTCGAGACGTTTGCGCCGTGGCGGATTGTATTTCATGTGTTCATTTAGGTCTTAGAGTCTGAAATACATGATTCGGTGACTTTGCAGCGGATCATTCTTGCGCCGGTCGTTTGGTGAATGTTTGTTGTTTTGTGTTTTGTTTGTCAATGTTACGGAAGCTCTTGTCTGAATAATGTTAATCATTTCTTTGGGAAATCTTAAATTTTTAATAATGTACTTACTTAATATCAAGTTTGTATAGAATAGATCATTATAAATATTTTCTCACGTATCGAATCGGAGAAGTATCGCATTAGGAACTCTTTAGGAAATTATAGCGCAATTATCACTGTAAAAGGTAAAAGATTAAGAGACGAACTGTCTCGTTAATGTCATATTCGAAGCAATGAGGTCGTCTATCGTCCTGTGATACACAAAGCACCATATTGTTATCTGATCAGTATCTGTGTGATTACAATAACTTAACTAATTCGTATACGTAGGGACAGTACTGTTTTGACGATAACCGCATTAGGTAGTTCATTAGATTGTAATGAGAATCAGATTTATTGCTAGAAGCCATTACCTAAAAAGTAAAGTGTACTCAAAGCTTAAATAATGATAAAATAGAAAGTGGCTCTATAAAGTTTTCCCAGAGAAACACCATGGTGCAGATAAACAAGTAGATATTGCATATTATAAATTGACACGCTATTTTTATACGGGATTATTTTAGATAACACTATGGCTTATTTCCGAATAAGTGTTGTGAACGTTTTAAGAAACGTGTGCATTGTGCATGCGTGCTTACTTGAAAATTTCAATAGTGTATTATGCGCAGGACGTTCGTGTCTCTTTATATAATCAATCTCTATATTTCGCTGATTAAGAAACCGACTCCTATTTTAATATGTTTCAAGTTGTCATAATGTGCCGACAGCTGTTCGTACTAGGCTGTGCTGGTTCTTAATCTACGATACTTTATTTTGTTTGTTTGAACTGTTTTTGTTTATTCAAGTGAATATTTGATTGTAATATTTAGAGAAGTTTAATCAGACTCGGTCTCAATAACACTCCTCTTTTATTCAATATACTCTAAATTTTACTGAACTAGTAGGAAAGGCGGCGTTTTTCACAAGTTCAGCAAAGTTTAAAGTTCAAAATATTTGTTTCAACTCAACTAAATTGAAAAAAAAAGTACAGAAACGAGTAATATTTCGACAAGACAACCCTTATTAAAAAAATCTATATCGTGTACGGACTTTATCATTTACTTCAACAAAATATGCACTTATTGTAGATATATTGCGATAGACGTATAACTATAATCATAAAATAATAGGACCAAAGAGTTTCTGGCGACGTGCCCAATTATATTAATTTTGTCCATGCCCCAAATAATATATTTTTTTTTAATTTATTTATATGTTAACATTACTTTTGCAGCTCTGAGTTATAATCATGGACGATGTATTCAATTTGTTAGTAACATAAAGTAATTTAAAACTGACCTGTCAATTGCAACTTACATTAATTTGAAGTAATGTTGAAAACTTTAATTTGAAATAGGTAGTGTATACAAGGAAGGGGATAGCTAGCGAAAGTTGAATGACTGAGACTTCGTCGCAAGTCGGAAACAGTAGCTTAACTTGTTGCGAAACCCACTTCAAAGTCCATATAAATCTATAAGTAATAAAGTAAGAATTAATTATGCTTTCAATCCACCCTTTCTTAGTATTCTAAAACATATCTGAGTTCCTTTGGGGGTTTATATACAAGTTACTTTGATAGCATCTGTTTAGATGACGAGCCACAAGTAACTTAGGAATAAACTTTTTTTCGCTCATGACGATTATCCGCCTCTTAGGAGTAAGATTTAACAAAAATAAGCAATTTGTTATGTAATGTGGGTTTCTGAAGTCATTGTTGATATTGGAAAAAAGTGAATACGGTTTTATACTTTCAGTTGTTAAAGAAATTAATTAAATATTTGTGCGTAAGTAATTCGAAACTGTAAAAATGTGATCGTGACATTAAAAGTGTAAGAACCGACTTGTTTCCTAATTATTCCAATGCATGTTGCTATTATAAGAGAGATCAGACATAGCAAGGTAAAATTACTTACTGAAGAAAACTTGCTTTAAAAAAAATGACATTCAACATAATTAAAAAAATAATTATCACTTGACTAAACTAAACTTATCTCTGTCATAGTAGCTTCATCCAACGGGTAGTACAGCCTTATATTTTAAAATTAGACATACGTTTAGAAGTCAGAACATGCATAATGTATTATTATTGGAAAGCTTAGAAATTATATTCGTTTCAGAATAATTAATAGGTAACTAGATCGTATTCGATAAGCATAAGACTCGTTGATTAAATTATGTGCACTGACGTAAGAAATAAATTAATGTTCCCAATAAAAGCTCAGAAAAAAGTAAATATAACATAAAAAAATCAAAACACCTAGAGAGAATCAAGATTTTTTCATAAGAAAATTATTCGTTATTATCAAAAGTTTTGTATTAGTTTTATTATTTAATATTACGGCCACGGCCAGTAAGAGAGACGTCAATGAAGTCGGTTCTATTTTTTAATTTATTTTTGTACAGTATGTTTATTTACTGTGCACGGTGTAATGTTTTAATAAATAAGAAGACTTGAAAAAAATAACACGAGAATTGTATGATTGTAATAGTTCATAACTTGAGCAGTTTTAATCACTTGAGATCGATGAATATTACATTCTGTAAATGCGAATTTCCAGATATGTTTATAATACAGAGGCGACTCTGGGACAGTAATATCTAATTTTTAAACCAAGGTCATGTTTTAGATGAAAACGGTTCTAAGAGTAAACTATAAAGTGTCGTTTCATGTATTTTAAACATTGGGGTGCACTGGTTTGATTGTGCCTGAAAAACTCATCAATGCCGCTCCAAACCTCAAAATTATGTATTTGTATATTGATAAGTAAGCTTAAAAATCTAATCTGAAGTAGGTACCAATAGTAATATAGTGTAATGTCGGCAATAAAACATCTATTTTGGTCGGATTAACTCGAAGAGTGATTACATTATTCAGTTATGATTAATTTTATTTTTGATGGGGAATAATGAGCTAATCTGTGTGACGTTATAGTGTCTAAAATAGTACAAATGAGAAGACTTATCGTCGTAAGCCTCGGACTATTCAACATGCAAATGCTAGGTTTGAGATGTATCCCTGTGTACTAGTTTTATTTTGTACTAAAAGTTAAAAATAAACGAATAATTATATTGTGTTCTTTTATTTATTTTACCGTTTACACCTACACAGATTATGTGGAAAATTCGGGAGAGCTCGCAAATCATAACCTTTGCCGTAGTCGGGTAAAATGTTGATTTGGCCACAGAATATATAATAGTACCTAATTTGGCTTTTAATGTTCAGTAATTAAAGGTTGCAATAAATGCCCCATCGTGCATCGGGACCCCGTTACTATTATAATTCCTTTCTGTCTGTCTGTCGCAGGAAGGTAAATTTGAACTAAATTACGTAGACAGTTAAAACATTACAGAAACATGTAGTATGGTGCGAACTGCTGTGTGGGTCGCGGGTTCGATTCCCGCACGTGTCAAAGATTTGGCATGACTTACAAGTTTCGTGTCTGGCTGAAAGTGTATGTGAATAGACAAGCCGAAGATCTTGCTGAAAAGCTTTGGCACTCTAAAGGGAACCACCTCCCTCATTACGTTATGACTACCTAGTGTAAGTCATCTAGGTGTAAGTAAAACTGAGAAAGAAGCCGACTGAAGGATCCGGTTTTTACCTGGTGGTTCAAGGAATGTGGCAACGATTGAAAGCATCGGCCGACGAGCCGTGTATCCTTCAACGAACCCTGTCAGTTGGGCGGATCCACTAATTCAAGGTCTCTCAGCATGATATAGAGCTGACTTTGCTTGGGGTTTCTTTCAAGAATACAAAGAGTAATGAAGAAAGTAAGATATCTACCTATATAAAAAAAAACCGGCGTAACAATTTAACGTTTTGTCGAAAGACCGATGGTCAGTGGAACAGACGACTCTCGCAATAAACTACCGGGAAGACTAGTGTGGGACGCCGCGCCGCCTTCTAGCATAGATAGACAACCATATGAAGATGGGCGAGACCTTAAGAAGTTTGTGGGCGAGACTGACTGAATGCGGAAGGTGGAGGACAGGGTGGTGCGACGCAGCCCGGGAAAGGCCTATAGACAGCAGTGGATTTAAGTGGACTGCGATAGGCGAAACTGTTTGATTGATTGAAACGTACACACAACAAGGGTTCTTCATTCTCAATGTGAGTAAGGGGCTACGTTCATTTTTCAAAAAAAAAGTACAAGAGAAGTTGATTGACTGGCCTGTTGGTCTAGTGGTTAGTGTCCCTGACTGCTATGCCGGAGGTCGTGGGTTCGGTTCCCACCCAGGACAAATGTTTGTGTGATGAGCACAATCATTTGTTCTGTGTCTGGGTGTAATTTATCTATCTATCTAATCTATCTAATATCTTTAAACGAGCAATTCTTGTATATTTATATATAATATATGCATCTCGGAAACGGCTCCAAGGATTTTCATGAAAGTTACAGATTAGGGGTTTTTCGGCTCAAGGAATCGATTTATCAAGGTCCCAGGTTAGAGAAAAGCTCGGTTCCCAAGATATAGACATTTTAAAAACCGAGCGAAGCTCGGTCAACCAGATATTAATAATTATGTATGTATTTCGAAGTATATAAGTATGTTTATCAGTTGTCTAGTACCCATAACACAAGCTCTGCTTAGCTTGGGACTAGATGGCGTTGTGTGATAGTTGTGGAATATTATAATAAAAGTGTCTCGTTACACAAGAAATATAAACACTACGCGATTTAACGGAACCCTTTTTTGATGTTTGTATGTTCAAATTCAAAATTTTAATAATCATTTGGTTATTAAATCTCTGTTGATGTTATTTTTCATGTCCGCTTCACTCATTATGAATAATTAATTAAAGCAGAAGTAGAGCACACCCCGGTGCCACTCAAATGGAAAGCTTGGTAACACTAGAAATGTAAAAAATGACTGAAGGACCCTGTATCCACGACCATAAAAATTATAAAAAAAAAACAACTGACATTTAAATGTGCTGTCACCAGCTGTCACTGTCACACACTGTCACAGTTGATAGCACAGCAGATGACAGCAGTAATTCCTGTGCCACAGATTTTTTTACGTTTTCCTTTCGTAAAACAAATTAGTGTTGATTTTAGTAATTACATTAAGATTTATCTAGTTAATGATTTTATAAAGAACTGTATTCAATGTTTTCGTAGTATTTTTATATGCGTACGTGTACGTGTTAGTTTTATATTTTATTTAAGATTAATACAGATGTCCCAATGAAATGCAATATTCGTGAACTCGCTCAACTGAGCGATCAACCTTGTGTAATTGAAGGAAGATTAAACTATAAAAAGATTTCCAATGGCGGTTATCGCAATCAGTCAGGTCAGTATAAAACATAGACTCTGGGAATAAGCCTTAATACAACCTATGTTTACATTTTCCTCAAACTTATTTTGAAATGAGTCATGAAAAGTATCCCTTTCGTCGTGTAGTTTATGCTAATAAAAGATACACAGTCATTATTATTTCTATATTTATATTATTCCTCATAGTCATTGTATAAATTTATTTATGATGTGACTTGTGAATCTTTCTAAATAAGCCCCTAAGACCTGATTAGGCGGTTTATGAAGTTTGAAACTGCCAATAAATTTCCGTAAATGCTATCCTCAAGAGAATTTAAATTTTGACTTCAAAAACGAATGCTGCTAATGGCTCCTAATCACAATTTTGTTTAATTCAGAAAACATAGTTACATACTTCATATGCATAATTATTTTATATCCATCCTTTTACTAAATACTGTTTTGTTTATTTTTAATTTCAGTGTTCAAAGAGAGATGGTTTCGGCTAATAAATAATTATTTATTTTATTTTAAAATAAGTGAAATGGGTAAATTTGATACAAAATGTCCAGCAGGAATGTTTATATTAGAGAATTCTTCAATACAAATGGAACATGGGCAAAGCATACCATTTTCATTTTCCATATCATTTATGTAAGTTAATTATTTAAGGATTATGTAAAAAAGAAAAAATTAAAACAGCAATGCTTTAAAACTGGTTGAATAATGAATAAGTGTTGAATCTGGTCTTTAAATATTAAAGATTAACTTAGTATTTAAAAATTGATTACAGAGATGAACCTGAAAAACGCCATGTATTTGCTGCCCGTGCTGAAGACAATGTTGTACAGTGGGTCATGAAGTTACGAGAGGCCTCGTATGAATATCTGCGCAACAAGCTTCATACACTACAGTCTAAAATATTTGCTATCACTGGGAAGGTAACTACCTACATATTTTTACCATGATTGTATCTTATCTGAAATATCTCAAACGAAATTATTGTTACTGAAGATTGATGATATAATTTTCTGATAAGAGTAAATTTTTAAGATAACTCATTATATAATCTTGAACATAAGCTACAATAGCATGTTAATCAACTTAAATAACTTGTTATTTTGTCATAGGATCCTCTACTTCTTGTACCAAGGAATGAGGGAGCATGTTTGTGGGCACCATCGGTTCCATTCTCTACGGCACCAGCATGCACTGTAAACACAAGTTCATTCAGTTGTCATCTACACACAAACGGTGCATTCACGCTCGAAAGAAGCAAGTCAGACGTTCAGGCTCACAGGCATATCCATTCAGAATACACTAAAAAAGCGACATTTTATACTGACGATCATGAAAAAACCATTGATAAACGAGAAGAAAGTTCTAGTGAAGTGTACTCTCTTGGCAGAAGTAAAACGGCAGCCTTACTTCCTGGGAGTCTGAATCCAATTAATACGTCTATATTTGACAATCGTCCAATGTATTCTAGAGCCGCGCCAAGCCCGCCCGTCAGAACGAAACTGTCGCCGAACACGCGGCGAGTGGAAATAAATCATGAAGTTCAATTACTTGCTGAACAAAGTAGAAATTTAGGAATAACTGGTATTTTAGATGAAGCACCAATTCCGCCTAGAAGAAAAGTGTCACCCAAAAATTTAGAGGTCCAAAATCCAACGATTGAGATTACTGGCAATAATGCCAGCAGAGAACAAGAAGATGGAAGTGAAGATCTGATTAAATTTTAGTGTGTCCTGTTGCTCGAAGGTAATCCCACCTATTAATTTAGTAAATTATTTAGCAAATCTTGCCAATTGTATAGGTAACCCGTATAGCTATTGTTTTGTCGATAATTATTGAAATGTAAATTTTACTATGTCAAGAAAGTACGATCAATAATTAAAAGTACGATCAACAATATAACCAAGCGCCCAAGCCATCCAGTGTTGGCTTTTTGTTTTGCTCGCGTATATTGTTTCGTGCCTCGGTCCAAAAACATTAGGCGCGTCCACACAGAGCGAGCAGCCTCGCGAGACATTTGCCGCGCGAGGAAACTGCCTCGCTAGGCTGCTCGCTATATGTGGACGCGCCTAATGAATTAAATGAAATATATAATTTTAGTAACTGTCAAATCACATTTTTCATAATATAATGAGCGCCTTTACATGACGCGATTCAACTGACTTGCGTCGCCATGCAATAGGTGAAAAACCTCCTTCTACTACGAATATGCTATTCTACTGATTTACGTCGTCGTAATAGCTAGCCTGTTTTTTTAGTCTGTGGATAGACCCACAGACAATAGCACGTTTTAAATTGACAATGCCTTTAGGTCTGAAAAGTAAGGATGAGTTTTCTTTAAAGTTGGCTGCATCGCTTCATGCGTAAGCGCGCTTATGTGTTTCTCATATCCACAAGGACCATGTAGTGATAATATTCATTCTAAGAATGTATGTACCAATACATCGAGTTTTTTTAATGATAAGGTTTTATATTAAGCTTTTTATACAATATCTGAAACCAAAAACATAGTTATAATTCACAGAGTATAGCATTTTTGAGAGCCATTTTTGTATTATAGTAAGATATGTACAAAAAAATACCTTTATGATGCTCGTTCATAATAATATTCATAAGCAAGATAGTAGAACAAAGTAAAATAGTTTCTTAATTGCTTCAATACTGCTTTTCTCTCGTAATAAATATCCTATAAACATAATGGTGCTGTGCATACAGGCGTCCAATAAATATATTTTATTTATTTGATGACTTTTGCTTATAAATTACAGTTTCTTTCATGAATGGAATTTCCAGTATTTTGGAAGGGATATCTTTTGTAGTACCTACCTATGAGCGGGACGCTGGACTCACGAATTACTTTGACCCCGGAACGTAAAGGGCTATTGAAAATACGAGTCTGACAGACCCTCCTCTGCCCTGGGTTCAGGACTCATTTGATGATTTTAACACACTAAAAAACTCGCAGTGGTGAAACTCAGGCGTTTCTTCCTTTCGAATCAGACACAGGAACCTGCCGAAACATCAGTGTCCGGTGAGGAACTGCGTCAGTCCGTTGTTTGACGCCACCTCAAAATTTCAGTTTGATGTTTCATCGGTTTAATTTTTTGATAAAAAGGTTTTATACTTTACCTGGTTTCGGCTTATCTGTTAGCGCCATCCTGCCATCAAGAAATGTCCTAACGCCATCTCTCTAGATAGGTAGGTTTGATTGAATCCCATGTACCTACCTAATATGGAGTTTACAGCTGAGCTTTACGCCAGCAGCCCGACTAATATTCCAGTGAAGATAAGTTTAAAACATAAAAGTATCTAACCTCGGGTGGGATCATGACATCGCCACAGAGCCATCTTTAGCTTTCCTCATCCAGTCTCTACCGGCCGCCTTTCGTAGGTCGTCACTCCAATTCAATAAAAAAAAACTCAATTTCCAAGTTAGAAAAGTAGAATTCCAGCAGCAGGATGCAAAACCATGAGAGCAGCAGGGGGTGGCCAATGAGATTTTAAGGCCGAGACTCCACCAAAGCTGTGCAAGTGGAGACACAGCTCCGCAACGCAATTCTATTGGTTGTTCAAAACACGTCTCGACTCCGCACAGCTTTGGTGGAGTCTCGGCCTAATTATTTCATTGTCATTTCTTAATAGTCTCAGTTAAAGAGAGTGAGCATTTCAAGGCCTTCGATCAGGCTGCAGCGATAGGTCACATCTACGTCATATTTACGACGGTTTTTAGTAATTTGCGGTTGAAGTAAAGTAAAACAAAAGATAATTAAAGACTATGTTTATTCATTGTGTACATTGCTTTTAATTAAGCTTCATCAACACTTTACCTAAATAACATAAATACATTAAAATTTATCGTATGACGTCCCAGTTAACATAACTACGACGTTGATACATTTGAGGCACTCTTGTTTTAAGGTACATACAATACTTAACTTATTTACGTATTATGTAAGTTGTTCAGTCAAGACACTGCTTTGACTACAGTCGACTTGATCCAGTGACAGACTTGTCCGGTCGTTGGCAGAGTCAAAAGATAGAGATCAGTGACCTAACATAAATTGTAATATGCGTGGACCAAATATCACTTAAGAGACGTGATGTGTATGTAAATAAAAACAATAATAACCCTTGAATACGCTAACTCATTCATAATGTAGTTCGAGACACAGCGGACATCTTTTGTTACATCTCAGAGGCCTTACTACGAGCTCTTAACGCGATCCAGTTTAGGCTGTGGGAAAGAGACAGAGCTATACAAGTCGTCTAGCGCCATCTCTTTCCCACAGCTTAAAATGAATCGCGTTAAGAGCTCGTGGTAAGGCCTCGGCTCATATTTCTATCAGAACCAGTGTGGGCGTTATTTTGCGAACGCTATCTTCCGTTTTAATTTTACAATTTAGATTTACTTACTGAATTATTAGCGCACCTCCAAGATATTTTATATTATAATATTCATTTAAAACTTATCATACGTTAAAATATTATGAATGTAATTCTAATTAATTACGCCATTATGATGAGAATGTCATACATTTAAAAAAATATTTTTATTTGAAGACACTTTTTTTTCATATTAATGTGTGACCCTAAAAGTATATTTTTTAAATGTTATGTATATCTTATTTAATATAAACTTCAATATAAATAACATTTTAGTCGAAGTAGTGGAGGCACTTGATAGTCGTGTGTACATAAGCTACAGTCACATAAACTTACGCGCACACAGCGAACTCCCATATATCTACTATGTATCACTATTACCTTGATTAACATGATAAATGCGAATGTGTTTGAATGTTTGTTATCCAAATACGACGAACTACGCATTAATATCGGATGATTCGAAACAAACCGTATTTTCTGTATTTGGCGTGACAACAGGCGCGTATTTGGGATCAGAGATTATTTTTCTCTTAGAACTACAACTAGGTACTACATACATAGCTATGACGAGATTCGTATTATGTGGAACATACATACAAGGCGTAGGCACCATTCATAAGAGTTCGTGGCCCACGTGTCATCCGTTGGTTTAGCTCGCCGGAATGCGAATAGAGGCACTAGTTTCAGGAGCAACTGCGCGATTGGCAGCTGATTGTCCGATTGTTTCTTGATACCGTGATGTGGCCGGGCTCGGCGACTGTTAGTTGCCGGCGCCGTAGTCGCGCAGCTCGCGGTTGCCGAGCGGCAGCGTCGGCCTGTAGTTGTACAGGACCTCCATGGCCTCCACTCCGCATGACGCCTCACCGCACTTCAGTTTCCGCATCGATGCCAGCTGAAATCCAATCAGTTATGTCATTAGTTACAAACGTTTTTTGGCTAAGGTATAAAGTAGCTCAAGAGGAAGTTATTTAAAGTGTAATTAGACAGTCTGATAGAACAAGGCAAATATTTTAATTTTTTTATTTCTCGCAAGCAATTAAGCGTTACTGCAATACGCATTTGAAAAACATATTCCACTTAATCGAGAATTTGGAAAGTAGCTGGTAAAGTAGGTCGTGAACGGACGTCTGCTATTATTTAGTCCGTGGATATATGAACGCTGCTGTGTGCATCGAAAGCCGGCGGCGGCACCTACACTACATATCGTTTAGTAGTGTCGGTTGCGTCATATAGTAGGTTATTATTCGTAATCGGATTATAAATTTTCGAAATACCTCTACTAAGCATCAAATTAATGACGTAATTTTGTGGGTTATACCATAGGTTGTACTTAGAATTTTTGTTTATTTACCCAAGATTTTTGTGTTTATTTTTATGAGTATTTTTGTTATTAAGGTTCGACTGGCCTGTGAGCCTTAAACTTGAAAGCTTTCCGATCTTCAGACCATAGATGTGAGGAAGGAATTTAATTTGTCGTCACAAGGTAGATACTTAGGTATATCAGCACTTGAACATTATCAACCTATTAAACGCACGTGATGGGGCATCATTATCTAGCAATTAAACTAAACACCTTTAGATACGATGCAACGGTTTGTTTGATTTGGCTTCGTACTAAACTTGAACTCACTTGGTCGGCGGAGACTTGTACAGGCTCCTTGAAGAGGATCCAGGTTACGGACTCCGTGCAGGGCGGCGTGGTGAGGGAGCCGGGGTATGTCCAGTACGCCACCTGCGGCGGGAGCAGCTTCAGAGGGTCCAGGGGGTCCGACAGCGTCACTTTGTCATTCTTATGAGTGATAAACGGTAGCAACCGAATCACTTTGTCCAATTCATCATGCTTTGTACCACACTGTAAAAGAACAAACAATTATTTAGGTAAATAAATTGAAAAGATAAATTAACAAAACCATTTCAATGCATAACGAATAATCCAGACAAGTTGTATAGGATGCAGACCGATTGTTCGCATGATTCGCTACACCTATAGTGGCATTGTTGAAGAACGTGTTTATGAAGTAAAATTCAAATGAGACTTATTGTATTCAGATTGCGACCTGTTACCGCAGATTACATTAAAATAGCTGAAGTAGGTAAGAAATAGACTGTCTGGAGTATCGTTAAAACAGGAAAATTAAATTAAAAATGTTGTAAGGAGAGTATTCTAAGTATAGAGTTTCTATTGGCTTCTAAGCATGTAAAGAAAATACCTACTTGAATGACCAATACGCAACAAACTCATTGACATGTGCACTACATTAGAACACGATGCAGTTAACAGGATTTCGATGTAAGGCTTCGGTGACATAATCGAGTTCTCGCGCAAAGTGCAATATTAACTTAGTGAAATCGCTTTACAACATATTGATCACTCTATGAGGCACTAGAACCATGCTAGCTTTGTATAATTATATATTTCTACAATGAGAAGAAAGATAAGATAAATTCTAATGGATTTACTATTCTCAACACTTCACATTCAGAAGACTCTGTTTTAGTTAGTTTTAGGTATTCAAATTAAAGATGGAAATAAGTTAATTAATAGAATATACATTTAAAAATACTGTTATCTATTTTTCCACAGATTAACCTGAATAAAATTCACATAAAATTTCCGCATTCGTAAACACTAATAGATGCTCACAAATCTGAATTCACATTAAGGGCGG
This sequence comes from Agrotis segetum, assembly GCA_036375495.1. Taxonomy (NCBI): domain Eukaryota; kingdom Metazoa; phylum Arthropoda; class Insecta; order Lepidoptera; family Noctuidae; genus Agrotis; species Agrotis segetum. Next base: position 181,371 of record JAQSVV010000102.1, read on the forward strand.
TGCATATACCTAAAATTTATTCGAATGTTTACGTCCTTTGCTGTGCAAATTGTAAACAAATTGCTCAAAATAATGTAGCTGTTAGTTATTTTAAAATTGTGGTAAAGTGCACCTACTCGACTCGCTGACTCACTTCGATACGCATTCATTATCGTTTTTGTTACCTGTAAAATGTTACAGCCAATATTTCTTCATTACGACGCGAAAATAAAGTTACTAGACCAAGAAAGCGACGTGAAATGTTCTCAAAAGAAATGTTTTAAATGTCTCATTGTCATCGTTGTTACTCTGCGCTGTGCCAGTATTTGCTTCGGCAAGAGAAAGTTCCCCCAGTGCGAATAAGTGGCTTGTTATCGCACTCATCTCCCACTTATAAAAGGTAACCGTGTATGAAATCAATTCACTTTGTTTATTAATCTGCTTGTATTGAACTCTAGCATGTGGATCTCGGTATACTATCGGACATTATTAGATACGTTTACAACAAATAAGATAATCACGAATTCACGAGTAATGAAGATTCGAGTTTTTGTACCAAAAAAGTGTAGTGAATTTGTTAGTTTTTTTGTTGTAGAAATTACAAATATCTTTCAACTTTCGCGACTGCGAATTTGATTAACAATTCACATCTCGTATGAAAGAAAATTAGAATTTTTGCAGTACAATCACTTTCTTTAGATCAAAAGCCGCAGGGGGGCTAATAAAGTTAGAAGCAGACTCGGAAATTCGCCTCGGTACCATGTAGATTTTTTAAATAGACGTACTTAGTATATTAAATTCTGACGGGCCCCTCCGTAGCTGGCGGGGCCTCCCAAAGCCAGGATCGCGGGACTGGACCATAGTATGAAGAGGGGAAGTAATTTCTCTCCGGCCTAATCCGCGATATAATTGCCTACTGTCTTATTAGGGTTGCAACTTTCTGCTACCTACATTTTAATTCGGTGCCTATAAATTGGCAAGGGTCTGGAAGTTGTATTTATAATCCATAAGAGGATGACTGGAGTGGACTGGAACGTGAAGGACACCGGGGATTTTTAGTCAGATACGAGTCTGACAGTTCCTCTCTCCCCGCACTGGGTTGGATAACTCATTACATGATTTTACCCATGTAAACAAAATAGATATTACATTCCTATAAAAAACTATGTTTCCTAATATGACCTCTAGGCTCTAAGTACCTAGGTATTTTCTTTCATTCATAAACAAACACGTAATTTAGCGTAAAGTGAATTGTATGTGAACTAAGGAAAACAGTTCTTCGGTAAACAACTGTTAGACTGACTCTTATTAATACTTATAGGTATAACTTAGTGTTAGGTACGAACTGAAACATTTATGGTAGCATCAAGTAGGTGTAAATAATACACAAATACATGTGTGTTGTGTTTAGACGACGTAAATTGATTTATTTACATAATAATATTCAAATCAAACATGGTAGTGATTATTTATGTGACGTTACACGAAAAAAAAAATGATATATCATTTTTTTAGATGCCTCTTCGTACCAATAAAATCAAGTGTCACAATCAAGTCAAACCAAAAGTTTTGAATACAGCAATATTATGGTTTAACGCCACAAAACCATAACAACCTAGAAGTCAGAATACTAGCTGTTGCCCATGGTTTTACCCTCGCTGCTCGGTTCCTATTGGTCGTAGCGTGATGACTTATAGCCTACCTATATACTTCCTCGATAAATGGACTAACTCATCATCATCATCAGCCGGAAGACGTCCACTGCTGAACAAAGGCCTCCCCCTTAGACCGCCACGCCGAACGACAATTCGCCACTTACATGGATCGACTGATGATGATGACTAACTAACACAAAAATATTTATTCGAATCGAACCACTAGTTCCTGAGATTACCGATTAACCAAACAAAAAACAATGCAATCAATCAAAAAATCGAACATACCGACCTATAAATTAATGTTGGTATAGATTTCAGCACACTCACCATTAAAAATACACCTAAAACGGCGAGTCCATCAGGTTGTCCAGCGGCCTCTTGGAAGCTGTTGTACTTGGTGGTGTTCCAGTGCACCAGGTGCAGCTCTCCGGAGAATGCGCGGCCGTCGACCGTGTGCTCGGAGCCCTCACCATTCTTCGCACCCCAGTGACAATGCCACTGCTGCAACTTGTACACATCGTGTCCGAGAGGACCACCTCGAAGTTCTGGAAATTAATTGGTTTATTGTTAGAAGAGAAATTTGTTAAAAAGAAGCCTACATCTTCGGCAGCCTGTGAGCCCACGCTCGAAAGGGATGATAGCATAAGTACTTAGACAAAGATTTTCAGAAGAAAAGATGGTATAAGTTGTCCAGGAATCTGGTTTATATGGATTCCCAATTTGGAAGAAATCTTCACTAGTTCAATTTGTAGTTTGTAAGTTAGAGTCCGACAGGCCCCCTGAGCTTCCGCCCCGGGGCAAAGCACCGTCTAGTTCGCCTGAAATACGCCACTGTACCTACGTAGCGCTTAAATACAGAATTTAGGTAAGAGCTACTTAAAAAAGTTTCATTTTCCAAATGTGACGATTATAAAATGTTATCGTTATAGCTGTTGCCAGTGGCTTTGTCCGCGTTTATGTCGGAAATTATCCCACGGAAATGTGGAATACCGGGCTAAATTATCTTATGGATTATTCTAATTCCAGAGTACTAGCTATTTATGTACCAAATTTCATAAAAATCCTTTCAGTAGTTTTTGTGTGAAAGAGTAACAAACATCCATCTATCCTTCCAAACTTTCGCATTTAATTAGTATGAAGTTAGACTACCTTATCGCCTCTACGGCATTCAATAAGAAGTGTTTTCTGATAAGATTTTCTGTACCTAATTAGCATTGCAGACTTGGGAAACCAAACCATAACTTTAATTTAGCCACGAATGGGTAGGGTTGAAGTATGACGTCATTCCCCACGGTAACGGGGTATTGCAACCCTTAGTTTTCAGGTTTTCAGGATACTTTTGTTGCACATTTTGCTATAGGTGTTGACAAAATTGCGTGGGACAGGAGCGAATGATACAGTGAGTCATCGACTCATCGCGAGGGGTACGCCCGCCGCCGCCGCCGCCGCCCGGCGCGACACTCGTCGTGTCGATGGAAATGCAAATTGGTCCTCACTTTGCACGAGGACTTGCAACTTCCTTTAACGTTTATATCATCCGAGTTGTTTCAATTCCCATTGTCGTTCATTTGATGACGGACATAAATCATAGAACGAGGTACAACAGAAGCAATTCTAATCATATCCAATTTAATGCTAATAGGACATAGATAATAATTATGTGTCATTAAAATGCTTAGTTTTTGGCAGATACAAAATGAGTTTACGTTAACCTTGGGTATATCTGAGTTTTTGTACAGTCGTTCTGTTCATAAATGGTATAATAATATAATTTACATTTGTACCCCATTAGTGTTTCCTGAATCGACAGCTCACTTTATTTAAAATGGAATATTAGATTTATGAGTCTAAGTGTATGTTGTAAACATTTTCATTAATAGTGCAGCCTGCACATTCTCTGGTCATCCACAACAATCTGTTACAAGTGTCTATTGCCACAGACAATCACTGCACTCGAGAGGCAATTGGCGTTTACAGTGCGGTGTTGTTAGTACTTCGATAGGTACACGTCACTGGTCATCATCATGATGTAATCCATTGTTAATCGTAACAAAATAAACATAAGCCTAGCAACAAATTAATAAACATGGACAATAAGTTTTGTTTTTTTGTTGGCTTGTTAAGAACCTTCAAAGATTATGATATCATCATAAACGCCAACAGGAGGTGCTAGATCACATGATAAAGCCAGTGGGCGGTGCAATTTTTCAAGTTTTGTTTTTAAGATTTCAAATCTTAGATAAATCTTGACTAGAAGTTTAGCAATCGTACATTCGTGGTGTATAATGTAGAACATAAGGATATTAGTCTTTTTTATATGTATCTTACTCATTATTATAAATGCCAAAGTTTGGATGTTTGTTGGTCAATCACACACACTCGAACCTCAAAACGGCTCTGGATGAAATTGAAAGAAGCACAAAGATAGATTTATAGTTTGTGATTATAACACAAGCTATGTTTTATACCATTATCTAGTACAATCCCGTGGGATAATTACTGAACATAAGGCGGCCGAAGACACGGACATATAAAATACAATTTGGTAATTTTTGTTTTTGGAAGGATTAAAGTCGGTGACATAAATTATCATCGGTGTTCCCGAACTTACCCGAGTCATATCCGTTCTCGTCGACTCGCCAGCAGTAGCCGGGGTTGACGATGGAGCGGGGATGGTTGACTGAGTAGCGGAATTTTAGTGGGGGTGCACTGCCTCCGCTGCTACTCTTCTTCGTGTCGATGTCCACGGGGCTCTGTCGGGTGCCACCCGCTTCGGGGAACTTCTCCGTCCAAGTTGAAGGACCTAAAAAAATTAAATATAAATATAACCTCCTTTCACAATGCTCTTGACTTCTTGGTATCATATTGTCGTTTGCGGTTGCAATATGGGTTTTCCAATCTGATGAGATTTGAACATAGTCCAGTTCTGTTTCTGCATAAAATTCGTTTTCCTTCAAGTCGTGTGCAGCGATAGATTGATACAACAAACAGTTTTAGAAGATCGTCAGTGAAGAATATTATGTCGTTAACTGTAAACTCGACATTTAAGGGCACTCGTTATGCCGACAAAAAAAAAAACAGTTAAATGAGTTTTTTGCACGATTTTCTACACTTAATAATGTCACTGTTGTTGTATAAGATATTTTTAGAGCGAGCGTTCATCATCAGCCTATTAATGTTCCCACTGCTGGGACACAGGCCTCCTCTCTGTGAGACGGAGTGGGCCATAATCCAGCACACGCGCCCAGTGCGGATTGGTGTCCGAATTTTTGGTCCTAGGACATGCCGGTTTCCTCACTGGGTATGGTGGTGAAAAAAAATTACACAAAGTAATGCGCCTGGCGGGGTTCAATACCACGACCTTACAACTCGTAGTAAGCCGATACCACTGCGCCAGCACAGCTCTTAGCGAGACTGAGACCGAGAGCGCGGAGCGTTGATTGTTGTAAATCGTTAGGATAAGAAAATTGAACCCCTATTGCTAAGAGCAGTTTACTCTGAGTGAAGTTTTAAGTAAAGCTTGAGTCTTCAGTGACGTTCTGTAATACTTAGGTACCTGTTACTAAAAGTAGGCTGTATGCACAGACGCAATCACAAAAGTTCATTTGCCATATTTAATAAAAGATTACACTAAAGACTTCAAACGCAGCAATTAATTACAATCAAGGAAACAGATCGACGATTAAAATTTCTCCTAGCAAAGCGCACACATCCGAATGGACTAACTGTTGCTTTTTGTTGGACGTTCATTGACACACAATCGTAAACATTGGGCTGATTGTTAGCGGCGATACACTTACCAGCTGATCTGATAACTGATGACATTATTATGATACTGGTTATAAATAGAAAACGTATGTTTTATTTTCTCTTAAATTATTGTTTGAAAGACGTTGCTTAATACTGGGTGGTCTGTATGTAGCGGTGGTACCGATTACTACGGCTTTTAATGAATGACAGTAAATGAACACTACAGGCTGCTTCCGGTTTGTTGCTATAACATAAATGTAACGTCTTATACATAGGTATGTGCAAGTGAATGGCCATGTCTATCAGCACCTTTTGAGTGACGACTCTCAAGGACTGATAGATAGACTTGAGATCGAAATCGAGCATTCGCCGTTTTTTATTCTGTCGAACTGAATAACGAATAGAGCCAAACTAGAGCCAAACATCGGTATCGCTACGAACATTTTCACGATCTTTATAGCGAAAGCTCTAATTAATGGTCTTCACTTTATGAAGCTGTCAGACTTCAAACAGTCGACTCGGCAAAAAGCTCGCAGAAACGCTCGCTAAAACGCTCTCATTTGTTTTTCTAAATGTAACATTCGCAAGACTGCTAATGAGCATTCGGTGATGATAAACTTGTTTCTTTCATTGGACATACAATAACAACATACAAGCTACGCTAGTTTTAAACACATGCTTGGTTTGAGGCAACACGAGTGTAATTTTTGTACGAGGAAAAAAGAATTGTGCAAAAATTAGATACCTTTTAGTGATGGTAATTTTACCTCAATGTTCATAGATAGTAAGTCATAGTTTTATATGATTGTTTTAAAGTTTTCTTTCGTGTGTTGACAGTGTACATATTTGTTGGAGTAAATATTAAGAATCTTCGCTTTTACACCTGAAGTGATGTATCCGACTAAAATTAAGTCAACTTAATGATGTCATAAACAAATATTTGTGTACTTATGTACTTACTTCTGTGTTTGTGTACACATTTTATGTACTTATAATTAAGTCTGCACGTATAGTATGTAAGTCTTTTTTTTTCGGTCACACACAGCGTTTAATCGCCGCGAGTGCAGTCGCTGCAAGTAAAATTGAGCATGCTCAATTCAAAGTGTGAAGACTGTTGCTTGGGAGTTGGGACTAGCCTATCTCATACAGGGAATATTTCCGGTGGTCTAAGCGGTGAGCGGAGCGACGGGCGGCGAGAGTAAGGACGCGAATTCCAGAGGCGTCTCTAGCCCTTGTGGCGCCCGTGTGCAACCAGTACGCTGGCGCCCTCTAGTCTAGCAGGTTTTTCCTCCCGTTATATTTTCAAATGGAAATTATTCGGATGCAAATGGTGCAATTTTTAAATAATGTCGGAAGGCAAAAAGTTTTTTTCAGGAAGGGGTTAAGCGGCAATCACATTGTCCGATTTCAGGATCCGACATTCAGGATGCAATTTAGGAACAAATCGTGTCCTAATTAGGATGCTAATCATCCTAACTGCGATTACACTTTCCTGAATTCAGGACGTCCTGAATATTGGATCCTGAAATTGGATAAATTAATTGCCGCTTTACAGGTTAAATTTTTCAACTGGGCGTGCATATGGCTATATTTATCCGAAACTATTAGGAAAAACTATTAGGAATATCGAAAAACGTTGAAAGGAGTCTCGAGGCCGATTTAGATGAAAACTAAAACTGCATCATTGTATTTAAGAAAAATCAATAATACTAGCCGGGAATCAAACCCGCTGATTTTGGAAAAAAATAACACTATAATTACACTACCTATCACTATAAATGTAGAACAATTTTGTATTAAGATTTTCAAGGGACATGTTTTTTGTGATTTATTGCTCATATCCTCCATATTATCCGCATCATTTTTACAACAGCCACGACAAAAAGAAAAACCTGATTTTGAGGACAAATCCACTTTTCACGGGTGTGACATTGTTTTCTGGTATACTTATTGCGGGTCTTAATGTCCCAATGAGACTAGTGAATGAGACTCGTATTGGGGGGTTACGCTTGGCATCGTTGTAATTCAGATGGCTTATTTATACTCAAAGTATTTTCCCATTAATTTCCAATGATAATAAAAAAAATATTTGAGGCTATCGCTTCAGTTTCTGGAGACGTCGCAAATATTGTATGTAAATATCAAAGTGAAATAAAAACCATATAAACATTGGTTTATACATAAAATTAACATTTACGCAAAATACAGATAAAGAGAAAACTTCGGAAAAAACAGTCGCACAAGTTCTTGCGCTGTCTGCTCTATTGTAGAATTTTAGTTTCGGCGTGAAACCAACAAACGCGGTCATGCAGGTCGCTGCTGAGATGCGAATAGTGATAAATAGTTACTAATAGAGGAATACTATGAGTGGGGGCTCTAGAAACACATAATTTACTTTAAAATTCTACGAAATGCATGTGTGTTCTACAACAGTAGAACGAGCGACTAAAGGTCATAGCACATTATACCAGCACCGCAACTGCACAGCTGCAGCACGGCGTCACTTTGAATTTGGGCTACGGCTAGCCGTTGGCGTGTTAACTGCGCGTTGTACAGGAGGTGTAAGCACGCAGTTCGCGCACCGTCTGCGAGGTGCAGCTTGCTGTCACCGTGAATATATTGTTATAAAGCATTCGTTTCGCTAGCAACTCGAAGTCGGCCGCCGCGCCGTAAGCACGCCGTCTGCTCGCTTGCAGCGCACGGGCTGCGAGGCGAGTTGTATGTTAGCGGTAAGCGCGCTGACTTCCCGCCGTTGGCCTTTTCATATTGACATTATGAAATATATTATATGACACATGATCTAAGGCTCTTATTTGAATGACAGGGTAACTGCTGGGTTGTAGCCGTGCCGTTGCCGCGCCGGTATAGTGTGCCATGACCTTAACGGAGTGCTATTCGATAGTGTTGCTAATAAGGAACTAATTCTGGAAAGTAATCATTTACGGAAACTTAAGGAAATAGCAGATTTTTATGCTTTGCAACCACGGCCTCGGCGGTGGCCATATCACGAGCGCAGGGTCTTTGGAAGCGCCGGCATCGACGCATCTTTGGCGGTGTACCATTAGAGGGCGCTCGGCGCCCCCTGAAACCCGGCGCCCCCTGAAACCCGGCGCCCGCGTGTACCGCACACCTTGCACTATAGGTAAAGACGCCTCTGGCGAATCCGCTACTGGCGGCGCCTCGTGATGTGTTTCAAACATTTCTATTCATTTGATCTTACTGTTCGCAGCCCCGAGCTAAGTCGCCGCTCACAACAAGTTAAAATATGTCGTTGCGTAAACTAAACAAAAGGAAAGGAAAGTAGCTACTATTGTATAACATGTGTAGAGTCTACTTTTTAAAATTTTAGTCACCCCGTTAAGGAATTTCCAAGTTTGGAATAGATTTCAATTTTTGTCATCATCGTCAACTAATGGTATCATCAACTATTAGATCAATGTATTGCGGTTAATTAAATTTTATGTCGATTAGTTTTATTGTGAAGGAAAAAAACCGGTTATTAACTTGAACGTTTGGTCATTTGATTAAAAATTGAGTTTTATTAAAACTCTTGTTATAGGACATCAATAGAGTTAACATTACGACACAAAAATATTTTTCGATGATAGAAAATATCGCGAAAACACCCACAAAATGGTAATGAAGAGCACGTGCGTGTGGGAACAAGTAAACGTCACCGCACGTCATCGCGCGTCGCTCAGTTCACTGCCAAATGGGCGTGGACTTGAACGATTAGGTACTACTAGTCACCACAATATTTACAAATGCTTAAGTTTGTGACTCTTTACAATAATTATGATAATATTATGCTAAAAGCTGATAAAACTATCTGTTTTCCGGTTTTCTGTACATATCCTATGAAAGCTTGTCAAGTCTTGATTACAAAGAATTTGTAAAGGCAACAAAATAATCATATTTTTGAAGTGAAAACTTCTTTAGCGGCGTTGTACACTTTTTCTGTAATGGGTAAAAAATTTAAAACTCGCGTCAGGGTCACGTGACCAAAACTCGCGTCAGGGTCACGTGACCCTGATCGAAAATGAGTAAGACGTCATTCAAATTAAAAATAAAACATAGTAACAAAAAAGTTTTCACTTCTACCGGCACTCCTGGAGTGCAACCTTTTTTTTATGAACTTGATTTGCATAGGTGTCATAACGTCAACGTGAGAGATGAGTGAATACCTCGACACACGGGTGAGGTTGACAGTTTGTTTAAGTCATCACAATTAGTGTTATCTTATCAGGAAGCCGCCGTGTGCCGGCTGCCCGTTCTACTCAGAAACGCTTAAACATTTTTATAGTGATGAATCCCTGACTTATTTATGACTGCCGAGACATATTTGACGGAAGATTGACGTAGGATAGGAAAAATATTTATTTGGTGGTAAAAAAAGCAAATAAATTATATCACTGCAGAGTGAAGCTTTTAAAACCGGGATATTTGCATCATGGTAGATGAAATATATAATTACTATGTACTTGAAAATTATTGGTGATGTACGTCCCACACTGGTTCCGGTCCATTTTGGGATGTTAATCATGGATTTCCTGAGTCTGACGCGAGGTTTTGAGAAAGTTTCAATGATATCATACACAAACTACGTTTGCGATAGGCTGGCACATTTTTGAAGTGAAAACTTCTTTAGCGGCGTTGTACACTTTTTCTGTAATGGGTAAAAAATTTAAAACTCGCGTCAGGGTCACGTGACCAAAACTCGCGTCAGGGTCACGTGACCCTGATCGAAAATGAGTAAGACGTCATTCAAATTAAAAATAAAACATAGTAACAAAAAAGTTTTCACTTCTACCGGCACTCCTGGAGTGCAACCTTTTTTTTTTGCATATTAGTCATAGTCTTGGTAATCATGTAACAATACTCTTTGGCCAGGTATTTTCGAATGTTATGCCAAATATTTAGTTTTTTTGAAGTGAAAACTTCTTTAGCGGCGTTGTACACTTTTTCTGTAATGGGTAAAAAATTTAAAACTCGCGTCAGGGTCACGTGACCAAAACTCGCGTCAGGGTCACGTGACCCTGATCGAAAATGAGTAAGACGTCATTCAAATTAAAAATAAAACATAGTAACAAAAAAGTTTTCACTTCTACCGGCACTCCTGGAGTGCAACCTTTTTTTTTATGGTTGTATTAATAACCAACTATTGTTATTACCTATTTAACCAAAGTTCAAGACACTGCTGCGAGCACGGGGATCTATTTAAATAAAAATATTGGCAATTTTAATTACTGTTGTTATTGATTTTAAATTAATTTGGTAAGGTTATCAAAACAAAAAACAACTAAAAAAGTAGTATAAATAAAATGAAGGCATTCATGGATGCCACCTGTATTTTTTACAGTCGAAGGAACACAAATCAGTCGTGAAGGCTGTGCAGTATAAATATCCATAGATAATTTAGCCCACATTGAGTGTTCATGAAAATAAATAATGTTGGAGTACCGGTCGTTTTGCCAATTGAGCCCACTCGGGTACCGGATGCGCGTGTGTCAATAACAATCGCCAATACCAATATTGATCATATTTACTTATACATAAATATAACCGCATCGTATTTATAGTGTGGACTATCTATATTCTATGAGTGCTTGGATGTCACCAGTCAATTGAGGGTTCAGTGCACGGATGACATCTATCTGCGTTGGGAAGTGGGGTGCAAGATAGCATTATGATAGCAGGAATGTCCTGCATATCCTTATTACTGCATTTTAAAACGTACTATAGACAATGTTTATATCGTGGGCATAAATATTATGTCTGCATTATATTTACGTCAGCACGTCATAATAAATTCTGGTAATGTTTTCACAGCTAAGGCGTTTTTCCTGGAAGGTCCGAGTGCTACCTACGCGTACGTTAAAATTATAATTAATCCACCTTAGTACGTAGCCGCAATTGAGCTTATCCAAACAATTGATTCATTCAGTGTTAAATTGTAGCGATGACTCAATTCTTATATATAAATTTGTACATAGGTAAGTTAATGAAAAAATAAATCTTATTGCAGATACCGACAACATAACAGACTACTTTATATTTTATAATATTATCAATTAAGATTAGCGAACATATTGTAAGAGCGTGGTTCGTGTGATCTTTGAACCTGTGTCGTGTATTTGATTCTATATTATATTCAAATACTTATACCTATTAACATACACTAGTATCAAATCTTAAAATCCACTGACCTATCACATAGTTAAATGCTATCTACATATATACTTAAGTACTTAGAACATCGTTCTTTGCCCCCTCTGTTTACGTAAAGCGTGTCTACAATGTCATGGGTTAAATCATTGTACTAACTTAGTATAATTGTTCGTAAATAAGCTATTTCAGTCTACCATTTTTCAGTTTGTATTAATTGTACTGCAGAACACGTTTCAGCATAAGTTACGCTCGTAAGCGGTGCATACTAAATTAAAACATGTGTTTAAATATATAAAAACTTTACACAGTAAGTGTAATGATCACGTGTCGGTTACAGTAACCGATAGTTCGATAGCACATGTGTAGTATACCTACGTAATATTTTTGGTAGAGTTAGATTAGATTCGTTGCAATAAACTCCAGTACCTATTTCCTTTTCAAAGTTGTGTTTGTTAATCGGACGTGGGTATGAATGTATTTTATTCTTATCGATATTTTTTTGTTGTGTTTTGTGTAAATATTATAGAAAATGTCTGTGAATAATCAATCGGTTACAGTAGCTGGGAGTGTACGTCACGATGCGACCTCCGCGATACTTATCTCTCACAGATTTATTTGCCCACTTTTACAAGTGCCCTCGGATTGTCGCCTTCACTGACTCAGTGTGCTCTCTCCTTTACTTGTTTTCTTTATTTAAAACACCTGTGACATTTTCGACAGGAAGTAGCGTTAATTATTAACTTCACTTATTGTTGTCAATACCTACTAGCCTTTAGTGAGTAATTAGGTTTAACCCTATGCGGTTGGGAAAGTGGTAGGAACCTCGTGATGTAAACAAATTACCTTTCTGCATGTTTGTGACAAGACCGCATGCTATCTTTTGCAGTGTCACGGAGACTTTATCGTATAACAAGATAATAACGTCTGTTGTAAAAGCCTTAACGAGCCTCACCTCGCAGCGGTAATGAACTTCAAGTTGAACCATTTATATAGGGTGTGCGTACAAGAATATAATAATTAAATTTATAAAAATAAAATGTGTTCGTTGTAAAATATTGCACTGATAGATCTGTGCTGATAGTAAATACCTATTCTATTTTATGGAGCACGTTCAATAATATAGGATGATTTTTCGCATTTTTTTACACAGCCATTTGATTTTGTTTTTCATTTTTTTTCTCAACATTTTCAAGAAATACCTAACAGGTCGTTGGCTCTTCTTCGCTATCAGCGGTAGTTGCATTTTAAAATAACTGGGCCATCACTGATACATCAGACGGTGGAAAATATCAGCGTCATGTTCTTACGTCTTTATGACCCCGAGGCGCACGCGGCAATTCAAATCATGCGCAAGTGAATTGCGAGTGCGAGGTTCAGAACTTTGTCGTAATTCAGCACGGCAACCTAAGATTTTATAATTATTTCCTTATTGAGTTAACAGTTGATAGAAAATATTAACTGCTGGACGATTAACCTTCATTTCCGTAATGGAGCGACACCGACGAGGTCGACAGAGTCCGGCCAGTATCGGATGGAGGAACAAAAACGACAATGAGAAACAGTTAACAATAACAATTTATTCTTAATTCAACACGCATGTTTTTGTACCAACTAACCATTAATTACGTTAGTAGCTCAAGTCTTCTCACAGGAGAAAAAATCTTTGCAGTAACACGTATTTAGTGACAATTGGCTGAGGGACGAATACGCCTCCAGTCTCATCATTGTTCAATAATGGCTACTCTGAACTCTAATAACCTAGCATTAGCTACACGCCATCAAACTGCACTATCTATACAACCTATGTATCATTTACAATCGTACACGTATGTACGATTACATCCTCCTGCAGTTTTTTCTAGTCGTTTTTTAAGTCAGTGTGTCAGTCAAGTTGTTCTTGATTGTAGTACTCTATGTACACATATGTATGAGTTGAATTATTACGTTACACTTTTACGGTCTACATTTCCTATAGTTTCGTCATGTAGGTAATAAAAAAAACAGTCAATGATATTGAATTCTATTCAGTAAAATGTCATAAATGTTAAGTTCCTACCACATAATGCATTCGTGAACGGAAAAAGTCTGGTGCTAAAACTAAAAAAAACAGATTAGTTCTAATTTCTATTATGCATCCAGCCAGTTCAATTAGATTGTAATGATAGTGTTGGTAGAGGTAATTATCACTTATTTTGTCCGAGTGATCCTGCTGTTAGCGTGTCGTTGGCGGACATGGCAAATACAATCTTTTTGTTAACAGTTGTTTGTTGTAGTTTAGTCATGTGGAAATATTTTTTGCCCCGAATTTATGGACTAGTGAATTCGATAAAATTAAAGTCAAATAGGTACTATTGATTAACCACGGTACAATAATTGCTGAATAAATAATTGTCATTGACTGTTACAATGCAACGTAAAGTTTTCTGTTGATATTTTTTGTTAGCATTTCAAAGAACATGGTATGGTTATACGAAATAGTTCTTGGTTTTCAAGTTACGGAAGTGTGAAAACTTAGAATTTTTGGGTGAATGCTTTGCAACATATGAATGATAACAGTACACAAACGTGATTTTGTGTGTTAGACATGATTGATATACTAAAGACGGCTGTAAGATCTTTAAGATGTAACAAGAAAAGATCCATTTTATTGACATCTTCTGCGTCAAATTGTAACGTTTCTCAGTAATCGTTTTATATCTAGTTGGCCAATTACTTAGCTGTGTGCGAACACTGAGTGCTTCGGTAATGTCGCCTCATACAGATGAGATGGATTGCATATTTATTAAATGTTTTATTCATCCATATTATGATACAGTGCCCTGTGTCTACGAAGGATAGCAAGAGGACATATACCTGTCTCTAACTCGTCTGTTTCTAAGACTCACGTGGAATACTTGAGAGGATTTTGGACGAAGATAGGTATCAAGTGTTGACCCTTTGCAAATGTTTGTCCCTTGCACGTGGACCGTTCTGTTTTTCTTCACTATTTCTGGCTATGAACAAAAATAGGTAATATTCCTAACCACAGATGTCACATTTAATAAAACGGAAGCAATAGAATAATTGGTACAACTGAAAACGCTTTCCGGACCAATTTTTCGGGCTTTATTTGATTACAGTTAAACGGGACAAATTGTCACTCTTGTGGCCAACGAGCCGTAGACATGCGTGTGACAATGAAGTTACGAAAGAAATAAGTACTAACGCATGATTCAATCAAAATCAAAAACAACCTTCAGGTAATCACGCTAGGTTTTAGAATGGGATCAGCTGCAATGTTAAATAGAGCGTAGTATTTAATCTTTTATAATTTTCATTGTAAGACTATTCTTACGTTAATGAATCTACTTTTTAAATCAGTTAGAAGCGCAATTAAAAATATATCAATAAACCGAGTCAAATACATTAGAATTGTAGTTTTGTTCGAACAATTACTGTCATGATATAATTATTGTAAATGAGATCACGCATTATATCCCCTTTTCACATTATAACTTATAGGAAACAAAAGCATATCACAGCATATATTTTTTTAAATAACTTACACGCTTTGTTATCTTAACGCGCTATAACGATTTTATGTGAAAAACAATGCACACTTCCATGCTTGTGCATAATGTGCTATGAACAATTAATATTAGGTTTCTGTAGATAAGAAGCTGAAGACTGATTGAAGAACACGTCTGTGTGATGTACCGACCAATAAAATCTATTAGATATTCTGAAACACGGATTGACATTTTCTAGTTTTTACACGAGGAAAAATTAGAAACAGCACGGATTATTGAAGAGATAACATAGGACAACTGTGTAATCTCACGTAGAAAATATGCAAGTTTCAAGATTTTGATGTTTTCAAAATATACAGAAAAATATGGAGTTTCTCAATTCTACTGTTACTATTATGTTTGTTAGCCTTTTAGCTTACGACTGGATGAACCGATTTTTTTTTCAGTTTGGTTTTACTGGTTTTTATTTTATGGGTGTTTCTTATTGTGTACGTTACGTTGTGTAAATACGTCATCCGTGGTACCGATAATAACATCGTCCAAGATTTTATTACCGGTACCATGGATGACGTATTTGATAAGAATTTGGGTTGAATATTAAAAATGGCCAAAATGAATTTAAAAAAAAAAACAATGCAAGCGACTTACGAAAGAAAAGTTACTTTTCAAATGTGGTAGGTTTTTACAGGACCTTAGTTTTTTATTTTTATTTGAAGACAAGTGAAAATTGGTTTTTCTGAAAAATTTACAACGATACCATTCAACATTAAAATATTGCCACGGATTAACTGATTTATCCGCGCTCTGCAACAGTTGACAAATATCGCTCCTAAATAACCAGTTTTAAGAATTTAAAAATTAAAACGTGGATTTAAAAACTTAATATCATCAGGTAAAATAAAGGCGCAAAGTGAGGAATGGCGGTACCTCACACTCGTTCCGTAATTAATACCACAGTTAATACTTAGCTTTATAACAATTACAAAATGCGTTGCATCCATTAATGACGGTAGAAAGCAGAAAACTGGTCGTTCTAAATTGTGATAAGTATATTAAATAAATTAGTTGATTTAGAAAAATATTGTTTTATTTAGAAATAAGAAACTGACCAAAATCTTAAAAAATATGTTTTTTACAGACTATTAAATAACCAACTTTCCAATACATTAATGTAATGTTCTTGTGTTTAGATATGATTACGATTATTTATTTTTCAATAATCTCTACTTTTAAGCTTGAACTTCTAGTTAGAGAATATTAATTTTGTGCGGCGTTCGCGAGATCGTGTAAAAGCCGTAAACGCTGATACCGCGTTGAAGCCGCGTAGAGGCGCGTAGCAGCCGCGTAGGCGAGCGTCGTAGCCGCGATGAGTTTTCGTAGCAGCGTAGCCGCAGCTTAGTTGCTACGCTGACCTCGCTACGAAGTTTAAAGATGGTAGTTTTTTGTTGTAATGTAACCAAGATCATTAATAAGATTAATTAATATTTTTCGAGTTAAGTATAACTTTTTGTAGTTAATACATCCAAATATTGGGATTCCCTTATTTTGCAACGTAATCGACTTTTTTTATTAGACTTAAAATTAGTCTTTGTTCAATATTAATCACGTTTTTTATTGAAAATAATTTAATTGAAGTATCTAATTGAGAATCGAGTAGGCAATAATATTGCATTAGTTCGGAATTTTCAGCACACTGGCTTTACTCTCGAAATTAAATCGTGTTCTCATTTACATTCGTTGAACCTGCGTTTAGAAGCTGTACGTAAATACCTAATGTATACTACAACAGGTTATTTCAAGAAGACGTATTAGTTATTCAAGTGCTTGAGGAGCGCCTAACGGCCAAAATAACATCGTAACTCACTGTGGTTTCTCAATCTGTCAGCTAAAGGGAAAGTCCCGAAGAGGCTGTTTTCAAATTAGTTTCCTTAAGCTGGAAAGATATGTTATTACGAAATTAAGTATTAAGACCGCATTCAAATCTTGAAAAAATTTAGATTAAATGTTTTTTTTTATTTCTGCATTTTAACCATTCAAAAGATAATATGAGCGTGCTTAAGGAAATGTCCCGAAATCCTTTACTGTGGTTTAGCTAGCTGAAAAGATTATAAATACGTAATTACAATATTGAGTATGAACACCGCATTCTAATCTTGAAAAAAAAATTTCATTGAGAATTAAATACATTTTTTTTATTGCTGCATTTAGCCATTCAAAAGATAATAGGACCGTGCTAAAGGAAATGTCCCGATTTCCCGAAGAGGCTCTTTTTTCAAATTCTTTACTTTGGTTTAGCTAGCTGGAAAGATAAATACGTAAACCGCATTCAAATCTTGAAAAAAACATTTCATTGAGAATTAAATACATTTTTTTTATTGCTGCATTTTAACCATTCAAAAGATAATAAGAACGTAAGAACGTGCTAAACAATTTGTTTGATTGATGGCTGTCGCTTAAATGTGAAATCGCCGAGCATGTGACTGTTAGTTAATTTGTAAAACAAAATCTTTTCTTTGCAACAATGTAGCTGAAATGAAACTGAATGGCATAATGACGTCGAACATTTCGAATCTTTTTGGAAAACATCACGAGACATATTATTAGTCACGGTGAATAAAGTAACAACCATAAATGTTTCATGATTCTCAGACCATTAACATAATTATTATAATATTGGCTCTGTGAAAACTAAGATATTGTCAGAAAAACCGCACTGTGAAGAGTTAAAGCAAAGTACTAGTACCTACTTTTAATGAGTTACGCGACAGACATCGTTACCCACTTGCTGCCTCAATGGTTTTGATTGCAGCTCATCTATACATATAATAAAACTGTAGAAAAATATTTTTTGTACATTAAAAAAAATCTCAAAAAATATAGCCAGCGTGTTAAAGGACAACCAATAGAACCCATTTCTAGCATTTTTAGAATTTTTGTCTGTTTGTCTGTTTGTCTGTTTGTATGTTTATTTGTTCGGGCATCACGTAAAATGTACGAAAGCTATGTATATAACTTTAATACATAACGACTGCCCGTAACTTGAAGTAACATTTAGTTTTTGTTTCATTTAAATCGGATCAGTCTATCAAAAGATATTTGAATTTAAAGTGTTCCAGAAGTAAAATTACGGTAATTAAGTTTACACCGAGACACGCAGCTTGCAGCTCAGTAACGCGATATGCGAGTAGCTTGGAATAGAAAAACAACATACCTGTTCAAATATTGTGTGGACTGGAGTGGAGTGGTTTGGAGTGGAGTGGAGTAGAGTAGAGTAGAGTAGAGTGGAATGGAATAGAATGGGATGGAATGGAAAGAAAGAAGAGGTTTTTATTTGACTCACACTAGAATGGGATGGAAACGGACGGAGTGGGATGGAGTGGGATGGGGTGGGATGGAGTAGGATGAAGTGGGATGGAGTGGGATGGCTTAGGATGGAGTGGGATGGAGTGATATGGAGTAGGATGGAGAGGGGTGTAGTAGGCTGGAGTGGAATGGAGTGGGAAGGAGAGGGGTGGAGTGGGGTAGAGTGGGATGTAGTGAGATGGAGAGGGATGAAGTGGGATGGAGTTGGATGGAGTGGGATGGACTGGGATGTAATGGGATGGAGAGGGACGGAGCGGGATAGAGCGGGATGGAGTGAGATGGAGTGGGATGGGGTGGAATAGAGTAGGATGGAGTGGGATGTAGTGGGATGGAGTGGGATGGAATGGGATGGAATGGGATGGAGTGGGATGGAGAGCGAGGGATAGAGCGGGATGGAGTGGGATGGAATGGGATGGAGAGGGATGGAATGGGATGGAGTGGGATAGAGTGGGATGGGGTGGAATAGAGTGGGATGGAGTGGGATGTAGTGGGATGGAATGGGATGGAGTGGGATGGAGAGCGAGGGATAGAGCGGGATGGAGTGGGATGGAATGGGATGGAGAGGGATGGAATGGGATGGAGTGGGATAGAGTGCGATGGAGTGGGATGGAGTGGTATGGAGTGGGATGGAGTGGTATGGAGTCGGATGCAGTGGGATGGAATGGGATGGAGTGGGATGCAGTGGGATAGAGTGGGATGGATTGGGGTGGAGTAGGATTGTGTGGGATGGAGTGGGATGGAGTGGGATGGAGTGGGATGGAGTGGGATGGAATGGGATGGAATGAAATGGAATAGGTGCTCTAATCCAGTAGCAATTGAATAGTACTGCCTTTGAACGACAGAGGGCGTTTATTACAAACACGTCAAATATTCTTGAAAAATCTTAATAAAATCTAAATATAGGGTTTATATGAAAACGATATGATTTATAAAAAACCTGGCGAGAATTAAGCGCTTCGCACAAAAAAATACATTGTCAAATTCCGACATCCACGCGAACGAAGTCGCGGGCACAGCTAGTTTGAAATATTTCTATAATCATTGCATGTCAGTTGCAATAATAATATGATCTTTTGACGTAATTGTTGTATTTTCAAACGTGAATCGTATGATTCACGTCTGAAACGTCATAAATTAAGGGCCTAAAGCGTTCTACCTAGACCGCAGACAGATGTTCACTCAAAATATGATTTTATCCTTAAGGTAAATAATTATGTAAATCTTTACGGTAAAACATTTTTTTGAACTTTTTCCTCATCTTAGCTGTATCAGTTCTGTCCGAATAAACGAGGTTTAAACTGAATTGCGATCTTTTGCATCTTTTTGGCGGCGAACTGGTTTGCCTCCAAAGTTTTACGTAAAAAGTAGTTAACACAAAGAAGGCAGTTGGGGTTTCGTACCAGTGCCGAAGAAGTTTCATTAGTGGAACCGGCTTACCGTACGGATTTAAGTAGGCCAGCCATCGGCTCACGCGACTCCGCCGGCTCTTGGCACCAATATCAGATTTTACGTGAAATATTTTTTTTTTTTACTATAACAAATAATGATCTAGGTTTCCCGGCATTGTTAACGTATCGACGCTAAGTTAACGTACGTATGTAAAGACTTATTACGGTTAACAATACGTAATAAATGGTTTTGATAGCTTTGTAAGTAGTTACCTGATTTACGGTGGAAATAAGAATATGTCGACTATGAACGAGTAATAACTAGCGATTAGCTGTTTAGTTAATGGCACACTTAATAACACTCATTTATTTAGTGTCATTTATCCGAACAAATATCATTATCGCATTCCAAATAATTGCCGGGTCAGGAAATCAACAGGTGTTTAAAATGTATGAATGGAATTAATTTAGATAAAGTATGAAGAAGCATTGAATCCACGTCAATGACAAAGTTATTTAGTTATTCACTGTCATGTTTTATCTTTCCACGGTAATGTACAGATAAATAATACGGTTTTGCTCTGATTGCAACCGAGTACATAGCGAAAGTATCATCTAATGTCAGCTTAACTGTTATCAACAAAAGTAAACACGGCTACCAGGAGCCCTTCTTGTATCATATAGATAAAATTTAATTAACTTCCTATTATTTCTTTTGGAAATTCACACTTTAGAAAATATTTGTTTATCAACCCGGAACACTAAACTTATCAGTTTACACATTTAAGCACAAAATTCAAAAGAAACGTAAACTGATACTAAAAGTTAGCTTTTCGGAGTTTTATTTACATGGTGTCACGTGCCTCGATGTAAACAAACCGGTCCGCGGTCCGCGCCGCTCGCTGCACTTAACATGAAGGTGGACTCACCGTTCTCGCCGCTGTATCCCCAGTCGGTTTCTGCCATTGTTGCTGAGATGTTTATCACTGGTGATGATTACTTCCTTCCTTGCGGTTCGTTGCGCGTCAAGTGTTTCGCGGCGTAATGTATGTCGCGTGTCCGCGGGGTGCACGAGTGAGCGTGGCTGGGTCGTGACTGCGTGCGAGTGTTCGCGGCCGCTTGTCTTTATAGAAAGGCCGTCGTCGGTTGTGACGCGGAGCGGTTGCGGTGGCGGACGCGGGCGCGGGTTCGAGCGACGCGCTCGGACTGGAGGCACTGGCACGCGCGCGCTCCGCCGGCCCACTGCGCGCGCGCCGCCGCGCATGCCGTGCTCCGCCCCACCGTATGGCTTTCTACTGTTTCTAGTTCTACTAACCATCCGTAATTACTCTATTTACTCATCAAATAATTACCACATATCAATGTCAATAAAACGTTACATTCCCATGCACATGCGTTTATTATGTAAAGGGCGCCGCCGCCGCGCCGCCCCGTAGCTGTATGCTTCAGCCCCGATTTTTCAGTGGGCGGCTATAAAATTGACGCCCGAGAAAATCGCACGTTTAAGCGCCCCAAAATTTTAATTGCATGCGAAAGTAAAGTGGAATTATTTTAAGCACGATTTATATAGGTATTTGTTCAAAATAAATGGTATTGACATTCAAATCAAGTGGCTAGGTATGTACTTGATTTTGCATTAAATAGCCAGGTACCTATTGCATTGCATTTACAACGGTCATTTAAGATGTATTTTTTTTTTGGTTCGCTGAAACGAGTTACGTTACCATGAGAAAAGTTGGTTTTATACGTAAATAAACCGGCTGTTATGTTCCACAACTATCATTCAAACAAAAAAAAACAAAAGTAATTTTCACATTTAGCTGAGTGTTAGATTACAAACGCTTTTCTTTTTTACAAGCCTGAAACAAAAATGTGAGGACAATGAGGATCATGCAGCTTTCATTTCCCAGCGATCATGATCTAGCGCAAAGATACTATTTATAAAACAATTGTAATTTTATGAAAAATCAATACCTAAGTATGTAGAAAATTTTCTCGCAAAAAAGAACTTTAGAACATTTGAGAACTTTAGACTGATTTATTTTATTTAGTTTAGTTTAGATATCAGTAAGTTGCTTCTTATTTTATCCATCCTGAAAAAAAAACATTTCAGTCACACGACAGCATACGATCACTTACTTTCCGTAATAAGAAAAAGCATATAATTATTTGAAATAAAAACATTCATAATATTGCTACAATATTTAACCATTAAGTGCCAGTTAATTCATATTTCAATCATTAGTAGATATTACTTATTACATAATTATTAGTAATATATTATTTATTTATTTGATATATAGAAACACTTACCTTGTAGTTAGATTATAATATTTCTGAAAATGGCATACATATTTTTACCATTTAAAAAACTTAATTACTGATCAAACAACGTGCTTTGTAATTTATGAAGAAAAAAAGTAATGAAAATACGAGTACATTCAACACATAAATACTGTTTCATTGATAAAAAAAATATTACACTGGTGTTTGATATTATTATACATTTTCTTTTAATTTTAGTGACCGACCGAAATTTCGGTTTCGGTTTCGGCCGGTTTCGGCCAAAAAATCTAGTTTCGGCCTTAGTTTCGGTTTCGGCCAAAATATAGCCGAAACTTTCGGCCCTGCCGAAACTGAAGTGTTCGTGCATTTTCGTGCGACGTCAAGGCAGTGACTGTATTTGAAACATAAATTAACGGTTTCTTCTTTGAAATAATGCTATTTTTTTTAACTCAGTAATTTCGTATTTCTGAATAAAGGACGATTGTTGAGACTACAAATCCAGTGAAAAATTGAAAACAATGATTTTTTAAAATTTAGAATACGGCTCAGTAGAAGTTAAAGAACGTAGCAAAAAAGCAATTTCTTAAAAATCAGCTATGACCATAAGTTTTTTTTTACGGCTCGTTGTGTTCCACGGGAGCCTCAAAGAGTGTCAGCATTATAACGGGGGCGCCCTCCTGGGGGCCAAAGCCTGCCGGGGTCGCGAGACTAACGAGTTACCCCGGAACGTAAAGGGCTATTGAAGGACATCGTGGATTTTAGTAAGTACGAGTCGTGACAGTCTCTCCCGCCCTGCCTAGTGTGGGAGGACTCATTTGATGATTTTACCACGATAAAAAAATATGTCCATAAGTTTTCCGTATTATCATTACTTTCCAGAATTTGATCCTTATTAGCAACACTATCGAATGGTGTAATAATAGGTACAGGCTGTGGTTTTTTTTCCAAAATCTCTGGTTTCGAATACTTCCCAGGATTTTTGTTTTTTTTTTTAATCCAATGATGCAGTTTTAGTTTTCGACAAAATCGGTCTTCAGTCATCCTGTATATACACTTTTTCTTATGTGTTAAAAAATGTTTAAAAAAATTAGAAAATAATCGAAATTTTAAGTGTTTTAAAAAGTTTCGGTTTCGGTTTCGGTTTCGGCCGAAACTGAGAGCAAGGCCGAAAGTTCGGTTTCGGTTTCGGTTTCGGCTGAAAAATCAGTTTCGGTCGGACACTATTTAATTTCGAAAATCAGCTATGTTGATATTTTTAAAGTACATTAGATACTAGTTTTCAAAGTAAGAATGCATTTTTAAAGGTAATCCTCACGTGATTATGTTTTCAGTAAGTTATTCTCTGAAATAATGACTAAGGTGTACAGTCAACCGGAAATTTGAAATCTGTTATCAGTGGAGCTAATCAAGTCATCAAACAAAATTCTTATATTGATAACGATCGATACTTCATAATACTTTATTATGAAGTATTTTTTCAGTCACTTAGGGTTCTAAGTAAACAGTAAGTAGATTCCTTATATGTAAATATTTCAGCAGTATTACGATTCGCTAGTTTTGTTATGTCTGTACAGTCGAACTCTAAATTCCTGGGTCAATTTCTGAAAGCAATAGCCTGACGCTTCGCTGTGACTTACGACCTTTTATTATAAGTTGTTTTAATACTATACAAATCAAAGGAACTTACGGTATACTTCATAATTTCAACCTTTTCCTACAAGTAATGCTGGCGCAGTGGTTAACGTGCTCGGATATTTCCAGCACTGCTGGCGAAGGATCGATCCTCACTTTTTTCTAATTACTTTTATTTTATTTAATAATTTTAAATAGTTGCGATATTCTTTTTGTTATTTTTCATGCATTTTTTTGTAGAAATTTGATAAATAAAATTGTTTTTTTTTAGTAATTACTAATACTAGTCATTAGTGTTGTGTGTCGACCGTTATCATCATAATTATAAGTATAATAAAGTTTTGTAGGTAGATCAGGGAAATAAAACAAAATTTACAAAAGTAAATTATTTCGATTTGTGAGGTAGACATAACTATGTTAGTTCGTTTCGAGTCTCATTATAGAACGTTGTTGATTCCTGGATATTTTGTGTGACGATTGTTTACATCTATGTTACGCTGTTTTAATGTTATTGTTTTGTAGTGAAATATTAACAGTGGAAATAATATAATCACTGAGGTTGAATATTATAGCCGTGCATAAATATGGATGAAACAATACAAATATCAAATTAAACCGGACTAAGTGTGAGTATTAATATTTAATTTTTAAGTGTTTCACATGTTAATATCTTATTTATTAGTTAAGATTCCCTACAATAGGTTTGTTTAAAAGATAGTTAAACGTGTTATTTACTTATAGTTTTTACTTTTAGTAAAATAAATTATCAGTTGTATTTTGCATAAAGATAATAATAGTATTCCATGTTTTGTTCTAGTGAAATACTGTGAGTCCTGTGGAAGTGGACATGAGATATAAGGAACGGTCGAGACCAAAGTCCAACACCGACGGTTGTCAGACATCATAATAAAATTATGGTGAATGAATATGAAGGAAATGGCTTCCCCCAATGAGTAACTAATTCAACACGAAATGAATAACCGTTCAGTTTCACCGTGCACTCAAGACAGAAAACTTCACCAATCAGCCAAAAACCCTTTTGTTTTATAGAAATAAAAGAAACGTTTAAAAGCACGACCATATTTTTAATACTTATGGCTTTTGTTGTATTCATTCTTAGTTAGCGAAAACATCATTTTATTCACAGTTCTTATTAATTTAGGGCTTAGATTTGAGGCTAAGTTTCAATCATTCTTTTCATAAAGAAAACGAAAATTAAACTGATGTCCTCAATAGGGTATATTTATGGAGAGCGGTTATTTTTTTATGGTTAAGAAAATAATAATAAAATTAATTTTTCAGATATAGAACATATTTCGATATTATTATTTTTTTTGCTAAATCGCACCTAGTGGAACGCAAAAAGCTTGATTTCATAGAAAAAAAATTTGGGAACCGCAGCCCCGGAACGCAAAGAGCAACTGGCCCTTTGCGTTCCAGGACCGTGGTGCCTTCACAATCATAGCTGTAGCAGTATTTTTTATGTAGTGATAATGTTATTTATTTGCGTGCTTCTATTTCAGTAAAAGAACATTCATCCTTAAATACCTAACTTTTTTTAAACAACCTGTTTCTGGACCGTGGCCCTGGAACGCAAAGGGCAACTAGCGTTTTGCGTTCCAGGACCGAAGTGCCATGAGACGTTTGTTTGAAATAGTAACAAGGCACCGCGGCCTTGGAACGCATAGAGAAATTGGCCTGCTGAATTATTACTATTTCAAATGGCTTTATTATATAGTCATATCTTTAATATTTCTTTTGTTAACATATAGACAAAATTACACATTAATTTTTTTATGGGATAACATACTAAAATGGCCGCACTTTATAAAATAAACTCTATAATTTCTTAAATATAATTAAACGTAATTTAGTCTTATAATCAGCTAATTAAATTGGATAATATTGTTTTATCTTCACTTCTAATTTTTTAATTGACTTATTTTATTACTGATAGCTGTTGGGCTAAGTGGAGCTATATCAATGAGATCTGAGTCTTATAATGTGTTTAGCTATTGTTTAGTTTTTTTTTTTGAAATCATGATCTTATTAATCAATGTCTTGTTAGTTATTCATGTTAATTTATTATTTATTTAAAAAAAGTTAAATATTAGTTTAATGTTTTTTTTTGGTCTTGGTGGAAATAAAAAAAGTCATGCTGAATTAAAATGTTTATTTTGTTTTATTTATTTATGTAATTAACAAACTTATAAATTATATTTTTGATATCACATTCATACGAATCTGACAATTCCTCAGTCAACAGTCAACTCATTTGATGAACTTCAACATGACATTGCAAAAATATTCGTTCTTTCCTCAATATTGATATTCGCCGGCATTATGAGAATACTTAAATATATCGCTATCTATATAATCACACGTCACTAACCAACAACCACAATCTAACGACAACTTGATTTCGATCAAGTTAAATATTCCTAAAACTTGGTCTACCTCACAGAAATTGTGAACAAGCGATTATAATCATATTTCTGTCCCATTACAATATTTAACAATTGAGTAAAACTTACAAAAAGAATATCACTGCGAGGGGATCGAACTCGTGCCTTGCTGTTCACCGCACATTATGTAGTGGAACGCTTAACCATTAGGCCAACTGAACATGTAATAAATATGTTGAAATTATGAATCCTATACAATCAGAAGTTATTGATGAATGTGTTTCTTAAAAATAGAAGGTCGTAAGTCAAACAAAACGTCAAGCTATTTCCTTAAAAGTGTGTTTGACCACTTTTGAACCGCTACTGTACATTTAAAATATTCGTATTTTTAAAGACTACAACGCAAAAGGTTTCTAATATTATATAGACACCGACTACGTCATTTTAAGTGACACTGTAAAATCGGAATTGTATCTTTTGTTTTTTTTTTTTAATTTATTACTACTATTAAAGTAATACGTCTAAAATAAAATACTTATCAAACGATTCGACATTATATAAACATCCAAAACTTCAGTGACCTCATGTCTGAAACATCTTATAATCTCAAACTATAACAAATTTTGTAATAAAACTTGTAAATCCAATTTACACACATGTAAAGGATTATTTACAAAGGCCAATACATAATGTACAAGGTTGTTCGTGGTTTTCATTTACAACAAGTGACTTAGATGTAAGTATCAAGTTGTAACGCCTTAGGCACAAGCCACATGGTCTCTTGTGGTTAGCTAGCGTGACGTATTTATTTATAAAGTTCATTGAATTCGATAATTTTCCTTTTGAACTGTATTTATCGTAAATATTTATTGTTAAGGACTGGAATATACTGCATCGATTTATATTTGCAATCACATGACCTCTGTGATAACCTGCGTGAACTAGTTCGTCGTGGTATGCGTCGCAACAATACAAAAACCTATACTTAGGTGTTGGCTATTACGTCCTGGAACACAAAGGGTAGGTATGTGAAGAAATAAGGTGGTTTTTAGTCATGTAGAAAAAATACCGCTTTCACATTTAGACGCTGCTAACGCGCGCGGATTTTCATTCTATGTGAAAGAAGTCGCGCTGCTAATGTTCTAATGTGAAAGCAGCCTAAGAGTTTGACAGACCCTTATGTTTCGTCTAGGGCGGAAGGGGGGAAATGCCCCCCGCATGTGATGTGATGATCTTTACACCCATAAAAAAAAGAAAAAGGTGTTTTGTACTTTGATGTTTAGTAGGTACCTACGTAATCAAAATCACTACTAATGTTTATTTAAATATAGTGACTAGTTGTTTAACTAAGTATTGTAAGGTTTACAGGTCAAACCCGAAAAATATTCAAATTTCAGTGGCCTCAAGGTGTTGGTCAAGTTCGAAAAAAAATTGAAGTTTTACTACCAATAGTAGACCATTAAACAAAGGAGAAAATGTAAGAGCAACGTAAACATTACCACGTGCGACCACAACGTGTCAGGTTTAAAGATCAGAGCAGTTTATGAATAGTAAATAATAGAAACAAATCGTAGTGTTATAGCCTAGTTATTAAAGTAATTTTTCATTATTGATAACATAAAATTATGCCTATATTCCCTGAAGAGACGGGCAGTCTAGACCAGACGAAAATTTGCATGGCCTGCTGCTCAGGTGACCTAATCAATAATTATCTAAGCTTTAAAAGAGTCTGGATTTTATGCTGACGGTTTTTTCACAGAATACTTAATTCGTTAGTGAAAAGAAAAGCCGTTTTCCTCATGATGTTTTCTTTCACAGTTTTGAGAGCAACTTGTGGATTTATAAAATTAATGCATTAATTAATGTAGTATGGCGTGTATATGTATGGCCCGTTTCACGTAAAAATGGTTAATCCGATTTTGAAGACCTGTGGTACAGGTATGAGGTCACGGTAATAAGTCCCGCGACCATAGATGGGACCCTAGAGACGGTTACATGCTAAATAGAAAAGGAGGCGAGCTACATCCGCCAGCACATCAACCTACCTCAATGTGTCAAACTTTAATAGATTTTCAACCTCAAAAAGTTTGAGATTCGGATAGGTTATCCTGCTGGCGTCAGTACATGACAAAGACTAGAATATTAGTTAAACGTCTGATGATTCTGTTATAAACTGGAATGGAAAGCGGGTGTTTTAAAATACTGCTATCTACTTAGCTATATCTTATCTTGTTTAACTAGACTGGTAAGTGGTAACTAACTTGGAAAATACTGGACGTGGTAAGTAAGTGGGTAGACTCTGAGAAGCATTTGATGTAAATATCGGTTAGTGTGAAATAAATGTACCTCTACAAATATAAATCAAGAGCAATGTACTGCCATAATGTGTTTGTGCTAAAAACATGTCCCAGAAAGATATGAATGAAAGCTGCTCAAAATATCACAAGTAGCTTGGATAAATCTATACTGCACCATTTTTTTTTAATTTTCAGTCTAGTCCAGAAGTAAATATGTGACTTAAGATGGAGCGTGCTCACCAGGTTAAATGTCAAAAGGGCCTTTTGCCCTAGGTCGATGGGAACATAAACAGACATCCGCAGTAAGAGGAACAGGGGAGGTATTACAACCTATTAAAACCAGGCTTATTCCAGAGATGGCGCTGAACGACTTGTATAGCTCTGTCACTTTCACTCGCCGGAATAAGCCTGGTTTTAAGACGTTGTAATACCCCCCCAGTACCTATGTAAGACGGGGACGCGAGGTAAAATGTTGACATACACCCTTAGGGCAAACTTAATATAACACTAACGTAGCGCAAGCGCCAGCAGGACGTCATTTGCAAGCGACCATTAATAAATGGCGTCCTGTTGGCGCTTGCGCTACGTTAGAGTATTGTGTTATTGTTTTTCCCATCATTGCCCGCCTCCCCGTCTTATACAATGTTCCTTATGTCAGAATTTAAAGCTGCGATGATATATGATGATATATAAATGACATTGGAGTCTGAATAAACTGGAATTATTGCGCAGCCACATCGACATGATGGAACACTGTTAAAACTATTTAACTGTTTTTTTTTTAATTTCTTTGGTTTTTTCTTTTTGTTTTGTCTACATATGAAGGCTTGTAATTAGCGATTTGTTAATATAATACTTTATATAACATTTTCTGTATTAGTCTGTAAGCCTTCATTAAAATTAAAAAAAACTTTTTTACGCCGAACTCTGGAAGGATAGTGCAGTGGTCGCGAGCAAGGTGAACCTGTTGAGATCAGCTGAGATCTACCATGAACAGTGCAGTCAGCCGGTACTTCAGGTTCCAGGTATAGCCTACAGTGCCGTTTCCCGGGGTGGAGTCAAGGAAATGGATCACTCCAATAAAAAAATAAACCAAAATTTTAGTCTTTACGATGCGTATAAACCTCATTTTCAGGAGTTATTTCTGCAATTCTGAAACATTGCGCCTTTATTTTCTTTTGTGTCTGAAAATACTTTGCCATTGCAAGTCTTTCATTAGCCTCTCTGAAAATAAATTACTGAAAGTGCTGACAGAATTACAAAATGATCACTTTGGCTTTAGTAAATTGTTGATATAATATACGGAAAATAACAAAAAAAATTAAAATGTGTTTCATTTAGTACATTATAAAGTATAGTTAAATATTTTGCCTACATCTTATTTATTTTTATTTACTTACTCATTATAACCAACTTCTCACTAGTTCCGTGGAACAACTACGGTGGAACTCAGAGGCGGCCTTACCCATTGCGAGGCCCCGGGCGGCAAGTGTTTGCGAGGCCCCTTTTTTTTTTTTAGCGAGGTAAAATCATCAAATGAGTCCTCCCACCCCGGGCAGGGCGGGAGGGACTGTCAGACTTCTACTGACTAAAATCCACGGTGTTCTTCAATAGCCCTTTCTATTCCGGGGTCACGATAAGGAAATAATCCCGCGACCCCGGCAGACTTTGGCCCTCTGAGAGGGGGGTCCAGTCCCAGTCAGGTCCCAGTCATTATGCTGACGCTCTTTGAGGCGCGCGTGGGACACAACGCGCCGTCGACCCGGGCATGGTCCATGGTCGTGCAGCGAGTTACCCTTTACTCGCTGCCCGCATGCCCGCGCCTACGGTGGCCGGAGATCGTCTATCGACGTCCGTCGCCGTGGGTGTCCACCACCGCGGGTGGGGCGGAGGGAGGACACTGTCCTCTCTCGCTCGCGGCCCGCCTCCTCCTTCGCGAGCATTACTGCTTCGCAGAAGGAGGCGACCGCTTCCCACTCCGTCTCGCCCCGCAGCATGGCCGCGACCAATGCTGGGCGCGAGAGGTCTCCGCCTATCGCAGCCGTGAGGACACGCCGGTGCTCCGCCCAAGCTGGGCAGTCTTGCACCGTATGCTCCACCGTGTCCTCCGGGCGATCTTCGCAGTGGTGACACCCAGGCGTTTCCTCCTTTCGCATCAGACACAGGTACCTCCCGAAACTTCCGTGTCCGGTGAGGACCTGCGTCAAGCGGTAGGTCAGGACGCCATGACTTCTCTCCAGCCACTCCTCAAAGAGGGGTCTTACCGCCGCAATTGCGGCGTGCCCGGTACTGCCCTGAGATCGCGCCGGAACTCTTCCCGCCGCGCCTGGACTTCTCGAGGCAGCGGGGTCACGCCCCGGCGCTGCGCCTCCACGCGCCACTCATAGACGCGCTGGAGGGCAGTCGCCTCCAGATCCCAGGGCAGCAATCCGGCAAGGGGGTTGGTCGATTCACCGGCAATCGTGCGGTATCCCCGGATTATCCGGATAGCCATGACCCTCTGGCATGCGACCAACTTCTGTGGTCGCGTCCGGATGCTCAGGGCCCACGAGGGCCATGGACCGCACGACGCCGGCGTACAGCCTACGGCAGGAAGCGTTTGGCCCGCTGAGATTGGGCAGGAGTCGCCTGAGGGCGCCTGCTGCACGGTTCAGCTTTGGGGCCAAACTCAGGAAATGCTCCCTGAAGTTCCACCGGCTGTCAAGGACGAGTCCCAGGTACTTCATCGTCCCCTTGACGCCGATGCGAACTCCTTCCACCGCAATGCTGTAACTCGACTGTGGCGCGTTGACGTAGCCATAAAAACACATGGCCTCCGTCTTGTGCAGCGCCACGTCGAGTCCCAACCGCCGGATCCTGTCGACGACTGTCGCGACCGCTTCCGTCGCCAAGTCGGCCGCCGCCTAGTGCGACTCTCCCTGTGCCAGGAGAAGCATGTCGTCAGCGTAACATATTACGCTGACGCCGTCAGGGAGGTCGCTGCGCAGCACCCAGTCGTATCCGATGTTCCATAGGGGCGGTCCCAGGACCGAACCCTGTGGAACACCGCACGACATCTCTCGCCGGTTCCACTCTCCCCGGTGACCGGGGTAGATGTCGGCTCTGTCCGTCAGGTAGTCCTCGACTATGCGACCGAGGTAGGTCGGCACCCGGTGATACCGGAGTGCCTCCTTGATGCAACTCCAGGGCAGGGTGTTGAAGGCATTGGTGATGTCCAAAGACACCGCCAAGACGACCCTGCCCCGGACCACTGCATCCCCCGTCGTGAGGGCTCTCACGCGCATGATGGCGTCCACCGTCGAGCGCCCCCTGCGGAAGCCAAACTGGCTCTCCGACAGGTTCGGGCCCATCCGATTGCGAGGCCCCTTGCCCTTTATAAAAAGTATGTGATGCAAAAGTAGGTTTGGTTTTCATGTTTGAGGACAAAATTAAATGCTAAAGTTATACAACAAGTTTACAAGCAGACTTTGTTTGCCTTTTCTGGCGATTATTACCATAAAGAACTAGTTGACTACTTTGATGAAACTTAACTACAACGTTTTGAAAGTAGAATAAAACTACAATATGAGACTAAAATGGTTTCTGTAGACCCAAAAAGCTTCCGAGTTAGCTCTTTTTAGAAGTATTTCAAATCAACGTTGTTTTACAACAAATGTGGGAGAGGCATCTGATATCATGGAATGTTTCCCAACTTTATAACTTTTTTCTTTTGCTTGGTTTGTTGCGCGAGGCCCCCTGCAAGCGCGAGGCCCCGGGCGGTTGCCCGCTTCGCCCCCCCCTAAGGCCGCCACTGGTGGAACTAGTGAGACGAGTTCAATTAAGATTAGTATCATTTGTTCCATTATCAAAGTCCATGGAACTACTGAGAAAAAAAAGTCTCACTAGTTCCATGGAACAACTACGCTGGAACTAGTGAGACGAGTTCAATTAAGATTGGTATCATTTGTTCCATTATCAAAGTCCATGGAACTACTGAGAAAAAAAAGTCTCACTAGTTCCATGGAACAACTACGGTGGAACTAGTGAGACGAGTTCAATTAAGATTAGTATCATTTGTTCCATTATCAAAGTCCATGGAACTACTGAGAAAAAAAAGTCTCACTAGTTCCATGGAACTAATTGTTGGTGGAACTAGTGAGAATGATCCGAATTTACAGCTTAAAACCACACATACAAGTTAGTTAGGGGAGTGTTGTCCGATTTCTTGTTTTCCTTCAGAACGTAAGTATGTAAAGTATGTTTACAATTTGCCATTAATTAGGTTGGTAACAACTTTAAAACCATGATTCTATTAAACTGGTAAGTGGCTTCGATGACAAGTTCAAAAGACCCAATTTAACATTATGTGGTTAAATAAAAATAGTCCAACGAATATAGTTTGTTTTTACTTAATACATTATTTATCTTTCACGCCTTAAATATTTAGTTTCGGTATAATATTTATTTTGCCTAAGTGCCAATTTCCTCTCAAGTGGTTCTGATAAATATTTTTGTTAGGCGCTTCAAACTATTGGCTGTTTTAACAGATGATATGCAATTTAATATTGATTGTGCTTCGGAATATTCCTAATTTTAAGAGACATGCAAATATTTCGAGCTATTGATTGAAGAGCAGTGGTGGCCCACTGCAGGTCGTTGGCTCTAACCTAGCCAAGCGTATTTCTTTGTGTAATTTATTTCAACCTAACTAGGCACATTTTTTTTTTAATTAGCCTATACTGTCCCACTGCTTAGCAAAGGCCTCCCCCAATTCCTTCCAGGAATTCTTTTCATGGGCCGCTTCGAACCAGCTCTCATGGTGAGCGTCTAGTTCATCTCGCCATCTTTTTCTGGGCCGGCCTCGGCGGCGCCGTCCATCTCCCGGCACCCATTGGGTGGAGATCTTCGCCCAGCGGTCCTCTTGCATCCGGCAGACATGACCCGCCCAATCCCACTTAAGCCTAGCAGCTTTCCTACCAACATCTATTATGCCAGTTTTGGAACGCAGCGTAGTGTTTCGCACCCTGTCTTCTCTTTTCACACCTAGAATGCTGCGTTCCATTGCCCGTTGGCAAACCCCAAGGCGGGACTTTTGCGATTCGGTGAGTGACCACGTCTGAGCACCGTAGGTTAGGACGGGCAGAATACACATATCGATGAGTTTACGCTTCAGGGAAATCGGTAGATCACCCTTCATTAGCGTCTTCATGGACCAGTAGCTTTTCCAGGCGTTTTCGACTCGACGATCGATTTCCCTTTCTTGCCTGTTTTCGAAAGATTAAATTTGTTTAATTTGTTTTGTCACCACTGCTCTATAAACAGTTAAGGAGAACATCGTGAGGAAATCTTCATGACCCAGAACGAAAAATTCAAAGACGTATGGCCCACTCCCTTTCACAGAGAGGAAACTTGTGTCCCAGCAGTAGGATCGTTATAGACTAATGATGATGATTGTCCAATGTGATAATCAATTGACTAGATACAGCTTCCCTGTCTTACAGCTACAGAGAAGAAATGGTGAATAAAGGTGTGCTGCATCACAATTACCGAGAATAAAACGGTCGTTGAAGTTTCCGCTGCTAACCTGCCAACAAGTAAACTGCGTAACAATCAGTGTTAAAATTTATATTCTACATTATTCTACAAAGGTAGCAAAGGTCAGACGATAAGTAAAGTGGCCAGTCCAGTCACCTTGTGTAAATCAACACAATACCAAATAAGGTGTTCAACAAGACCGGAAACGATATGTTACAAGCGAATCTTGGCGAAATAATTGAAGAAGATCTGATATATACAAATTAACCTTCTTTTTTTGTTCTGAGCGAAAGGGACAGTCCGACTCATACTGAATAAAATCCACCATGTTCCCTTCCCGTTCCAGGTTCACGGGTTTAGACCATCTCACGACTACGGCCAACGACGATATAATACTAGACTCCGCATGCACGATTTTAGATCGTGCATGCGGAACACAAACTATTCTGCCAAGTTGTTGAGGTACTACGTAAGCGAGGGGGACGGGGTACTGCGTTGTGATTGGCTAACTCAAGGTCTGTGCTGTCTCAATCGTATGTTTACGGCTCACAGGATTGGTCGAAATGAGACGAATATAAGACATTTTTGCCTAATGTGTTGGCAGACATCGGTCGCCTGTAATTAGGAGTCTAGTATTAAATCGTCGTTGACTACGGCCTTTGGCCTTCTATGGGGACCCCGTCCGATTGCTGAGAGCTGCTTCAGGCGCTTATGAAACATGCTGCACTATCTACATGAGCATGGTTCTTGATCACACGGCAAGCTTCACATTACTCACATTTGTCCATTGTCCGCAAGTCGATATAAGTTTACCTTGAATCGACAGTCAGTTGCTCACATTTAATAAAAAAGTTTGAATACCGATATTATACCCAAATGTGCCTATTCATCCAAAAACCAATATGCTACGTAAACACAATTTCCTTAATGTCTCAAAGGGTTATGAAAATGTCAATGATGTATGTTTTCCCCCTTTTTAGAATTTCTATGCGTAATCGTCTCACTACCTCGTGAATGTAGGTAGGTAAATTGGTGTGAACATTTTTGCAGCCACGTCATAATCAATTCTTTATGTTTTTCGTTCATTCAATCTTAATAAGCAGGCAAACCATGAAATAAGGCTATTGTTTTGTAATATAGATAATTGTTTCCTTTAGAAATACTTTAGTCATCCTTCTAGATTACTTGCTTGTTAAAATAATTAGCATTTCAAAACGATCATGTGACGTTGCCTCTATGTGGAGCTAAAATCCGGAAGACGGCAAACACAACAGATTATGAAGACATGTCGTCGCCTATTGGAGTATAATCTCAGTAAGCGTTTGTTTACTCGTCCTTACTCGTATTATTATCTCATAGACAATCGTGATAATAATTCCGATTATTTTATTGATCAAAAACTTATTTCTCTGGCCAAAGTAGAAGCCATAAATAATTAGGTAAAGTTTTTGCTAATATTAAGTTGATAATATCTAACTATAAAAAAAATAACAGCAAACCAAAAAACGATCGAGAATGGGTAAAAGTGAATATTAATTCATTTGTTAAACTTTTTTATGAAATATAAAATTAACGTTTGATGTATTTATTTAATAACGAGTTACGATACCTAGGTATTTTTGTGGTGACGAACCCATAGGTAAGGTTCTGAGGGGATGGCGAGGTCTAAAAGACCTAACCTGTCCGTGTCGGGGAGCCCTAGGCGTGAGCTCGCTTCACTCGCTCTTGTATTCCAATTCATACATAAATGATTTCCATTTATCAAGTTATCTCCACGGAGCTCCGCTATTTATTACATTTATCAAAAGTAAGGTGTAATTATTAATAATAACCGGTACAAGTGGATAATTTATTACTTTTACCTTAAATTTTGGGAATTATTAATAATTGTTGGTAATTATTAATAATTTTCAATTAATCACAGTTACCGTGACAAATACATTTCGAAAATCCTCTCTGATAACTTTTTCTGACCTGAACATTATTCTTTTGCGTTCCAGCTTCTGTCATTCCACGTATGCTATCGCCCTTTTATATTATAAACCTATTTGTTATTTTAAAGTGAACTCTTTTCATAAGGTCATGACGAATTCAGGTTTACGACTGCGTGGGATAAGAGCGCTTTCAGCCCATTTAGATTCGCACTTGATGATTGATACAAATATTACCCCAGAGCATCCACGTACAATGATATTTTTTTGTTTTTATACCATTTTACATTAGCTTTTGCCCTCATTTTTATTGCTTTTGCAAATTGAACGATGTAATAAGAAGAATCATTCAAAATAACCGGAAATATCCTAAATAACAGTCTCCAGTGCCAGTTTTATCTATCACTATAACAAAATTCATCAAAATCGGCTTAACAATTTATGGTGATGACTGGCATTTTCGCGTTTATAATATGAATTTGGATATTGCACTTAATAAATCATCTGAATAATAAAGTTTTCTACAAGATTCGCGGTTATATTAAATTAAATTCATCCCCTGTATTGACTTTACCATGTTCAATGACTATGTGAAAATTTTTAACAAAATCTGACCAGCCATAACGTTCTAAAAGTAATAGAATAAACAGGTAGATAGACATACGACAAGACTTACTTTCGCATTTTAAAATATCAGTATGGATATCATAATAAATCCATGTAACGATGTTAGATTTCTTCCCGGACACCGGCGCGGGCGCATTACTTTCTCTCACTTAAGCAGCTTATCATGACGCAGCTAATGCATCTTGAAAACATTTCATATTTTATTACATCAGTAAATAAGTATATAAAGTATAAGACCTGCACGTAACATAAGTAATTGTATAAGTTAAATAAAGTCCTTTACAACTAAACATAAATAATTTATCAACAAGTCTACATAAAAAGCTCCATTACTGCATATATATTTTGTACTTTAAAATTATTTCATACGTGCCTATAATGATAATGTAGAAGTTATCAAGTAAAACATAGCAAGTACTTCCAAATGACCTACCTGAACAAGTTGTTGTATGTATAAAAATGTTTTGCGTCGTATTTGTTTGGGAAAATCCTTTCGATTTATTAAGTTTTTCTAATTTCCCCTACGTCATATCACGCGTAATACAACGACTATTTTGTTTTGCGCGGGTCGTGTCACACTTTCAGGCTGGGGCTACTACTATCTAAGCACGAAATCCCTAGCTTCAGCAGACTTTACGGGCGGGGCGTTTCTTATTTCATCTATATCACTGGACGTGAGATTAGTTAGTATTATAAACTAAATTGGTGACAATATTATTGGACAGTTGTATGAATTCAGAACTAATAGGGACTGATAGGGAGTAGGGTTCACTCAGCCTTTAACTTCTTGGTATCACTAAGGGGCTGCCTCCACGAGCGAGAGAATCGCGACGAGTCCGCCCTTATATCGTCGGATAATCTCCACGAACGAGCGATAATTCCGCCGCGTATCGTCGCGAGTCGTTACGGTATCGCGGCGATTCCGCGGCGACTCGTAGAGGTATCGCCGCGTTTCCTTGACGTCACGTTGCCAAAGAAGGGATTCGCTGCGTTTGACAGCGCGCCCGCCGCGCGCTCGCGGCGCTCTCGCGACGAGCGCGCGGCGGGCGCGCGGCGGGCGCGCTCGTCGCGAGAGCGCCGCGAGCGCGCGGCGGTCGCGTTGCTAGTCGCGGCGGGCTAGCGACGATGTAATGACGTTTGCGCGCTCGTTGCCACTCGTCGCATCGCGGCGATAATATCGCCGTGTGGAGACGGTTCCATATAGAGTGTATAGAAAAACGTGGCACGGCGATAATATCGCCGCGATTCTCTCGCTCGTGGAGGCAGCCCCTAAGAGAGATCTTCTGTTGTTTACAGTGTGTCTGCAAGTTTCTTAGTTTGCGTGCTTTTCATAATTTACGACGTTTTGTATTCTGTTCTCTGAAGCCAAGTCGGGAATACGCAATATCACTATTTTTAAACTGCATCTACTAAAAAAGAAGCATATGGTCTCCTATCTGTCCAACCTGTCCTCACATTTCTTTGAAATGAGGAAAATTGCATCAAATTACCTTGTCAGCATAGTCACGGAACCTGCATAGCTATTTACTTACGTGTAAGTATTTCATCAGATACAGCTGACAAGACAATGCTACAGATCTGCAAGAAAATAAAAACTGTAGGTAGCATGCCACTGACTGACTGAGAATTGAAACTGAGATATCTTGGAAAAATCCTTTATTAGCAAAGAACAGCCATGACAGAACAGACAAGTAACACGTCAAACTATCAGCATAAACAATATGCAGCACATACTGGCCACATACATAACACCCTCACCCTTAATTAAGAAACGGTACAACAGTTTTACAGTAAAATCAGATACATGAAAATAAAGTAATAATACACACTAAATAAAATTAAGAATCCTACTCCACAATATAACTAATAGAAAAAACTTAACAAGGAAACAATTTCTTAATACTTATAAACAGCTGGTTTGGCAATCCGACATTGCCGTACAGGACGAGACTGAGCGGGTTCCGGGGAAGGCAAGGAAGGTGGCACTACCATCGGAAATTGCTGAGACTCAGAGGGCAAGGAAGACTGCTGTTCTACACAATCTTCAAACGTTTCATGTTCAAACGTTTCATGTGCCTCCTGAGTGACCTCAACCGTTTTTTCCCCTTCCCTAACCGGACAAAAAGAAGAAGGTCTGATTAATGGACTCCGTATCCGCTGTTTCAGCTGATCAATATGTTTGTGGAATTCCCTGCCTACAGCATCAACCACTTTATAGTCAGTGATTCCCATTCTTTCAACTATCTTTCCAGAGACCCATTTATCAGATCCGTGATACTGGCGCAGCCACACCTCGTCCCCAGGACGCAGCTGACGTGACCCACTTGCACCGTATTTTGGTTGGCACTCTTGAGCATTTCTAACCTTGCTCTCCCTACTTGGGATTAGTGCATCAAACTTCGTACGCAAATTGCGACCGAACATTAACGAAGCAGGAGTTTCACCTGTACTACAATGTTCAGTATTCCTATAATATAGCAGGAAATTATTTAAAAATAATTGTATATCCAACTTCTCCCTAATTGCCTTTTTAATAGATCTTTTAACAGTGCGCACTGCGTTTTCTGCTGCTCCATTTGAAGCAGGATGATATGGCGCTGAAAAAATATGTGCGATACCATTTGAATTGAGGAATTGTGTGAATTCATGACTGGTAAACGGTGGTCCATTATCGGATACAATTTGTCTTGGCAAACCAAAACGTGCAAACACGTCACTACAAACCCTGATTGTATGACAAGCCGCTGTACTAGGTACTTGACAAACCTCTATCCACTTAGTCAAGTCAACGTGGACTCGAGCCCACGGTCTATCTGGCCACGGCCATGGACATGGCATATGTCGAGGCGGCGCCTCACTCTCCGCAGCGCAGACATGGCAACTCTGGCATGTACGTTCAATCTCCTCGTCCATACCTGGCCACCAAACATAACTCCTAGCGAAAGCCTTAGTTTTAACTATACCCATATGAGCCTCATGTAAATTAATTAATACTTTTTTTCTACACTCACTTGGTATGACCACTCTATGGCCCCACATCACACAACCCAATTCCTCGTATAATTCTTTTTTACGATTAAAAAAAGGTTGGAGTGATTTCATTTCATTATCAACTGGCCATTCATCGCGAAGATATCTTAGAATCTGGCCAAGCAACTGGTCTCGGCTAGTCTGTCTTTTAATCTCATTGTAATCTAATAACATGGCATTTTGAGCAAAATGTAAATAAGTTTGCTCTGGAAATGTAATTAATTGTTTACCCACAGGAAGAGCTGGTAACCGCGACAACCCGTCCGCCCCATTCTGCTTTGAAGTAACATACTCTATATCATAGGTATAAGCTGACAACTTAATAGCCCACCTTTGTAACCGGCTCGCAGCCATCGAAGGTATACCCTGTTTTGGCCCAAAAATAGTAACCAATGGCTTGTGATCCGTGCGTAATGTAAAGCGTCGCCCATATAAATATTGGTGTAATTTCTCAAAGCAGAACACAATAGCTAAAGCCTCCCGCTCGATTTGTGAATAATGCTTCTCAGCCGCATTAAGTGCGCGCGACACATACACGATCGGCCGCTCCCGCACTACATTCCCGCCCCTGTCATAGTGCTCGCACATTTGACTTAATACTCCGCCTATGCCCCTCGAGCTAGCATCACATGTTAAAAACAATGGTTTATCTGGTTCATAATGAGCCAGGACGTCCGCACTGATCAAAATGTTTTTAATCATTTTAAAAGCCGCCTCACACTCATTGTCCCACTTCCAAATAACTTCCTTCTTAAGTAACCTATACAGAGGTGCCAGTATATTGCTCAAGTTTTTAACAAATTTAGCGTAATAATTAATTGTTCCTAAAAAGGCTCTTAATTCAGTGATGTTAACTGGGCGGGGAATATTTAATATACCTTCCACCTTTTCTGGGTCTGTTTTAATACCCTCAGCTGAGATAATATATCCTAAATATTTAACCGCATTAGTCATGAAGACACACTTATTTTCCTTCAGTTTCATTCCGTTACGATATAACCGCTCTAAAACTCTCTCTAGAATAACTAAATGTTCCTTAACATTGGTTGTTGCAATGATGATGTCATCAAGAAAAACCTCTACATTTGGAATATCATTAAAAAGATTTGCCATAATTCGTTGAAATATACCTGGACTTGACGATAAACCAAAAACTAATCTTTTATACTTAAAAAGACCCTTGTGAGTATTTACAACGGTATAGTTTTCAGGGTCATCCAATTCAATTTGATTATAAGCTTGACTTAGATCAATTTTTGAAAATACCCTAGCCCCGTTTAAATTAACCAGCAAGTCATTAATACGTGGTAAAGGATATCTGTCAACCAATAATACTGGATTTAAAGTTATTTTGTAATCAGCACAGATACGGAGTCCACCGTCAGCCTTACGTACCGGTACCAGTGGAGTAGCCCAGTCCGCGCTCTCCACTGGCTCGATCACTCCGTCACGCAGCATGCCCTCCAGTGCAGCGTCGACACGTTCGCGGAGTGCGTACGGCACCGGCCGAGCACGACAGAACACAGGTGTCGCCCCCTCGCGTAGTCGCAACCGAGCCTTGCCTCCCGTGAATCGGCCCAGTCCCTCCGTAAACAATTCCTTAAATCTGTAAAGTAATGGTTTCAATCGTTCATTACCCGAGACATTTGTTGACGCAACATTTTGGTATAATGGTATTCTAATGCCAAGTTCAGCAAGCCATTGTCGACCTAGCAAAGATGTTGTGCCACCTTCTATTACAAACAATTCCATTTGTTTAGACCTATCACCATACTGAACTATTGGACAGAACATACCAATAGGTTTTGTGGTAGTACCATCATAAAATTTGAAAACTAAATTAGAACTATTCAACGGTCTATGGCTAAACAAACGACCATACATTTTTCTACTAATACATGACACCAAAGATCCCGTGTCAAT
Source organism: Agrotis segetum (assembly GCA_036375495.1). Lineage (NCBI taxonomy): Eukaryota > Metazoa > Arthropoda > Insecta > Lepidoptera > Noctuidae > Agrotis > Agrotis segetum. The sequence goes on from JAQSVV010000102.1 coordinate 222,831, forward strand.
CTCCATAGATAGAGGAATTTTGTCCACAAACACAGTTAAACTCACCGGTTTATAGCTATCTAAAGTAAGTGTATGCAAATCTTTCACCGGCCCACATTCTTCCTCATCAGATAAAGGAGATTCATCCTCCCCTGACTGATTCAAGGTTGACTGATTGGTTGACCCGCCTGGTATTTGCATCATGTTATTCTTGTAACAACGATCCTGTGGCTGTCTTCCTCTTACAAGCATAGGACAAACCCGACGCAGGTGTCCCTTCCTTTTACACTTTCCGCAGCTAAACCGGCTATATCTGCATCCTTCACTTGGGTGATCACCACCACAAGCCGAACAATAAATCTGGGAGTGAGCAGCACTCTTCCCGACGCGTGCAACTGGCAATCCGCGTGTTCCACCATGCCCTCGGTGGTCCCGAATGTCCGTCGTCGCCAACACATGCACCGCTCCGGTCGCAGCGTCATCGCTGTTCCTACTAACCAACTGGTCTACTGCCGCTGCATCACGCTCTGCTGCTTCCATAGAGCATGAAATTTTTACGGCCCTTACATAAGACAGTTGTTCTTCCGAAAATAACCGTTGTCTAATCGTCTCATTTCGCAAACCACACACCAGCTGATCACGTAAATTTTCTTCCAAAACGGATTTAAAATCACAAAATTTCGACAATCTCTTCAAATCCGCTACGTACTGAGGAATCGTTTCCCCAACATTTTGTCGTCTTTGCCTGAAACGAAACCTCTCGGCCATAAATGAAGGTGTGGGCTGTAAATGATCTGTCATAAGTTTCACAATGTCCGAGTACGTTTTTTCATTGGGTTTTGCCGGGCTTGTGAGGTTACTCAACAGCTCGTACGCCTCATCGCCCATCGATGCAATCAATGTTGGCACCCATAACTCTTTCTTAATTTGGTTTACTACCAAAAACATTTCCACCCTTTCAATATACATACTCCAATTGGAAGATCTTACATTAAATTCCGAAAGCTTACCGATCGACATTTTGGTATTTTTCTATTTTTATTTGCTTACATTATATTTCCAATATATTTAAACACGCTGTCTTTTTATCCTCGTCGCCATTGAGATATCTTGGAAAAATCCTTTATTAGCAAAGAACAGCCATGACAGAACAGACAAGTAACACGTCAAACTATCAGCATAAACAATATGCAGCACACACTGGCCACATACATAACAGAAACCAAAAACACGAAAGAAAAATAACCCCGTGTTGCTCGATTCCTAGATTCCTACGTAAAACAAGTGAACATAAATCCAACGAAAACATTGCACACATTTACAAAAAAGTGGCTTCACTAAAAACGTTTTTGTTTTTTTTATCGTGGTAAAATCATCAAATGAGTCCTCCCACACAGGACAGGGCAGGATACTGTCATACTTGTAACGGCGTATGGTCAAGCGAAAGCGTCGTTTGATGAGTCGGAAAAGTTGCGACGCACCGCCACCAGTAGGCGCCGGTATCGCGAAATTAACGCAATCCAAAGTTTTATGAATTTCATTTCGTCAACTTCGACATTTCATAAAGTGTTCCCTTTACGCAAAATACATGTACTACTCTAGTAGAAATATTTTGATATAAGGATATCGAAACATTTACTAAAACAAAATGATAGAAATACTTATTGATGTGGATAAATATTTTGTAAATATTTTTATCATTCACAGTCTTAAATTTATTTTATAACATTTTGATGTCCCGAGATTACGAACAAAACTACTATTTTGGTAGAAAATTAATGATAATTGGCATACCTTACGAAAGTGACAATACCCATTATCGTTAAGCTTCAAACACACGCGCGCACGGGGAAGGGCATGTGCTTTGCGTTCCACGCGCGCCTGAAAGAGTGTCAGCACAATGGCAATGACGGGGCTCCCTTTTAGAGGGCCTACCTGGATCGCGGGCTAACGAATACCATGACCCCAGAACGTAAAGGGCTATTGAAAGACGTCGTAGATTTTAGTAAGTATTCCGAGTCTGACAGTCCCTCCCGCCCTGCCCTGGGTAGGAGGACTCATTTGATTATTTTAGCACGCTAAAAAAAGCCCCAAACTCACGCTCCTTTTGTTAACGTGCGGTCACAAAGCTGGTTGCGTGATATCTTTATAATTATGTTCGAGAGTGGAAAGCTAAGGGTGCTTGACACCCTGTCCTCCACCATCTGGTGTTGGTACTAATTTTTGTTGCATTTTGATGTAATGACAGACACTAGAACAATTTAATGTCAGTAAGCTCTTTATAATTAAATCTTCATTCTATAATATCTTATCCACAGTTTTTTTTTTGGGACAAGGTTGTAATAATCACTTTTCTGATAAATCGACGGTGTCCTTCAATAGCCCTTTCTGTTCCGGGGTCACGGTAAGGAAATAATCCCGCGACCCCGGCAGGCTTTGGCCCTCTAAGAGGGGGGCCCCGTCAGTATGCTGACGCTCTTTGAGGCGCGCGTGGGACACAACGCGCCGTCGAAACTTCCGTGTCCGGTGAGGACCTGCGTCAAGCGGTAGGTCAGGACGCCATGACTTCTCTCCAGCCACTCCTCAAAGAGGGGTCTTACCGCCGCAATAGCGGCGTGCCCGGATAAATGAAACCCTTAAAAGAGATATTATCTATCGACTCCAAACATGAACCCAGTACTGATCTTTTTTACTCCAAAGCAATAAATAGAGCGAGAAGCAACTTGTACCGAATACGCGGTGAGACAGCAATGACCACCGATTTTTCATCATAGGCGATATTTAACAGGGTGATGGGAGCTATGCCTTATTTGATGTTGACAAGTAATTTTGAAGTATTCAAAATGACAACAGCAGTTTTCATTTAATTTATTTTAATCCTGTTTCTTAGAAATTGTTATAAATCTGTGACGAAACTAAATAAATAATAATAAAAGTGAAGTGCTTCTTATCCTATATCGCAATTTGATACGAATATAAGTTGTTTTCAGTTACATATTATCTCAAAATGTTGACTGCAAATCAGTGAATTTATCATTAGTTTATGTGAAATGGTATTTAGATGCATAAAGATTAGATGGGAGGAGGATGGACACAGAGGAACCATCCGACAACAATAGTACGATATCACGATAGCATTGATATAATATCACTGTGAGTAATTTATTATATTGATAGGAACAATTCGTAATGTATAGAATCATACGTATTCTAACATTTCCCTTGTTTGCTCAGTAGGGGTCGTCAGGAATTTCCTGCGATGATTTTCAGTAAGTTTGGTTTATTTTATTCTTTATTTATTCATCAAAATAATGTGTTATTTAAAATAGAAAGTTTACGTGACTTATTTACAGTCATGTCCGTTTAATCACGTCCCATTGAACACAGCGGAACATAGTTTTGAATAATCTATAAGCCTACGTATCATTCATTTTTATTTTCTCGATCTTTTTATCCATTACCAATTTTATTATTACGAAAATCTGACAGCCGCGATCTGAAAAAATGTGTCGCAGGTCTGGCCTGTAAGAGCCACGCTGGCTGACTGATTCGTCAAGGAACGAAAGTGATGACACTACTTGTAAAAGGCAAAAGATGAGAGGACGATAGTGAATGTGTGCTCAGAATAAAACGGCGTATGTGCCCAAACATATTGACGTCTTTTTATGAATTAAAATTGTTATTAATTGAAAAAATGTCTTTACAGAATTCAGATACTAGTATTTTATACAATTTAAAACAACATCCTTTCAATAACTCATAGTAGTTATTCCATAAAGTCCAAAAAATAAATTAGATAGACCGAACTTTGCATTTTTTTTGTATCGAGAAAATTTAATTGAATCGTGTTTTCAACTTTGTGAGAATTTAGATCATATAGTCAATAACTATATTCCAAGTTGTAAGATCTGTAGTCCAGATATGTACGAAGAAAAGTAAAAAACAAAAACCGTATTTTTACTGACCTATCCCCTTTAGTCGTCCAGAATGCGTGCTATATAAGTTGCACATTGTACCTGCCTTTTTATTATATCTTCAACATTGAACTAGAGAAAATAAACAGGTGATTTGATGATTTTTAAAAATGGGTCCTAAACTTAAAGATTGAAAATGTTGGTTTTCCAGTTTAGACTAATTTTTTTCTTTCTTTCGTCAATCAACCAGCAACTCTGTATGTCAGTTTCCAGACGTCTATAACATATAATTACACCCAGCAATAGTTCTAAAGTTTATTGACCGTAATAAATAGGTACACAAGTTACAAAGTTCAGGCTGTTTTAGATATAACTCATCCATTCAAAGTTTTCCAACGGAAGTAACGTGAACGGGGTAATCCGAGTTGTTGCAACAATTAGCTCGCAGGTTAGCGAATAATTAGTTTCACTGCCTACTTTACCCGTTTTATAGAGAGTTCTGTAAAGTCTTATCGAGACACAGAACTACGACATTTCTTTTTCGTGGAAAAATTATCAAATTAGCCCAGGAGCGGAAAGGAGGGATTGTCAGTCTTGTTCAAACTAAAATCCACGATGTTCCTTCAATAGCTCTTTACATTCCAGGGCTTCGGTTACCTGATAAGACAGTCCCAGTCCCAGTCTCCGGCAGGCTTGCCACGTTTTTTCCATCAAATTAACATCCCCTTTTCCTTTAAGTCACAAAAAAGTCAAAGATAAGGCCTCTGATTGAAACCTGACTTAATAATTTATTTACAGATAGATGCCCATAACAATCACCATTTTACGATTTATGTTAAATGTCGGAATATTATAAATTATTAAATGAAGACAACAAGATATTTATAGCTGGTTCTGAAGTACAGTTGTATCTCGAACAAAGAGAGTAGTATTTCAAGGTGGCGTAAACTTTCCTTGTATTAGTGAACCTTTACTGATATTCATAATTTATTGCAGCAACAACAAGAGGAAGTTCCTGGAAACGTTTATTTTTCAGTGTTGATGTCGATTCAACTTGTTTTCCGTTCCCTTGAGGAGGCATAGTTGAAAGGCCTTATGCAATGAAAAAAAAATGTATATTCAATTAAAAGATGAGTGATGACGGATTCCGCTTTTTCGAAAACAGCGAGCAGCGGGGCGGGCGCCAGGGTTCTTTAGTGGGCGGGGGATTTGTTTCCGCCCATCGTCATCGTGTGTGTTTGTATGGATTCAAAGCCATTTGCATTTTATCATACATACACCAGTTCAGCAGGTTAAAAAATGGCCACGAATCACGAGGTGTAAGGATTAACCAAACACACTGTATAGCTATATTGCCACGAGGTTTCGTCAAATCTTAAGTTTATTTATTTTTGAGTTTCTCCTGGGGTTCGTGGGGACCAATTTTAATTGTTTGACCTACCGTTTCCTACTACATTACTTTGCTACTGGAAACATAGCTAGAATACAAAGTGTGCCGCTGTCTGTGCTTTTTCCTTCTTTTCCAACGAGAGAGATTGAAATCATTAACCTGTCCCAGCAATAATAAAGCAACTTACATGTTTGTAGATTTTCCTTTTAGTTGCGGAAAGTACGGGAAATCACATGCTTTTACGCATATTACCTGGTTGAATAGCGCAACTTTTGAAGACACCTCTTACATAATATACAGCATAATATAATAATACCTAATCTGTTACATAATCGCTTCGTAATACATCCGTTGAAATCTACTAAATATGCTAGACAGACCACCAAATTTATCTTTTGGCGCTAACAGAATAGCAAATTGGCGTTTAAATTTGAAACACAAAGATTTATGCACGACCACGAAGTCACGTACAGAAGACAAATCAATTGAATATATTACCAAAAATAAACCTACCTACCTGTTTAGGTACCTATATGACACTTAAGCCTAGACAGATCTTCAATGACCGATCAATTCACCACCCTGACTCCCTGGGGTGTCCCAGGGACTCAGTATGGTGAAATAAAAATTACTACAGAGTCTACAGAGTTCAAGCAAAAAAAAAAAAGGTTGCACTCCAGGAGTGCCGGTAGAAGTGAAAACTTTTTTGTTACTATGTTTTATTTTTAATTTGAATGACGTCTTACTCATTTTCGATCAGGGTCACGTGACCCTGACGCGAGTTTTGGTCACGTGACCCTGACGCGAGTTTTAAATTTTTTACCCATTACAGAAAAAGTGTACAACGCCGCTAAAGAAGTTTTCACTTCAAAAAAACAACAACGGTCTTACCACAAAAAGATATAAATCTGTTGAACGCTTACAATTGCCTAAAAAAAGTGTAACTTCAAAACCACCCTTATATCAACGTGACATAACATTATGAGGTTGACAGTTTTTTCAGACAAATGCTCATCACCAAATTTTTGAAGTGAAAACTTCTTTAGCGGCGTTGTACACTTTTTCTGTAATGGGTAAAAAATTTAAAACTCGCGTCAGGGTCACGTGACCAAAACTCGCGTCAGGGTCACGTGACCCTGATCGAAAATGAGTAAGACGTCATTCAAATTAAAAATAAAACATAGTAACAAAAAAGTTTTCACTTCTACCGGCACTCCTGGAGTGCAACCTTTTTTTTTAATGTGTGTATGGTGATGGACTTTTAAAAGCACAGGCAATAGTGTTTAGCACTAACTTCCATCCCTGAAAATTATCCAGACTTCCAGCCAAGTCTCAACCAGACGTCGTAAATATTCACTAATAAAACGATTCCAACCACCAGATCACAGATGCATTGTGATTTAAAATTAAGAATTACGTAAACGTATCACAAAAAAGCCCATGATTTTGGTATATCAGACTCAATATGAAGATGTACAGTAAAATCTAATCGATTACAACTAGTCTGTTATATGTACTTACAAAAATCATAAAACTAGTCTTTACCTGTATAACCCTTGTTTATATATAATATATGTAGAATTTTCTGAACTAACATTGAATTGAATCGTCTCCATTATGTGAGTTCAGACTCAAGCCGCGCCGATAATTAAATCCTCTTTATATAAACTACTGCTTTTTAGTACCTAAAGGAAAACATTTTGAAAGAAAACGAGTATTACCAAGCCTATATAGTAACAAAAAAAAATAGAAGACGTGATATTTCTGAGTACCAAACCGCATTGAGCTTGCATGGTGGATTTGGATCAATTGGCTCTACGTACCTTGAACAAGGACTAACGCAACAGTGGGAATTTACTCAACTATAGCTAAAGCTGATCGTGCTAAAGCTCTCCACGCTGCGTATAGTTTTCTCAATAGCATAAACAACAAAGTGTTTTTCAGCGACAAAAGGCAAAGAACTAGTAGACCTAGCGTCACGTCTAATTGACGCATGGTTTTAATATTAATGTATTTTGTCAACGTTCCTCTATAAATTTACAAAGAATTACAGACACATATTGTGTGTAAATCGTTCATCCGTTTTTACAAAGCCTTTTGTCACATTGTTTTGTTCCTATGGAGTGAGGCCATAGAGCCGTGTGGTGTTTCGTCAATTACATGGGATAATGAAGGGTACGCCCATCGTTATGTCTTCGTACCAAGTTATTATCATAATAAAATGGCTAAGAAGATATTACGGCCGCCCCTTCATTACAAACGATGACATTTATTGTAGTGATCGACGACCGCGGCTTTTTGTGACGTCAATCACTGAATATGTTTCATGTTCCAATTGTTTGCTTTTCAGGGTCAAGGAAGGTGAGCTAAAATAAGTAATTCTTAGATTGTAAATAAAATCACTTATGTATCTCTAAACGGGTCATACAATGGGCATACAGAGTGTGCATTGAAAGTGCAACAAACCGATTGTGTGTAATTGTATGAATGTATGTGATTCAATGAATTATTTATTTTATAGTCTGCGAGGAGATAACTTCGTTCACCCTGAACAGAGTATGTAGATACATATTCCTCAAAAAAATTAGAGTACTTATATGAACTGATTTTTCGGTTACATATTTACCTCAAAAACTTCATTGTAGTCGTCACGGAACAATTACCATTGGCAAATATCATAAAAGTCGCATCACCCGGGTTGATTAGCATACATTAGAGTGTAAACAGCACATCACGCATGCGGAGCCTGAAGCCACTTCATCACGGAGGACATAGCGAAGCTAAGCCACGTAGGAGCTTGACACTAATGTACAAGCCATAGAGTAACAATGTGTACTTACGTGCCTAATGCTCAATTTATTTCGAAGTTTGAACTATAAACTATCAATCTTACAAAACAATACTAGGCTCAGCATACATTAAAAAAAAACTAATCAAATAAAGCTACGGCGTACGAATGATTGATTTAAGCCTTTTAAGCGCATAATAAAAAGATCGTAAAATTAAATGATGAGCAGGTTTATGGCTTGCTTCAACTTCAAAAACATTTGCTATTAGAATTTAATAATTTACAGGAGAAATTCAATCACAGAATATATAATAGTACCTAATTCAATAAAGACATGAAAAGACTTAATTAAATAAATAAAACCATCACATAGACTGAAGGTGTTTATTCGATAAAACCAATACGCCATAAAAATACCACGTCAGTAGGTAACATAAAACCGAAGTAAGTACACTACGAAGAAATCAATTTTATGGAACCATAAAAATGAAACATCTTAACTCTATGATTTAAAATATACAAAACATTTTCTCTGTTCATATAAATAGAGAGACTAGTATTTTACTATCGATCACTAAAAATATTTTACACTCTAACATTTTTATTCACTCTTAACTTTTATGTGAACAACACTTTATCGTAAGCATGCACGATCATAAGACCGTGCAGCCAGTACACATTTTCAAATAATAGTTTGAAGATAAAATCAACCACATTACATTAAATAAATAAATACTTTTACTCCTACTAATACTGTAAATCCTAATAAATGCTTTAGCAAGGCACTTGATGCACCAAATTCTAACTTACGTGACATAGGACTTATAACACTACATTTTGGCAAGATTTAATGGTTCTTACAACTATGTACTTTGTTGTCTTGCAAAGTTGCTTGAAGGTAACTATTGGTTTAATGGACATAGTAGTTTCTTCTCTAAACTATAAACCTACTTAACTTACTATAATAATTACTGACAAACAATCAATAGACGATGCTGTTAGTGGAGGTAGTGGCGATAATAGTATTGATAGTCTTCAAGACAGGCATCCTTATAAACTGAACTTTTGCCCAAAGTTAGCATTTAAATACGATAACCTTAGTTCGATTACTGATAACCTCAGTACGAAAGTACAATACTATGTGTCAGGCGAATCTATTCTCGGGTTTCTCTTTCTTTTCAATTTCTTTTTTGGTATGTCAACGTAATCAATTACTTCCCAATTGCCCTCTGGTTCCTCAGGCATCTGCGGTGGCAGTGCAGACCTGACGATGGGCACCCCGGAGTTGTCCAAGGACAGATAGGCGCGGATCGCTGCAGCTGCAGCCTCGTCATCAGGGCTGGACAATGCTCGAGCGTTAAACGGGCCGGACACGTCTTCGCTTGGAAGCTCCCAGATGTGATACTGCGCTGTCATCTTGAAGTTCTGTAGCAAAAACGCGAATGTAAAGACGTGTCTTCACTTTAACAATGTTAGGTGTACTTATATTTTTTGTCTACATTATTACCAAATAATTTATTGTATTACCAAATTGACTGTTCTAAAATATAGCATGTTAACCAACACATTCTGGCGTCATAACGTAAAAACCAGAAACTCGATCTCGATAGACTTATTTGGTAATAAAATCATATCCTATTGGGTTTATTTGTGAGCTTATTCTACAGTTACTTTAAAATAACATAGAGGACGCAGATGTGGAAACTGGAAATTATCGTTTTCCTAAGATCCTACTACTCTAACCAGCCCCATCTTTTCAATCCACTTATTGTAGGGCTCATTCACACGGGATCTGTTTGTGTCTGATTCGTCATGACTGATGGCGGTAGATGTTAACATTGCATACGGAATTGTATGGGTAATATTTTCACAAATCCGTCACAAAAATTCAATGATCCAACTCGTGTTTTTGACGGACGTAATAATACTAGAACACTTTTGCGGGGTTTTGTAGCACAAGTGAATCGCACGAGTTCAATGGTATACACTGTTTAATTTGCATTTGAAGTAATTAATGTTTTTAACAGATTTTGAATACAATAAAGTAGATATAGCATATTGCGTATACGTACGCGTGCGTTTACGCTTTGCGTAGCACCTCTTTGACAATATTATGTACTTAGGTACTGTAATTTCAACTAGGTAATTGTACTTTTTATGACACTATTGTACTGTATTTATATTATTTTTCAATTAATTATTATCGGTAATAAACCTATCTTGTTTACGTTATTTTTATGAGATAATTGTTTGAGCGTAGTTAGTAATGAGAAAAGCGTGCTTGAAGAGTTGATAACCCATATTGTGTCTTCGTTACGGTCTATTTTACTAGTTGAAACGCATGTAGAATTAAAGACAATAGCTTTCCTTATGTAAATATTCATATTTTATTCAAAATTATTAGACTAAAATTATGTACAAACTATAAATAAAAACTTACTAGTAATATGTACAAAAAAAAATATTGATTTTCTTTTTATTTATTTTAAATTATGTAAATGCCTGCATTTTCTAAATGTTAACACAATAAATATATGTGGTCTTGAAATCCATTTATTTGTACTTAATAGCTGTTATATCGCCCTTTGTGTCGAACTAAATGCTTTGTGTGGTAAAGATACTAAATAGTAAATATTTACTAAGAAGTTTTTCAAGTGTTTGTAAATTTTTGCCTGTTTAGGTACACATAAAATTCATTTATCTTGTACCTATCTTTACCACACGCTCTAATGCTACCAATAAGATAGGAATTCGATTAATTGGAACAATTACACCCACTTTAACAAATAGCCGACATTTATTTTGTTTGTTAAATTACTTGCACTTTAGTTATTTAGTAAGTATTTCTCCTTCGCTGTTGTGTTGTTTGGGTATCGGTGTTCAGAATACTTGTGAATTATCATTATCATACTTACAGGTAGGTACAAGAATTATCATGATGATAAAAATATTAATCGTATAATGTAAATAAGCTAAATCACGAGGTTATGTAGGAACTGGTTTAACTTTTATAAAAGTAAACATTTGCTGGAAACTTTAGCTAGGGCTAGTGATAATCATGTATTTGGATAAAACATCATAGTATAAAAGATTTACACGTTCACTGACTGCTCTTATTTAAATAAAGATGATATGAGTTTTATCATAATATCACTGTTCAAACGGTCGAAATCTGTCGTGAGAAAACAGAGGACACTTTATTAATAAAGTACCTACTGACGGCAAGATTCAAATGAGTCACAGCCAATTAAATATTTATTTGCTTATCTTAATTTTTTATTAAACTCTATTCAGAAGCTTTATTTCATCAATACGATCCCATAAAAATAAAACACAAATATCATTGAACCGCAGACAATCACACGTGGAAGCCATCAGATGTGAACAACTTTGTTTATCTTTTTATAATCCTTGAAATGTGAAAACTGTATCAGTTTTATTTGTTTTGTTCAGTAAAGTTTCGTGTGAAATAGATTATACTTTCATTATTTTTGTACATATTTATAAAATTGATTAGACTTTTGTAAAATACGTATCTATTATACATATATTTTCTCTACAAAACTTTCATCACCTTCCATTTTAAACGTATTATGGCTTTTGATTGAATAATTAGTAAAACAGAAGCTATTTCCGATTGATTACTTTACATTTTTTGATATAACACGCATTAACGGATGGGCCCCGAATTTCAATGAATATATTTATAAGATTCATCTATAATAGAAACACAATCGTAAAAGACCTTGAGCAGGAATTCCTCAGGGGACACCAGTGGGCCCTTTGCTAATTGTATAATCTGAGCACACGCGCTGTTCTCCCACTGGTTAAACTACGAGTACGAATAATAACCATACAATAAACTTATAGCTTTGAACATTTTCTTAAACACTACAATCGGCAATCTAAAATACAATGTATACTTATCCTTCCTAATTATCGTCAACAAATAATGCATTTGAAAATTATACCGTTTACACTTAAAAACAGTAGAAACAAACTTGTGCTATAATTATTGCACAAAAAAACACTAACTACTAATATTTTAAATGCGAAAGTTGTGTGCTTGTTACTCGTTCACGCTCAAAAGATACTGAATGAATTATAGATAGGTAATTTTTAATTATAGATAGCTAACTATCTATAAATTATAATTTAAAATTACCTACCTATTTATAATTTGTAACCTGGATTAATAAATTGTATAATTCTATCCTCCATATTCCTGTGGTATAATTTTCGAATTTTAGCAGCGACGACATTGGCAACAGCAATTTTTGAGATAAATATTATAAACCTTATTGTAATTATTTCTGCATTAGACTTAATATTTTTTACCATGTTAAGAATTTGAGAATATGGAAAACAATGGGAGCTATTAAATGAGGTTGGTTCAAATATGCTATAATTACGCAATTATTACGGAATTTCGGATGATGTTTAAAGAAATTACTGATCCATGAAGTTGGAGCTCAGTTAGTCATAATCAGCATGTTTGCGGAACTTCTTGGGAGTTATCGACAGTTGTGAGAAAATATTAATATTGACCTAAGAACAGGTAACGTAGTTGTCGACAATTAGCGACAGCCTTGATATAGTACAATGCTTGCCCTCGCACGCTTCCGTTTGGGGCTTATCTAGGTTCTAATGCTCTGACATGAGTTATCCGCACTTGCTTACAACTAAGTACAGATTTGTTCTCGCATGTATGTAAATAACACGGTAGAGCATCATTCAATTAAGAAAGTACAGTTGCCAATACTGTACTTTTCTAATTGAATTTCTTCTGCCATGAATAAATAATAGATATTCATAATAATATAATACCAAGATCATATATATATACGGCATTAAGTCCGCCGTTGTACAACAATGTGCATAAAGTTTTATAAATAAAAAAATATATTAACACATATGGTTTGCATTATAGTCGCTCAAGTGAAATCCTTATTCCTGCCAACCACGTTTATTTAGACATTATAAAGTACTTAAATAGTAGTTCTAAACAGTGCACGAATTATTAAGCAACCATTGTAAAGATACACAATATACACATACGAGTATAATCGCATTTTGATGATCGTCACCTGACGGACTAAGCACGTGCTTATTTGTGACATTTATCAAAAGTCAACATGTTTTAAAAATGTGACTGCGTCAAATCTTGCCGAGTAACTTGCGTAATTTATCATAGTCCAATTTAAACGTCTAGATAAACCATGACTAATTAGGCCCATAATTTACTCTAAATGAGCAAATGTCTTTGAATTTCTATGACGCACGGAAGAAAGTCGGAATGAGGCGTATGTTTGACGGCCAAACAACAGTGTTAAACAACACTAAGCACTATATTATTAGTAGTTGTCTGACGCAGGCGCATGCAAAATATTATCTATCCAGGCTCAAACCGAGTGATTTCGTATAGTCGCCGCGTGGACGCTACGCCGGTGCTACGTGGAAGGCGTTTATTATAGCACTTCGTAGACGCTTCGCTCAACGTCGTTGGCTCTACACAACTCAACATTACCTATGTAGACGAAACGCATACGCTGCGTGCAGATAGTATTTACGATGTAAAATTAAATTCTGCAGCCTGCGACTTACTTGAATATTATGAGCACACCCACACAATTTTATGAAAAAGAATCGATAAAATCCCAGTTGATATTTATGGATACTGCAATTGTATAGTTCTCAAATAATATCAGAATTTATCAACTCATCACGTCTTCTTTTCAGATCTCTGCCTACTCATAACAAAAAGCCTTGCAGTAAGAGTGGCAAAATGCTAATCATATATTATCTCGGTGACTGTACGGATATCATGGCATACCTAATTACATAATCGTCTATATATTAGTGTAATGGTACTTTAAGAGAATACAATCACGTGAAATGACGAGGCACTATTGACAAACACAGAGATTACTCCTGCCTAGAGCCGTTTATGTTCTTATTAGCCTATTTATAACAAGACAATGCACTATAAAGTTAACTAAATGTTCTGCACCTTTTATAGACTCTTGTAACAATGTTTTGGGCGTTGTTCTTGTTATAGGGTCTTAATGATCATTAATTATGTGGTGATCACTAATATGGAGCTATAAGTAGCTACTTTAAAAAATTATGAGGTGTGTACCTTATAGTTTTTTTTTATGGAGGATACTTTATATTGGTCTTCTTAACCTTTTTCGGTCTGGGCGATCAATGTCAACTTAGATATTAAAACCATCGGCGTGGAAATGTCAACGTGTATCAGTTAACTTTAACTCTTGTTGTTCTCTATGACGGCAATTCAACTGACCAGAGAAGAAAAGTGATCAAGAGTAGGGGTCTAGTTCTACTTACTCTCTTAGTCCGTCAATAAAATATGGAAACGAATTACCTCAGTAAACCCTACTCCCAATATTACTTAGTCCTGCCTGAATTAATAACGCGACATTTCAATCTCTAAAAGTAATTGATAAACTCAATTACATTTTTTGCTCGACCCGGGAAACGAACCCAGGTGTTCGTGCTTGCAGTTATATCCACGAGACGAGTTGTCAATATACTTGGGTCATGAAAGTATGAATCGTGTATCAGTCTGCGACTCTGCGTACACATAGGGGAGATCATTGCACTATACTCGTAAATGTTTTCTATCAATATATTGTATGTAAAGTATGTGGTAATGAAATGTCGTTGTTAATGTAAATAACTGTGTTATTGTTTCTACCTACTTTAAAATCAAAGCAGATGGCGGAATCGCGAACAACTTGGGTTGTGTTTTACCGGAAGCGCTAGGTACGATTTGTTTTTTTTTTTCATAAGATTATCTTTTTATTGCATTTTGCCTAGTAAGTTTGTTTATTTTTAAAAGACAGTAAAAAATGCCACTACCTTGGCCTAGTAATATTAGATAATACAATAGAAATATGCAGGAACTAAAAATGTTTACTGATAAGGTATGGAAATGGCGATCTTCCGTAGTGTCATAGCATAGCTTATCTATTCTATTTTATCTCGAAGTTCAAACAATGGAGGGAAACTTTAGAAGGCTATCTAATATACCAGTAGCGCCATCTGTCGTGGTAGGCGGAAACTACGAGACTTACAGTCGTTCCGAAGAGGCTATATTTCGGTGTCACCGCGATTTATACATTATGTACTCGTAGTTAGTACTTCGTATGTGTCACTTGATACTTTTGGTTATCGCGTGAGGGCGCTGCGAAACTCGTGACAACAAGAGTGATGAATTTATTATATTATTGATTTATGTAGGAAATAATAAGTGAAAATACAATACTACACATAATAATATGACGTGGCCGTAAGTATGAGGCCTTAATACCTAAGAATTATATATTTATAATCCTACAGATTGATTATACTTGTGACGATGACAGATAAGTATCTACACCAATAATATAAAGTTTCTTTGTTTGGGTGGTTAAACGCACTAATCTCAGGAACTAATGGTTCTAATTGAAAAAAAAAATTTGTTGGTTATTTCTGTTTTCTTTAGAATATCATACTACAACAAATAGGACCCGAGCAGTGGAGGTGAAACACCGGGGCAGAGCTTGAAAATAAGCTAGCTATAAAATTGCGACAAACGCGCAGGCAGTGTGTGCAGAGCCAGAAATGACGATCAATATGCTGTCTTTACTGCCGAGTACTATAGTTAAGCCCTTATCAATAGTCAAAATATACGTACCGATAAAATAATCAGGTTGGTCCATTTCGATCCCGCATTTTCCCTATACATATAAGAGGCTAAATCTACATTTGTTATTAACTTTAGCTTTTTGTTACATAGACGTAATTATTACTGATATTTTTGACTCTACACAAGTTTGAGGCTTTACCACAACGTTTCTGTGTTTTATTTACAGCGTTTTTCGTTTCTAAGTGTACGAACGAAAAACTAATTTTGTCTATAAAATTAACAAAAAGTGAAAAGTCATGGTATGGACCCCTCAACTAACTTTACAATTAATGGATTGGAAAGTCCCTGTTAAATATTTCTTACCTCGGGCAAACAGTGATGTTGCAAGCAGTAGTAGTCTTGATTTCCATCATTGTGGCACCAGGTGCCGTCCGGAAAGTAAGGGTCTTTGCCAGCATCGTTGAGTTCAACGCGTGGTGCGTAGAAACCGCCTCCCGAAGCTCTTCGACAGAATACCGCGCATCCCATCCACATACGAGCTGGTTAAGAGAAAAAACACAGGATTTATGAAGGATACATGCAGGATTATATTATTAGGCTTCTTAGTTCACATTATAACCAAAAGGATTATCTAGGTAAACCTTGACTAACCTTTTGGTAGGTCCTCTAGAGTTCACAACTTTCCGCTAGTTATGTTTAAGTCCCATTTAATAAGGCCGAGTCTTGTGACAGAAACCGAGAACAAATTCAGACTCCGGGCTTTTACTGAGAAATTAATGATAGATAATTCTAATATGAAATTCGATTCAGAATGTTATGGTGATGTAGTGAAGGCACTGAGCTTAAAAAAATAGAAAGTATCAACTTATATTTTTCAATGCATAATGTAGTTTCTACTACTTCTAAAGAAAAGAACGAGTTTTAAATAATCAGTTTTACAAGTGTTAAGCCATGTCAAAGGCCTGTGAGGTTCCCAGAGGTGGTTTCATTATTGTGACACCAGTGGGTGACTATATATTCACACGTAAACGAATTTACAATGTCGATCATAGAATAGCGATTGCGACCACAAGATGAACAAGGTAAATCTAATTGTAATAACTTCTAAACTTAGCAAGAAAACATGAAAAATCTCACTAGGGTCATGCGGCGCCTGAAGACCTCCACCACGAGGGTCCAGCTCTGGCAGAAGAGCTGCGTATTCTGCACACTTGCGTGATGCCAGCTCACTTGATCCTACTCGAGTCTTCTTGCCGCAAACCTGATCAAAACAGAATAGTCATGATTTTAACATACCCTTGTAGTTGTATTTTATTTCTACCTCACTATTAATAAATTGTGTCTTCAACATATTTTTTATTTTAAACATTGGTTCTTAGCAGGAATTTCTCCTGTGTCGTGGGTGCGTTTACAAACATAGAACTCACCAAACACAAACACCCAGACCAAGAACAACTACTTGTAAGTCATACAAATATTTGTTCCGTGTGAGAATCGAACCCACGACACGCTGCACAGCAGTCCAATCGCTCAGCCACTGCGCTAAACGAACGGTCAAATTAAAAAATAAAATAAAAAAAGTGTAGAGAACCTTGGTGTCATCACAAAGCACGACATCATAGGACGCCCCTTGGCATGCGTCACTCGTTGGCTTCATGCACACTCGGCGACGTTCACGGAAGCCTCGGCTTCTATCAGAGCAGCCGGACTGGCAGCTGGCTTCTCTCCAGGGACTCCAACCAGCATTTGTGGTGGTGTCGGAGTTGTCTCCAGCACTTGGTTTTGGAGGAGACGTACTTGTTGTTGGCAGATCAGCCGCAGGGACACACTCGCCTCCTTGACACCACTGAAGCATCGGTCAGTTATTTTACAGTATCGAAATCCAAATTTTGATAAAAAATCAATGATAGGTAAAGTTCAGATAGTAAACCAGTACCTATTTCAGAAATAAAAAAAACCTTATAAATTGAATACTGTATCAAAGAAACCTCGGTAACTACAATAATACCTAAATATAAAGTCCTTCAATCAAGTAGCGGCGTGACGCTTTTTTTCGTCGTCGTGAAATGGCACACAGTTCTGGTCCCAGTTTGGGCGCCATTCGAACTATTGGCGCCCAACAGGGACCTGTTGCAGGTTTAAGAAACTTGTTGGGCGCCATTTCGTCAACAGTGGTTTTCACTTTAACGTATAGCGTTTTTATTTTGTAGTAAATTACATTGATACAACGATCTGACCATATGCATTCCGCAGGGCGTGCCTGGCAGCGCTGGTCCCGCGTAGTAGTACCCCGCTCGATGCGGCGTGCGGCACGCCAGCTGGGCGCAATGCTCGCGCGTCGGCCCGCTGGGGGACGGGGTAGCGTCAGCGTCGCGCAGCAGGATCTTGCACATGAAAAAAAGATCATTAATCAGTTCAGAAACTAAAGCTTTTTTGTCATTAAAACGCAGCAGTCGGTTTTGTGTTGTTTACCCCTATGATTATCAGATATCTTCGTCTCATAGTGTTACACCATTTATGCCGGAAGTGGGAATAGCAAAACGTCGAGCCAACTCGATACGTCTCCAACGTATCGAGTTGGAGAGTAAGGTGCCACATATTCGGGTTGGCAATACTGAATATGCAAAATATGAGGAAAAGGCGATGGTAGATGCATAGTTTGCCAATCGTTCTGGTTTTCTGTCACTTGCCGAAAAACTATCTAGCACTTCTAAAGACCAATATCCCGTTACTCACCTCACACTGCTTCTTCGCGCTCCAGATGGCTCCAGGAGCTCCGCCAAATCTTTCATGTTGGAGTTCACTTGGCGCGTCCAAGTCATCACCACCATCGAACAAACAGGTTGCCCATCTGCACAAAAATAAATAGGACGAGTCAAGAGTAAAAATGATTAATTTTATTTGATTTTGTAGTCAATTTATGTGTGAATCCTAATCAGTTTTAAAGACGTAAAGCTGAATTTATTCTCCATCTTTAATTGGTTGATTGCTTAAGTTGCAAATGCATTGTCGATGTGAATAGCACCTAAATTATCATTAACCTTAAGCAGTAAACGTTCTTACGACACGAACATGCTATGAGCATACGAATTTGTCTTATGTAACAACTTAAAACTGAAGACAGCCTGCAACCTTTCCGTTATTACTACAACGATCACGTTCAGTATTGGGTTTACGTGGACATTTCGAAATTTTGTTTGATGAAACAGGACATGTACTCATTATTTTCTTTTACCAACTAAACTGAACTTGATTGGCACATTTAACTACTAAGTACGTTTAGGAGCTCTCACACTCGACATGCATCATAGGCAATGCGAAGTATGTGAGCAATATGGCAGCTATGCCTATATCTTGTACGCAGTTAGATGTGCAGATCGTGTCCAATTGCAAATATGAAACTCTTTTTAATAATAAGATTAACAGATGAGAAAGGAACTATACTGCAAATCAGCAACGACTCTTGCGCTGCATGTGGACCAGGAGGCCTCGCCGTTGGTGCCTCGCGAGGGAGACATGATGTAGCCGTCGCGAGCGCAGTTGTTACCAGTGCCGTCGTGGTGCATGCCCAGACTGGAAAAGCATAAATAAACTGAATCATTGACCTCAGCTAATAATCTAGAAAAACAAGACGCACTATTAACCCTTTGGCGGTTATGGGTGGGCCCACCACTCAATAGGAATAAGATACACATTAATGAATAGGTATTTTTCTGCAGAATTAAACTTAATATTACGACTAAGATTTAATCTTAGTCTGGTCAGGTCTGTACTTTCGGAGTTATCCATACTTATACAAGAACATGGTATGGTCGTAAGACTCTCCTAAAGCTTAAGGATGAACCTTAAAAAGAACCAAGAGTAATCTACACGCAATATTTATTATGCGTTTTGGACATGGAATAGCAGACACAGCCGCATACACAACAAGAATAACCTCAAGCGAACTGATATACTGCTCAGTATGGCTGATTATTCCAAATTCTCATACTGAAACTTTACGATTTCATTCTAAATTTACAACAAAATCCATAATTCTTAGTAACAAATTGTTTTACGACCCGCATAATTACCATACCACCATACAACTTGAACGGTATCGATTCCAAGTTAACGACCTCTTGAACATGCTGGTTGAGGAGCGAAATATGCTGAACACTCTTAGAAAGGAAGCTTAAAGAGTGTGGGCCAATGGTAATTATTAATCATGCAATGATACTGTTAAGTTAAAACTGCATATTGAGTGCCAATGCGAGAGTAGGAGGAAAGTAAACGGGTTATGACAGACTTGTGTCCAATCTCGTGTGCGAGGATATAGACGGAGGTGAAGCCAGCTGAAGGATAAGGGCGGCCGAGCAGGTCAGACGTGCCGAACTCGGAGACCACACATGCATGCGCCGGCAAGCACACGCCACCCACAGGCGCCAGACCCATCGTGACCCCATTCCGACGACCACCTTCCTCCGAGTAGAAATCCAACCTGAAATAACAAAAGATACCGCTTTATCTTTAGTTGACATAATTTTATGCTACACTGAAAAAGCAAGGCGCCAAATAATGCCAACAACCTCAAGGAATCTGACAAGTCTTTCTATTGACTTAAAACCTTCCACCAACAATGGTATTTATCTTTGCCATTTTTTTTGGTATTGCACAATATCAGACAACAAATTACTTTTTCAAAGAGTGATTCACCAGGCTTTTTTTTGCAAAATGTCAGATGGATTGCGTCCGAAACCACAAACCAGACCACAAGAAATTTTTACGACCTCATTCATATTTGCAGGTTTTCAGTGGTGTGTGCATTTATTTAATTGACATTTAAATACAATGGCAGACTCATCAGTTTCTTACTGGAACATGGTGACTGGGGCTAACGGTTTTAATATTTAGGTCAAGTACTTCTGCTTTGTTTTAAAAATTTTGGAAAAGAAAAGACTCTTGCTTTCAGAAATTAACATTCCCTACTTACTGGTGTACAGTTTTTGTGTATAGTTACCCCGAAAGCAGCAGCGCCATGTCCCAATGTTGAGGATCATCATCATCGTCCACGTTCAGTGACCGCTGGTACGCACAGAAGGAATCGAGCAAGCGTCCTCGCTCCGCGTGCGCGGGCAAAGACGAGGGTTGTGACCGTAGTAGCGTCAGACGCACCAGAGAAAGCTGGATGTGAGTGCCCAGGGAAGAGTGCTGGTACAGAGCTTGTACCTGGAACACCGAGAATACATTTGACAGTAGCTATAATTTATACGCATTCGAAGGAAAATTTATAAAATTAAATATATGAACAGACTACGTGAAAGCAAAGAATAAAAATCTCGGAACTTACACCATTTATGTACGCCAGTAGCATATCCCGAAGGTCTGACTCGCTATAGTTCAGATAAGGGTAGAAAATTTTGTAGGCAGCTTCGTCAAGGAACAAGGCTATCTCGATGGTATAATTGGGTGGGCCAGGCTTGTGTCGTGGAGGGTAGGCTCGAGGCCTGCGTACGCGCGGCCGCAAGAGACGCGCATCATCGCCTGGCGGCGCGGGCGGTGGTGCCCGGCGGATTACGTGCGCCGTGCGACCACTGCCGTTCTCCGCCCGCCCGCTGCCCAAAGGCAAAGGTCGCACTTCGTAGGTGGAATTGTCCACAACAATCAAACCATGCTGGAAACAAGAAACGATCGAATTATGCATTCATTCAGTTATCTCCCATGCTTTCTTTCTGTCGGTCTAATAAAGCTTTTACAATCAACGCATACGTTGAGACTGTTGAGAGGCAAGCACACTATACGTGCTAATTACAAATTTCTTTTTACAAAATTTTGAGTTAAAACTTGTGATCGCCAGGGGTCACGGAACGATTATTTTACTGTTCAATGTTTCCATTCCATTGCTTTAGAAAAGGATACCAGTCCAGTCTTTTTACAAAGCTGAAACCAAATGTACTGATAAAATTACACGAGTATCCAACTGGATATCCTGTCATTTTGCCGGTGCTTGTGGTGGTGGGATTTGGTTCAACTGCTCACTATCTGCACTTACAAGAGCGTGATCCCTGCAGGCCGAGAATGCCGCTACTGCATTGGGTCCTGAGTGCTGGAAGTGGCACGTGGGGTCCACAGACGACAGCGTCACCTCCTGACCCTGATCCGACCATACTCGAAACTCAGGCGAAACTAGGCGACGATTTGGAACCAACTGCAGCTCAAAATTTCTAAAAAATTAAATTAAACTTTGTTAGTACAGTATATAGATTTTATTTTTGGAAATCACCGATTTAGTTCTAATCACTTAGTCATCTAATGCATTTACATACGCTTTCTCTAATACGACAGGATTGATTGATCACACGAACAAGATGTAAGACACTGAGAACAATAACGTTATATCTCAAGGTCAGTCAGTCGTACGTTCAATGAAACCAGTTTTTGCGCCTAGACGCGTATATACCAACCATGTAGACACAGTATCTTATCATAAGTATAGATTTGTAGATTGACTGACTTTGTCTTGCTGTTTAATTAAATAATAGAGTTAAATGAAAAATAATTTGCCAAAGGTATCTATGATAACTATGGTATCTAGGATAATATCTAATATCTGGTTGGCCGAGCTTCGCTCGGTTTTTAAAATGTCTATATCTTGGGAACCAAGCTTCTCTCGAACCTGGGACCTTGATAAATCGATTCCTTGAGCCGAAAAACCCCTAATCTGTAACTTTCATGAAAATCCTTGGAGCCGTTTCCGAGATCCTGATCAGTGTTTCTTTCAGGTACTACTCCGGGGGGGCAAAGCCCCCCCGGAGTAGCCTTACCGCCCCCCCGGGGCACTTGGAACTGAATAGCATTACGTATGTTCACGACGAATTTCCCGACAATTTGGCAAATCATTTAAACCTATAAAGCGAGCTGCTTTCCGTGGATCACGGGAAGCATACAGTATAACATAATAATATCGACAGTCAGAACAGAACACACGTGGTGTGTAGCAAGGCGAGTCGGCAGGCTTGTTCGAGAGAAAGCGGAGTCCGCATTATTTTAAGAGGTGCAGTCATGGACCTAAAAAAAAAGCCGGACGGAACTTCACTAAGAAACAAGTGAAGCACCAAAATGGCGACTGCTTTACTATAGTGTGGGTTTCTAAAGGGTTGCCAGATGAAGGAAAAAAATACCCATTTTCAAACAATATTTTAATAAGATCTCCCCTCGAACTTAGTTTTAATCATGGACCAAAAAAGTTTTTGTGACGTATACCTATTGTTAAAATAAAGGTAAAATAATTAAAACAAGATTAAAATAATAGTAGATTGTATGACAAAGTAATATTTTTACGGCGAGGGCGCTATTTTGTATCCAGAGCGAAGTGAGGGATTCTACAGTAGAATCCTGAGCGTAGCGCATTTATAAAGAGGATTAAAAACTCATTACTGCCCGCTAAAAGTTCCCCATAGAAAACACCAGTTTTGGGCGCACTTAAAGGCGAACCAAGTCGTCCTTTTCGAATAGGTGTAATGAAATAGTAGATTATTAACCAAGGGGATAAAGCAGTGTCTTCTGTCGCGGGTGACGATTTAAATCGCGAGCATAACGAAGGACTCGAGGCTTACTCCCGAGCGTAGCGAGGGTGTTAGAAACTTAAATCACGAGCGAAGCGAGGGATTTAACACGAGTCCTGAGTGGAGCGAGGGATTTAAGTTCACCCAAGACTAAGACAGCTTTATCACCGAGGAAAATACTCTACTTTTCGTACCACTTGCGAAAAAATTAACATAATAATAATATGAGATAAGCATTATTTAACCATTTAAATTTAACAATAACTTATTTAAAAAAATAAATTAAAACAAACTAAACGTTTATGTATTTGAAGAAAACAAAACGCGGGTCGGAAAGCAAAGGCATCAAGATCATACGGCCTCGTTGGTTTTCGTAATTTTATTAAATCATAACTGCATAATAAAAATGCGTATTCCTTTTTCAAAAAGTTGTATATTGCTTTACATACAAACTCAATGGTGTAAAGACAGACTGATGTAGTTCACTATCGGTAAGTATTCGAAATTCAAATCACATTCTCTCCCTAGAGGATGAATGAAATTCAGTACAACTTTCTTTCCCTGTTTTTAACAGATTAATAATGACTATTGTTTTTTATACAATCATTTTTCCATGCATCATTTGCCGTGGGGAAACTTGTAAAAATACAGAAGAATACAATAACGATAAATAGTAACAAAATATAAATCTCCCAATTTTAAAATAATTTGAACCTTGAAATAGTTGCAACACTGATTGATTTCGAGATGTTTGTAAAATTTATTGACGTAAAATCGAGAAATAAGCTTCAAAATGACATGTTTAACTATGAAAAGTGATCCCCTGGCTTTTTAAATTGAACTACTATGGTTTAGACAACTTTTTGCAACACATGACGGCATACTTTGGTTTTTATTAGACAAATTAGCACCGTATGAAACCGCGAGTGTCGTTCGAAGCGTAATGGCCGACGGCTGACTTACTATGGTGTGAATGTGTGTGTGCTGGCGTGTATGGACAAGCGCACTGACTTACTATGGGTGCTTCAATTGTTTCTTAGTGAAGTTCCGTCCGACTTTTTTTTTAGGTCCATGGGTGCAGTCTATTTAGAAAAAAATAGGGATACTCTTTGTTTAACGGAATGCTAGCCTCATCTAACTTTTCATCGGTGCTAGCTCTGAAATTTGAAAGAAAAAAAAGATATGCTTGCTACTACAAAACCCTTCACGGGCGAGTCCAACTCGCACTTGGGAAACGTGCACGTGCGTTGCGTGCATTTTTCATTCATTAAAATATTAATAATAACTGGAATTAATTTTAAATATTACTTTGTTTTAATTATTTAGTCCGCCCCCCCAGGTCTCTTAATTGCCCCCCTGGAGAATTTTGCCTGAAAGAAACACTGATCCTGATTATATATAAATATACAAAAATTGCTCGTTTAAAGATATTAGATAGATTACTACCAAATAAACCCCACAATTCATGAGGTATTTTAGAATTTAATTTGGAATTAATCTCCAAATAGCATGAGCTACGAATATTATTTTTATCATGGTAAAGTCATCAAATGATTCCTTCCACACTCGGCGCGGCGGGCGGAAGGGACTGTCAGACTTGTATTTACTAAAATCCACGGTGTCCTTTCAAAAACCCTTTACGTTAAGGTCAAGGTTACCTGATGAGGCAGTCATGCGACCCACGAATATGGCGTCTTTACCTTCCAAAAGCGTCGAAGCTGTAGGGCAGTGGGACGTCGTCTGTTGGTTTATCGGAGGCGAGCTGGGCTTCTCTTGGCAGTAACGCTGGTAGGTACACCACCTGGATGTCTGGGCTGTCATGGACGCGTTCGGGATTCGTCCACCAGCCATGCAGCGGGAGCAGATCCTGAAAAACAAAAAAAGCATTGAAGAATGTCAATTTTACCGAAAACACGTATTTTCCTACTCCTCCGCCATTATTTTCTGATTAATTTCGTTGCACTAATTTAATTAACTGTCTTTAATTTATGTACTTCTAATTTTTTTTCCGTTACATTTTGTCGACCGTATTAGTACCGCTTTTCTGGTGGTCGTCACTATTGATTCGGGCTTTCAAGCGTTGCAGTGGTTTGGGAATAGTGCGTTGGGATTGTGCCATTAAAAATACCTTACATTTAGAGTGTGCTCGATATTTATGTATTTAGGAACAGAATCAGGGATAGCCATATATACTTACAATTAATATTATTACGTACTTAATTGTAGGTAGGTACACCAAAATAGTTCAACATTTAAGGTCACATACAACAGCAGTCTTATCGCTGACAGCAATATCTTCTAGACAACCTTTGAACTAAACGAACTTTTAATAAAGCGTACTCAAAGGCGCAATTTATACAAATTAAACAATAATCTGTTAAGAGTCTTGAGGTTGTTACAGATTTGATATCACTTTCGCGCTCGGCGCTCACTTTTTCGAAACATGTGATAGAGCACTGTTTTCCCCCATACATTTTTTTACGATTTCTAATAATTTTTATTTTTTGTTGTTAAACACTACGCCTCGATACGTCGACATGCAGTTACGTTCTGCCACATTTTATCCTTAAAAACCAGTTTAGTTTAATGTCTTTGTTAAAAACACATTAAATTTATACTATCTAAAAGCAAAACGTATGTGTACGTCGATATTGTTTATACATACACATGAAATACACACACATGAAATATTAGGGTAGTTCTTCAGAGACAAAATTTTCGATGTCTGTGGGTATATTTCCGTAACCAACTAACAAAACGGCATGTAATATTTTTTTCTGTGCAGTTTAGCTTTAGCTCTACCTGGGACAAATTCTATTTTTTTAATAGTAGCTATCTAGATACAAAATAAAAAATTTTGAAGTCTGTTCTCCTGATTCATATAGGGCGTCCGTTTCCCATTTTCCGGAACAAAATGGTCGATGTCGCATTTTCCTTTTGATTCATCAATATAAATTATAGTTATATCGAAAGGTAATTAATTGACCTCTTACAAAAAAAATACATATTAGATATAACTACGTTAGTGTAATTTTAATTAAGTAAATAAGAAGTGTCCGGCGTATAATACTGATTCATGTGGAGTAAGCTTTGCTTGACTGTACTTGGTCGAGGAATAATGATGAGAGTCTGGGATCCCACGTGGGGGGAAACCTGTCGTACAACGGACGTGCTAGAAGGTGGACATAAGGCTGGTTGGCTTAGAACCTGGTGAAACACAGGTAAATGTCTGATTCATCTGTGCTTGGTTTAGGTACCTTGCTGATTACAATGCCTAATTTATTAATTTTATTTTGCTGTTTTAAGACTTTAATCTGAGTTTTGTGTGATGCTTTAGGGTTACAGATTCGTGTAGAAAAATGATAATACTGAAGTCTGTATGAATGATGAGTTAAGCATGATTTTAGGCAAAATCATGATTCATCTGTGCCTGATTTATATGTTCAAAAACCCATACGAATCTGAAAATAAATTAGTTTTCCTCTTTTCCAGCCAGAAAGGAGCACTTTTGTTACGTTATTTTACTTTTTCATGTCAGTAGAGTGTGTGTGACATAATTTTGACATTATTCTTCGGTTTTTTATTCATTAATAAGTCAAACTCTATCTATTTTATTTTATATTGCTGTTTACAACAATGCCACTATCAATAGTAGAAAAGATGGAACAAAATATATCTATGAGTAAAAGAGACTCACAGAACGTACGAATTTTTCATCCTTTTATGATGGAAAATAAGAAAAGTTCCAGGCAAGTATGCTGCGTGGAAATTAGAAATGAAAGAATTATATTTGAAAAAATAGAGAGAAAAACAAAAGTAAACAGAGAGAATATTATATCGTATCATTAAAATAACTATCTAGTACCTATTTATAACAAAATTCTCGCTTTTCTGTAAGTATTTATTTCTGTAAATGTTAGTTTAAAAACAAGAATTTTATTGTTGAATGGACCAGATTTTTTCCTTGATAATATGATCATTGTTAATAAATTAATTGTTTTATAAAAAAATAATATTGTTGTTATAATATTATGATTATTTTCTTATTACAAAGCCCATTTTTATTTACATCTGTTAAAAATTCTGATTCATCTAGGCACAAAATTTTTAAACGTCGATATCTTAAAAACTACTTTGTAAAAAGAAGTCCCTCAAAAAAATAAATGTTATTTGGAATATCTATTTTCATAAGAACATGTGTTACTGAGCTGAAAGTGAAATTAAAATTTGACCATATGAATCAGTCAAAGAATCAAATTTCGAAGAACTACCCATTATTTCAATCAGCCAACAGGACGTAGGTCAAATGTTATTTACTAGATTTTATTACAGACACACACAAACTGTCTTGGCGACACTGTAATAGTTGGACATAAATAAAAGCTAGTCCAATTAACATTACTAGTCAAAAAGTGTTTAAATCTTATATAAACAACATTTAGTACATATTGTAATACCCAAAGAACATGGTTGTGATGGATCCGAGTTTGTATTGTCACTTTTTTTAATGTTTTTCTTCCTTCTTGCTCGCTTTATTTTGTTCATCTAAAACAATTGAATTTCTATGATTAGAACTAAAATAAAACTACTCTAGTTGCTCAAATATAAAAATAATTATTGTATTTTATATAATACACACTCTATAATTTAAATCCAGTATAAAATATGTGATAACTTACGATTTTAAAGTTTCGTCACACTGGAGCTCACACGTGCGTCACGTAACAGCGCACAGCCCGACTGACAGTATGGCGGAGCATACTCCAGTTGACGTCTATGGACGTTCTGCTTTTGTGGGTAGGTGTCTTTGTATGTGTCAGAAGTACCGACAAAACGCTTAAAATCTCGATGCTGTGTGACACTACGAAATCAAGATTTTGATATGTTGTGGCACTGTGACGTCACTATACGAGCAAATGAGAATCGGACGTTTCCTTACGTACTGAATGATAGAAAAATATAAAATTTTACGTATCGATACGTTGTGCGGCATCGTATCTCGGTTTTTTGACGTATCCATACGTTGTGAACGCGAATGTGATATAATAAGTAAGTTTAAAACGTTCGTCTCAAACAAAATAATCGCGATGAAGCGAGGAGTCTGTGACTCACAGCGCTGATAGTACATTGTGTTGAGGGTTCAGTGTGTCTGTCATATACTCATGGCGCTATTTTTTTTTTTTTTAGCGTGGTAAAATCATCAAATGAGTCCTCCAACCCCGGGCAGTGCGGGAGGGACTCGGACTCAGACTTCTACGGACTAAAATCCACGGTGTCTTTCATAGCCTGTTATGTTCCGGGGTTACGGTAAGGGAATAATCCCGCGACCCCGGCAGGCTTTGGCCCTCTGAGAGGGGGGCCCCGTCATTATGCTGACGCTCTTTGAGGCGCGCGTGGGACACAACGCGCCGTCGACCCGGGCATGGTCCTTGGTTGGAGTTGCCCTTTACTCGCTGCCCGCATGCCCGCGCCTACGGTGGCCGGAGATCATCAAGCGACGTCCGTCGCCGTGGGCGCCTACCACTGCGGCTGGGGCGGAGGGAGGACGCTGTCCTCTCTCGCTCGCGGCCCGCCTCCTCCTTAAGGGCGTCTACCACTGCGGCTGGGGCGGAGGGAGGACGCTGTCCTCTCTCGCTCGCGGCCCGCCTCCTCCTTCACGAGCATTACTGCCTCGCAGAAGGAGCTGACCCCTTCCCACTCCGTCTCGCCCCGCAGCATGGCCGCAACCAATGCCGGGTGCGAGAGGTCTCCGCCTATCGCAGCCGTGAGGACACGTCGGTGCTCCGCCCAAGCTGGGCAGTCTTGCACCGTATGCTCCACCGTGTCCTCCGGGCGATCTTCGCAGTGGTGACACCCAGGCGTCTCCTCCTTTCGCATCAGACACAGGTACCTCCCGAAACTTCCGTGTCCGGTGAGGACCTGCGTCAAGCGGTAGGTCAGGACGCCATGACTTCTCTCCAGCCACTCCTCAAAGAGGGGTCTTACCGCCGCAATTGCGGCGTGCCCATACTCATGGCGCTTAGGAAATTCTCTAACTAATAAAATAATAAAAAACCGGCCAAATGCGAGTCGGACTCACACATGAAGTGTTTTGTACCGTTTTCAATAAGACCGGCAAAAAAGATCGTGTCTGTTGTCTGGGAGCCCCCCTTAAGTAAATAAATATTAAAGGGGGGCTCCCTTTAATATTTATTTTATGGCGGCAACATAAATACATCATCAAAAGGGGTATGACAAGATTCGAGCCGATTATTATTGTGTCAAAAAAATTAAAGATGTGGTTTTATAATAATATTTGATATTTAATTTATAAATTAAAACAAATATTATTAA
The DNA here is from genome assembly GCA_036375495.1 of Agrotis segetum. Classification (NCBI taxonomy): domain Eukaryota; kingdom Metazoa; phylum Arthropoda; class Insecta; order Lepidoptera; family Noctuidae; genus Agrotis; species Agrotis segetum. The sequence continues at coordinate 252,430 of JAQSVV010000102.1, forward strand.
GATAATATTAAACAATTATACAAAAAATCACATTTCAATCAAAAACAAACAATCAAAAACGTCGTATTTCAATCTCAATACGTCTAAATTTTTTTTTTTTGGTGTACTACCTAAGGAAAACTAAATTAGGTATATGTACCATCAAATTCTATAATTGTTTTCCTATTTAATGATATATAGTTCATCCTTGTCGGGTTATGTTTAGTTTTATGGGCCGAGGTTTCAAGGGATACTTAGATACAGCCTGGGGACAGACGGACAGACAGACAGACTGATAGACTGGAGCTCAGTCTAAATAATAGAGTCCTGTTTTACCCTTTGTTAAGGAATCCTCAAAAAGATTTTAATGGTTAAAGAAACCAGGGCAATTCAATAAAATTGAATCATCTTGTTGCTACGCCGCCGCGCCGCGCCAACGGCTACGAAAAAAATAAATCGTACTTATAATGAAAAGGCTAAGGAACATTATCTGCGCTGCGGGTATTGTTTTACATAACCAGAACCGTTTGTTAACAATATTTTCTTGTTAGATTCCAATACAGAGAAAATATAATAGACATTGTAACTGTTCCTTTCTCGTAGCACCTTGCTACGCTACGGTCTACGGCTACGAAATAATGTAATAATTTTAGATCGAATACTTTATTACTCATTTTTGGGAGTTCGTTATTCGTCGCATATTGAAGGACACCATGGATTTTAGTCAGTACAAGTCTGACAGTCCCTTCCACCCTGCCCGGGGTGGGAGGACTCATTTGACGATTTTGCCACGTTAAAAAAACTTTTTTTTAAAAAGTACCGACTTCAAAAAACAATACAAAAAAGTTTAAAATAACCTTTCTTTCGGAAGTCGGTGGCTTTGATTTTTATTATTTCATTGACTATTGCCACCGACTTCCGAAAGAAAGGTTATTTTAAACTTTTTTGTATTGTTTTTTGAAGTCGGCACTTTTTTTTTTAAGTTTTTATTTTACCCTTTTTAGTTTATTTATTAAATATTTAACCCAAATTCTTGTAAAATACAAAGTTTTCTTACATGATGTGCACTAATCATGTAATCCGTCACAACGAAAAAATCCATATCTCTAAAACTACTGAACCGATTTTGATGAAACTTGCAGTGTAACCTAAGTTGAACAATACTTAGTACATCAAAAAAAGAATTACTTAAATCGGACTTGTAGTTCCGGAGATATGCGTGCACAAACATAAAAACATATATACATACACTTATGAAATTTGGTACATTTGTTCAGACGCTGATATAGACTAACATATACGAAAACTGGGCACTTCTGATAATATTACATACATACGGGTCGAATTGATAACCTCCTTTTTTTTGAAGTCGGTAAAAAAAAAAGGTAATTAACGTCCGCATCAATTCCATGTGGGGTACATGATAGTTACTCGTAGATAGATGTACTTTATTGTACACCAAAATTAATATGAATTATAGTTATTTACATAGAGCAGTGAAGGCCCAGTAGTATCGGCCCCGACTTCAGAATTTAAGCTCGTTCGAACCTAGCCGGCGCATAACTTTGTGTAATCTTATTTCATCACCACTGCTACTTAAATGGTGAAGGAAAACATTGTGAAAATGCAAGTCCTAGAACCAAAATTCGAACACTAACCCGCACCGGGCCCGCGTGGTGGATAATGGCCAACTTCTAGGAGAGGAGACTTGTATCTCAGTCAGTAGCGGAAGGATTTATCTAATGGATGGATTTGGCTAATTAAGTCCGCCGTTGTACAGAAATGTGCATAAAGTTTTATAAATAAAAAAAAAAAAAAAATTATAGGCTGATGATGATAATGGGTATAACGGCGGTATTATCACTGCTTTTCGTTCAACTTTTATAAATCTTGTGTCCTTATAAAAAAGGTCGCTTGCGGTCTGCACTTTGTAGCAAGTGTAGGTATGTTGTGTAAGCGCTAAATAAATACTACAGTCAGCGACCCTCGAGGCTCGACATTCTTTCTCGCGTCGCCTGCATTTTTTATGGAAGGTATACATTTCTCCGATTTGTTCTTCGGAAAACCAGTCGTACTTCTTGCCTGCATTGAGATCAAAATTTCGTAAAAATTGTCATATTACATATTATGATTTTGATAATAAGATTAAGGGTAGTGATATTATAAGTAAAAAAGGTGTACTTTGATCAATAGTTAAACTAAGTATTGTTAGAAGCCAGCTTTGTTGATTACAGGCGTTATGCTTTTTAATGTACTACATTATAATTATTTATATGTTCGCTATTATATTATATGTTATGCTACAGTACCCAGGAGTACTGTAACATAGCATTATGATGATATAAATCATATATAATACATTATATCAAACACCTAACTGAAAGTAAGTTTACGAACACGTCTAAAATGAGCTCAACAACAGTATACCTTTCAAGATAATTTAATTTGCTAACAAAACTGTTTTAATGTTATAATTAAGGGATCAGTATAGAATCTCATCTCTTAATCGACATACAGAACGCATTTTATCTAAAAGTGTGCCTGAAAAACACAACAGTACCCTTTTCAAAAAAAATAATTTGCTTACAAAACTGGTTTAATATTACAATTAAGGGATCAGTTATATAGAATCTCATCTCTTATATTATCTTTTAGAATGTATTTTATCTAAAAGTGTACCTAAAAATGTACAAATTGTATATTAAATTAATGGACGTTTTAAGTAAAATGCGCAACACAGTAACTCCAGGGGCTCGCCGGCTCAGGCAGGACCGCAGGATCGTTCACTCGTATTTAAAGGTCGTCCTGTGTCGTCACCCGGCCGTGCTCTGACGAGCACCACTTTAACAGGCTTATGAATAATGAATAAACAAATAAAACGTTATATCAAAATACAACGCTACTTGTAAAAGGTAGCTTAGCTAGCGAAGCTTTCAGTCGATGAAAGTTTGTTAATGGTTTACAAATAACACGGTATAAGCTAGCTGTGTCCCGCTGTTTCACCCGGTGCTTGGCTCCTATTGGTTTTAGCGCGATGTTACGAAGCCATCCTCGATAAATGGGCTATCCAACACACAAATATTTTTTGTATTCGAACCAGCACTTCCTGAGATAAACTCATTTAACTAATCAAACTCCTAATAAGCTTTAAAATACCTATAAGTACGACGATCGACAACAACCTTACTATACGAGAACACTTACGCAATAGATCATAAGCTCAGGGTACTATTTACTGTAAAACCATACATTAAGTGATTATGTGGCATAACATAACTTATGTAATAGCCAATCTATAGATTCATGTATCTAAAATTACCGGTTGAGCATTAATTGAACGTGTTCTGAAATTGCAGCCTTGCTCGCTGTTTTTTGAGAGGGTGTACTGAGCTAATGTCTGTCTCGTAGACCGATCGATGCTTGGATGCGAATGTTCTCTATCCGTCGAGAACCTTTCGCAGCCCGGAGAGCACGATGAACTGTCTGATGTCTTGGTCAGGTCAATCGATATTCAACTTAAGTTCATTTATACGAGTAAATCCATCTTCATCGTCGACATACTTATATCCAACGTGTCTACGTCTACCAATTTGCTTCGACAGATAAAGCTCTCCGCGACTTTCATAGCAATTATTTCGACTTCTTTTCAGTCCAAATGCTATTGTAAAATTATATGCAAGTTAATGCATATGATTAAAAAGTGAAACCCTATAATCATCTGAATAAATATGAAAGACATTGTGACAAATGCAATCTCTAACAATAACTAGACAACTAGGTGCCGCCCAGCGGCATGACTCGAGCCATCATTCATTGAAGATTACTCAGCTTCCGTACAATTTAGAGAGTATCTTACAACAATACAATCAATTTGGGTATCAGGAACATCGAAATAATCCGAACAACTGAACAAGGCGATGATAAATGCTGTGACTAAGTAGGTCGAGGAGCAAGGAGCGCATGCGGTCATCTGTAGGCGCTTTCCATTGTCACAACCATGTCGCCTGCTCCACGTTCTCACACTACTTTTATTGCTCTCATTAATGACTAGACCACACTTTTATTAAACTCGTTAAATAATCGCAATTATAATACGTCACAACACATGCCTTGTTTTTACATCTGTCTCGCGCCACACCATCTTTTTCAAGTTCATCACTAACTCACGCTATTGTGGTTGATCAGTTTCGCGTTTTTAATATACGAGTAACAACGTATGAGTAACATGTTTATCCGTCTGTCAACACCAACTGGGTCAACGATCTCTTCTAATTCGTTTGTTGTCGCTTATTGCCGGTGGCTATAGACTACTGTATCTATTATAATGTCATTAGACATTTTATGTGATCATGTACACAAAACAACCACATATCTGTCACTTTTCAAACCATGTCCTGGTTCCTGACTTTACCAAGAATACATTTGTGTAAAAGTCAAGACGAGATAAGTTATCGGTGAAAAGCTTTTGTTAAGTATTTGCTGGACTGGTTCCGTTGTTTTCACGATTGGAATGATTGATGATAGCAACCTAACAAGAGACTGACTCAATGAAACTGTAAGTTATACTGGAATTTTTTGTTATACCTATGTAGGTACCTATGTGCTGAATTTTAGCATGTCAGTCAAAATGATGGAGAATAGTGAAACCGAAATCAAGTCCACATGAGTCAGCTAAGTGTAGGTTCGATATTAGCGGATGCGAGCGAAGTAAAGGGGAAAGTAAAACTATTTGTTTTTCCTTTTCTTCTACGCGAGACAATGCGCCTTCAGATGAATTAGCGGCTTTGAGTAGGACGTAGGGTATAATGGCGCCGGTAATTACTTTAATTTTGGCATTCAATTGTGAGTGTTACGTCGGTGGCCGGTATGTGCCGATGATGAAAGTTACTGTATCGATCTCAATTACACGGAGGCTGCGAGCACGTCGCGGCGCCGGGCCACAATCAAGACACGCTATGATTCATCGAGAGCGATTGAAAAACTCTACTTGACGTTAGAGTTGTGTAACGTTTGTACGTGATCCAGTACACGAAACACCTGCATTTTTATTACGTAACATAATTGTCAAAATAAAATCGTATCGTAAGGCGTTGTTAATGTACCATAATTTGGTGAAAGTTTTAATAGTTTCGGAAAATGTGCATTCTAGGTAACCCGTTCTTGACGTAACTTTACATAATCGAGGCCTGAAAAGTAGCGTAACACTATCAGCGCAGACAGAGCTCCACTTAGAAACAGAAAAACATTCTACTACCTGATAAAAGATGGAGAAATCGTGTGCTCAGCCCTTTCTTGTTATTTTACAAACTAAAAGCTGCTTTAGAGATCTATTCGCGTACTTGGACAAGCTATTAACTGACAATGTAAATGAAGATTCGAACTTGGCACCGACTTCTTTATTTTTAGACTAATTTCAACCGCGTCTTCGTTCGCGCATTTTTAAAATAATATATCACTTGGGAATGAATGTAGCTTATTAATGGAAGAATTCATTTTTTTACATTTCAGGATATCCAGAAATCCTACAAAGTTTAACTCTTAATAATTTATTAGTGTAAATAATGTGACCTGGTTCTAGATGAATTGGCACAATATTTTTAAAACAAAATCCCATATTATAATGTAAAGGTATAATATGATGATCCTGCTGTCATATAATGAAGAATTGTACTCCATTAATCAATTTGACATTCATTCAGCCCCAGCCACCTTCGCACATTCGTATAATCAGGACCGTGTGCCGAGCCCGACGAATATTAATATTGTGACTATTCCCTCGTGTACAAAATATATTTTCAAGCGTTGTTAAGATCAGATTTACCTACGTAGGTAGTATTATAACATATTGTTATTTTATCCTTTTTACCTCTTATAATAGCTTGCCCTTTAATCCTGTATTAATTGTAGCCTTTTATGGTTATATACGGTGTCGATCGCCTCATATTAAAATTTATTATCTATCCAGACCTTCTAAAAGAAATTTCTTACTACGTAGGTAGGAATATACGAACATAGGATCTCGTAACATTCAGAAAACCTTTTGGTATAACAAGCGTAAGGGTGTAGGAGGTAATATCACCTGCCTACACCCATGTCTGCGTAGGAAAGGCCATTCAAACATTAACCTAAATGTCTTTCCCTAAATATTTACACGAAAGTTTCTATTTAGGGATAGCTATAACTCTTAAGCTTTTATCCGACTACACAACAGGATACTGTGGCCCTAGAACGGAAAAACAACCGAAAAATACGGGTGGTTTTAGTAAGTCCCAGTCTGACTGTCCCTTTCGCTCCACATAGGGCGAGAGGACTCTTTTCATTCAACCCGCAAAAGGGAAAATAATTGGGCTTATTTTTATGCGGCGATCACAAATTCGTACCTCATCATTTTCCCGCCCATGACCCAATTTATTTAGGGTCTGCAGAAATCGTATTTATAGAATTTGTCTATGATTATTATTATATGGTGACTCAATGTAAATAACCACAGACAACAAACAAGAAGTGGTAATAAGAATAGCCAACAGAAGCGTGTCAAGCACGCTATCGCAGTGGGACAGTTATTACACGACTCAAGTTTGGTATGTATTTCCACAACTTATTATCATAAATTACCAGTAGATAATATTCGTTGAAAGTGATATCCTACACATATACCGATAGAAGCAATTTCTCCAATTTTCACATGTTTACAAATCAATTCCCTAATCGGAATTTTTATAAGTAAAAAATAAATAAAAGAGACTGAATTATCATTCGTAATGTTCAATCACACTCTTTTATTTTATTGATTGAAAAATACGGTAAATTAATGTCTCTTATTTAACGTAAGTATACCAAATTTTTAATAATTTATTTGACGTTTTTTTTTTTTGCTTAAAGCTCTTTATTTCAACAGATGAAATATTTTTGCTGAAAACTCTTGTAAAAATCAGTTTCATAATGATAGCAACCCCTCTGATCGATGAACCATAAAATGTAGCGAAGTGGTAAAAGTTGAAACATAAAGAAACATGTTTTTTTCCAGTAGCTCGGGCATTTTTCTGGTTAATTGGACAAAAAACATCTCTTGTTTATAAATAAGAAATTGTTTATCCTTAGTTTCTTAGTATCGTAATATCGTTTGATCTTACGGTCTACAGTCATGATAGTTTAAAAAGGCTGTATAAGATTTTGGTTTATTCATTTTTTAAATAACCACTACGTGAAATGGTTAGTGTCAAAAATATTCCTTAAAAAACTAAATATTATTACAAATATTTCGGGGTGCTATTGAACTAGCTATTCAATCAAATTTACTATTTCAGCAAATATTCTGAATATTTGGACATTAATGCAACTGGGAATAGGCTAGCAGCATCCATATTATACATTATGAAGGAAAACACACACAGTAGTGTAATAAATCAATAAATAAGATATGAAGGCGCCGCCCGCCCTCGCGGCGAGCAGCGAGTACTCACGGGAAACCGCGCAGGCGCACCGCCGCCGACCACGCACAGCAGCGCTACTAACACTATGTCACTTGCTGAAGCCATGCCTGCCTCACATTGCTGGCCAGCAACAACTTGATAAGTTACTTGTTCACACTCAACACACTGCTTATAAGCGGCAACTCGGAAATGGCATGCAGGTGCTTTGAATATCTGAAGCACGCGCGATGCACCGTGCGACGCGAGTGAGCGATCGTCGTTGCGCGCGATTAGAACGCGTACACTTATGAGGCGCCAGCTACCGAATAAGCATTGCGAGCCCCCGAATGAAGTGAACACCTTTCGCACCTCCAAGAGAAAGTCGAAGGAAAGTGCAGATTTTGGCTGTCAAGGCACCGCCCACACGCGTCCCCTGAGGAGCATTGTCGCGAGTCATCCATCACTCGACCTCGCCGACGCTCAGCGGCTTCCGCTAATCAAAACAAATGAACAATATCGTGTGAGGATGCGGCCACGCCGAACAGTGGCAGTGCGCTCCCGACCTATACACGACACACTTTGACATAAGTTCGAAGTAAACAAATGTGTGTCATAGTTATTGTGTCATTCTATGTAAACCTACCCACTAACTAAGACAATACCTGGTAAGTATTATTATGTTCTCAAATCCTGGTGCAGAAAAACACCCTAAATGCCAATAATGTGTAAGTACACTTTGAGTCTTGTAAGTATATAGTACCTATCTGTCTTTAAGTTACATTACTCAAGTTCTCCATAAGTTATCATGCGTTCGCTGATATGTGGAAGACAGCCCGCATTCTCTTTATCAGAAAAGGGTCGACTGTACCAGAGTGCGTGATATATAGCTATTGATTGACGTGAGTTCATTCATGTTTAATTGTACCTTTGTAATTCGCTGCATAAAACTCGTAACGTAGAGCGTATCGCTTCGTAGAGGGCGCGTAGCGGTACGCCTTTTTTTTATAACTTTAGTGTACAGTACACTCTTAAAATCTTTCGGTTATATTATTATAAGTACAAACTTTCAGGTACAGGTCTTCCTATCAGCTAGAAAACCGAGATGGAGCAGTGTCCATAAAAATCACGAGCAAGCATATCGAATCGTTCGGAAATTATGGAAATGAGATTTTCGAAATAGGTATTTATTTATATCTACAGCGGACCTTCCCGCAGATTCTGAATATTCGTGTCAAATTCAACAATTTACATTGCCGTTCAATGGCCAAATACAATACAAAGCCAACTTTAAGTTTCGTTATCTTTCAAAGAAAAGGTTTCGATATAATCTGGAATGGGCACGGACTGGCAAACAGTGTTGCTATTCACAAGAAAAGGTATTTGCTGTAATATTTTTTGGTCGCGGTTTCCCAAAAAGATTGCTTACTGAAAATCATTTGGAAGTGTATCTTATTGATCTCTGTCTTGAACAAGAATACGCTGTTCCCCGCAGTTTCAAACCCGCTGCACGGCTCCTTTTGATCGTAGCGTGATGTTATATAGTCATAGCCTTTCACACCAGCCTATCCAACACAAAAACATTTTTCACAATTCGCTATAAATGTCAAAGCTGCCAATAAACAAAAGGCATAGTCGGGAAATGCTCAATTCTTAAAATGCTCAGCTTACCTACCTGGGGGGCTATTACAACGTCTTAAAACCAGGCTTGTTCCAGTAAGTGAACGAGATGGCGCTAGACGACTTATATAGCTCTGTCACTTTCACTTGCCGGAATAAACCTGGTTTTAAGACGTTGTAATAGCCCCCCTGATCTTCAAGTTTGTACAGATAGAGAACGGACACTATACATGTAAGTATGTATCCGGCTTTTTAGGGCAAAAAAATAGAAATATAAACTTCTAGATGTAGAGAATTTTCCTACAAAAAGATACAAACATTCGAAGAGAAGCTTAGCCGCCCTCTACTTGTAGGTGTCAAGGAATTAGGAAAGTAATACGAGACAGTAGCACACGACAAATTCAGTTTGATAAGAATAAGATAAATGACGGTTTTAGTAGGTTCAGCTAAGATAAATAGATGTATTAGTTTAACATATCTTTTGCACGCAATAGGCTAGTTGCCTAAAAAAATGTAATTAGTCCGTCTTTTAGATTATTCAAAAATAAGGGACACGTATTTTTTTATTTGTAAATTAGACCAAAAATGACAAAGATAATTATAGCCTATTAAAGTTACGTGTGACGTCACGATGCGTGGCATTTTTCGCGCAGAGATCTTTGTTCTTTTTTGTTTTATCGAAAAAAGAAAAAATACGTGTTCAATATTTTCTTATAATTTAAAATACGGACTAAATAGAATGTAGCCCAAGTAACACAAAAGTTTGAATAAGAGCTGAGTATGTGCAGTCATCAAGATTATAATCTGAATACCATACTGCGTAACGTCTGAGTAAACACCTATTCAGACTTTATTCAAGCAAAACAGGCCCCAAAATCAAATGCATAAAACTTAATAACTTCTGAGTAACATCTGAGCAGGAGCTTTACAATGGTGAAATCATCTTAATAACTTCTGATTAACAGCTGATATAGCTTTTATTAAGCTCTTACTCATACAATATTCAGTTTATGTCAATTTCGTTACTGAATTCAGAATTTATTCAGCATTACTTTTTTGGTAAACAATAATACAGATTTTATTCATATACAAATTGTGAAAGTAGACAATCAGAAATCTTAAATGTCGGTGATGGAGTCATGCATGACAAAAAATGGCGAAGATAATAAAACGGTAAGCAAAAGTTTAAATAATTAAGTTATAGGTTTGCTACATGTTAATTCTTAGTGCGAAAATTATTTTGTCGTAAATAGTTTATGATTTTTTCGATTATTTTTAACGCGCCGCTTGAATAATCAAGATAAGTGATTGTAAATATTATTTTCGTAAATGCATGCTCGGTCTGACTAAAATACTTATGACGAAATTTCTAATTTTAGCAATTCCAATGGAACATATGATAAATTGGATTGAAAATTTTGTAGTTGTAACATTCAGCATTCATGTAATCTTGGTGAATTTCTTGTAATTATAATAACCCACAAAACAAAAAATGGCGATCGCTTCATTGCTGAATAAAAGTGAACAAGAATCTAGTTACTCAGATCTCACTTGAATAGACTCATTTCAATACGCTTACTTCTGAATAACACTTGAATAGTTGACCACATTTCTACATTAATTCACGTTTTTAGGGTTCTAAATTCAGTGGAAGAATCGCTACAAAATAATATATTATTTTTTTGTTGCAGATCGATCCTGAGGCGAACTTTATAGTAGCCCCTATAAAATGAAAATATCATTCTTAACCAGTAAAATATCTAATCATGTAATTGCCAATGATGAAGGTTTAAGCATTCCATAGTCTCGGAAGGAACCTTAACTCAAATTTAAAATGTAGCCACACTACAGTCAATAGGTGCTGATGTACATCAGATAGGAATCCATGATATTTATGCGAAACGACAACTTATTGACAATGTTTTTTGAGTGATGTTGTGGAAAAGTGGAAAATATTAATCTAAAACTTTGCAGTAAATTTTTCAATCCTATGAAGGAATTGTATTTTATACCTTTCATGCACACAGTAACTATAGGTTAAGTTCCAAATGAAAACAAAGTAAACTGAAGTAAAAAAAAAAATCTTTTATTTTCATTTCGCAGACACCGCTACTCGAATCTAGAAGTGAGTGCTGTGGCTGAAGCGCGCATCATAGGCGGCGGCCACGTTTTTTGCGCTCTTCAACCACAGCAGTCACTTCAACATTCGTATCGTAGGCAATTGGGAAATAAAAACAATCTGTTTGATTTATTTGATGTACGGAATCCCCTTCATTGCACGACAGCAACTCATGCTGGCTGGTACTCCGTAATTTTTTTCATACTATTATTACAGATCTTGAACGTTTCCTACAATTGATTCTCAAATATTCTTTTATTTTCTTTTAATGTTACTGTTTCTTTTGTTTCCAAGATTTTTGCCCCATCTTGATGTAAACAACATGAAAAATATAGCTTACAAATGATTTTAACAAACCTGATATTAAGCTATTTGCTGATATAACGTAACTGTGTTTCTTTAATTTGAATAAGAGCCTTAATAATTATTTCAACGTACAATTATTCAGTATAAAACTGTACGACAGCATTATCTAATAGCTTTATTCAGATTGTAATACATTAGTCAGCAATCAGCTGAATCAAATGCTACTAGCTTAGTAATTATTGAATATTAGCAAGTCTGATAAGATTATTCAGGTACATGCTTCCGTAGGGACTAATAAAGTTCACTTTACAATTATTCAGTATCAAGCTGTAAAACAGCATTATCTTATACCTTTATTCAGATTGTTATAAATTATGCAGCAAACAGCTGAAACAAACGCTACTAGCTTAGTAATGATTGAATAATAGAAATACTGATTATGATTATTCAGATAAATGCTTCCATAGGGACTTTTTTTCAGCTTACCAATACATAGAACGCGTAATACTTAATAATGTTTGTATAATTGTCTAACATATCTTAATTATTAAGTTTAAAGAAATAAAGTACAATATACAGGACCTATTAAGCATTAAAAATTTTACGAGTCCAAACTCAACCTAATACAACATTTAGCTATTTCTAAGGCTCATATACAAAGAATATTCATTTTTAAACCGTATAGTTTACAAATGTGTACTTATATACCGCTTGTGTGTTACTTGGGAGGTAATTACGAGTTTGACCCTGGAAACTGCAAGCCGAAATGGCAGTGGGCTGATGGTGTCTGCCGCAGAACCGACGCAATGGAGTAGGAAGGTATCACAAAAGACACTGCACGTAGGTTAACGTAGGGTGGCACCACCACTGGTAAGATAGACGACGACCTGAAGCTGGCAGTGGCTGGATGAAAGAAGCAGGAGATCGTGCGCTCTGCTGCTCCCTGAGAGAGGCCTATGTCCAGCGCAGCAGTCGACTGCAATAGGCTGAAATAATGATGATGAATTTGATATTTTTTGTCACCTTACAATTTTTCCAATCTGACATGAAATTCTTGAGACATTAAAATCCATTAAAGTTTTGCTGGTTGGGATAATATTGATGAGTTAGCGTCTGTATAATGTTGTTTTTAAATGCAATTAACTTTTGTGTTTCCTATGGCTATTGATAATCTACAATCTGATATTTTTCACTACTTGTTTTTTTTTCTGCTAATAGTAATTACTATAATCAGTCAACAGCAACTCTTATCTTACCGTGGTAGCATCGCTTTTTATTGGGATTTTAAAATCGTCAAATAGTCCTCCCTGGATTGAGAGGAAGGGTACTGACTAAAAGTCCACCCTGTTCTTTCGGTGACCCTTTGCGTTAAGGGCCACGTATCCTGCTTGGACAGTCCCGCTATGAGGAAATCGCAAAAACAGACTGAAACTCGACAGGGCCCAGGGACCAATTGCACTTTATCTTATTTATTAGGGTCAATTCGCTTCTTTCTAAAGCTCAAATTTTGGAGTTCCACCTTTTCTTATTTGATAGGAAACTGGCCCACGGGAGTAATGGGCGTAGCTCGCCGTCCGCACAGAATTCCATCTACAAGCTTAGCTAAAGTACTAGGCTTGCAGAAGTTGAGGGTGGTATATTTGTAAATCATTCTAGGTAGGTAAATGAAAAGCTTAGTAGCAAAAGTTCTAGGTTAAAGTACCAACTGTAATATTGAATTGTTACTAAGCATTTAAAATTATCGTATTTTGTGAACTCCGTACAATTTATTGGCGATTTTCCTTATAACAGTAACAGCGCATAAAAACAATACAGTGTGCCCGTAAAATAATTAATCAAGATAATCATTACTCTTGGACATTGTATTAAATAATTGATTACGTAACTGTTTTTACAATACAATAATGATGATTTCCATAAAAGGAGTAAATTAATTTATATATAACATTGCCCTGCGGTTTTACCCGAGTCATGTTAACGTTTTTCCCCATGCGGGGTGCGACTGTGTTATGAAGGACCACGCCGTCGACTCAGGCTTGGTCCTTGGTCAGATGGTGAGCAACTCAATTTCAACTCAAGTTCAATTCGAACCAGCAGTTCCCAAGATTAGCATGTTAACAAAACAAACTAACTCTTCATCATTATAATATTAATAGAGAGAGAGAGCTAGAGATACGAACTATAGACTAGACATACAAAATAAAGTATGCAATTTATTGACAATTTGACAGTTACGTTTTATTTACTGTTTTTTTTTTCATTTTCATGAAATTTTATCCCAAAATGGGTCGAAAAACATAATCAGAGTTGGAACTTTAAGTACAGTCAGCATCAAAAGTTGCTGACCACATTCAGAATTTTAAAATCGTTGGAGGAACGCAGTTAAACAACTTCTTTTTAGCATGGTATTCTGACCCAAGGATTCTGTCAACTTTTCCATCACCGTTCCTACTCCGTGTAAAGTGGGTGGCGGGCCTGCTGAGAAAAGCTTCCTCCTAGCCCTGGACGGCAAGCTACCCATCACTCCCATTATGGCCCAGTTGCCTAGAAAAGGTGAACGTCTTCCTCATGCAAAGTTTTGAAGTAAGTGCCTACAAAATAATGTAAGTACAGAGTACACCTTTTTTTGCAAAAAAATGCAATGGTTTTCCGTTTTATTGAATTGAATTGTGAGACTTATGCGACCACGTTTAGGGAAAAGTTGTGATGGCACCTCATTGTAACGTTAAATGTTGTTATGGAAAAACTATTTGCAAATTTTTTTGTTAACTTTATTTTCAAGCGAGAGTTGACAGATGATTTAGGTCATTGACATGTTCGTCATTATGGTGGTCGCATCTCCAAAACAAAGGACATAGGAATATTAGTGGATGCATGTTGTACAGCTATTTATTCAGTCTGCTGTGGAAGAGTACTACGTGGGTACAATTCCATTTTATTTTAATTTATAAGACCAAGAATAAATTCCGGCTTTATGCTCAAGACGTGTGACTCCTCGTTGCGGGCGCCCGCGCCGGTAGTTGTCTGCGAACGCAGAATAATAATGAACTCACAGTACGCGTACCCAGCCCTTTTATTACCTACGTTATTTGCACACTTGGTAGGCGAGAACAACATACGTACTTAAGGTGACCTGTTGTTAGGCCAGTTAGATTTAAACTTAGAATAAGAAATTGTGCGTCGCAGTCTCTGGAACTAAGTGTTAGGGGCATAAGGGTAGTTCTTCAGAGACAAAATTTTCGATGTCTGTGGGTATATTTCTGTAACCAACTAACAAAACGGCATGTAATATTTTTTTCTGTACAGTTTAGCTTTAGCTCTACCTGGGACAAATTCTATTTTTTTAATAGTAGCTATCTAGATACAAAATAAAAAATTTTGAAGTCTGTTCTCCTGATTCATATAGGGCGTCCGTTTCCCATTTTCCGGAACAAAATGGTCGATGTCGCATTTTCCTTTTGATTCTTCAATATAAATTATACTTATATCGAAAGGTAATTAATTGACCTCTTACAAAAAAAATACATATTAGATATAACTACGTTAGTGTAATTTTAATTAAGTAAATAAGAAGTGTCCGGCGCATAATACTGATTCATGTGGAGTAAGCTTTGCTTGACTGTACTTGGTCGAGGAATAATGATGAGAGTCTGGGATCCCACGTCGGGGGAAACCTGTCGTACAACGGACGTGCTAGAAGGCGGACATGAGGCTGGTTGGCTTAGAACCTGGTGAAACACTGGTAAATGTCTGATTCATCTGTGCTTGGTTTAGGTACCTTGCTGAGTACAATGCCTAATTTATTAATTTTATTTTGCTGTTTTAAGACTTTAATCTGAGTTTCGTGTGATGCTTTTGGGTTACAGATTCGTGTAGAAAAATGATAATACTGAAGTCTGTATGAATGATGAGTTAAGCATGATTTAAGGCAAAATCATAATTCATCTGTGCCTGATTTATATGTTCAAAAACCCATACGAATCTGAAAATAAATTAGTTTTCCTCTTTTCCAGCCAGAAAGGAGCACTTTTGTTACGTTATTTTACTTTTTCATGTCAGTAGAGTGTGTGTGACATAATTTTGACATTATTCTTCGGTTTTTATTCATTAATAAGTCAAACTCTATCTATTTTATTTTATATTGCTGTTTACAAGAATGCCACTATCAATAGTAGAAAAGATGGAACAAAATAATATACTATGAGAAAAAGAGACTCACATAACGTACGAATTTTTCATCTTTCTAAGATGGAAAATAAGAAAAGTTCCAGGCAAGTATGCTGCGTGGAAATTAGAAATGAAAGAATTATATTTGAAAAAATAGAGAGAAAAACAAAAGTAAACAGAGAGAAAATTATAACGTATCATTAAAATAACTATCTAGTATCTGTTTATAACAAAATTCTCGCTTTTCTGTAAGTATTTATTTGTGTAATTGTTAGTTCAAAAACAAGAATTTTATTGTTGAATTGACCAGTTTTTTCCTTGATAATTTATGATCACTGTTAATAAATTAATTGTTTTATAAAAAAATAATATTGTTGTTATAATATTATGATTATTTTCTTATTACAAAGCCCATTTTGATTTACATCTGTAAAAAAATCTGATTCATCTGGGCACAAAATTTTTAAACGTCGATATCTTAAAAACTACTTTGTAAAAAGAAGTCCCTCAAACAAATAAATGTTATTTGGAATATCTATTTTCATATGAACATGTGTTACTGAGCTGAAAGTGAAATTAAAATTTGACCATATGAATCAGTCAAAGAATCAAATTTCGAAGAACTACCCATAAATACCTCGAATCGTTAGCATTTTCGCGCGCCCTCGTGTGCTGCACATGTTCGGACAGCGGTGATTCACTACTGAAAAAAAAAACTATCGAGGGACGGCGGAGAACGCGGGTGACGCAGAGCGGCCGCGAGGCGCGAGTCATTGATCCCGATACAGTCCCGGACGGTCGACGCCATGTCGGAGCCCGCGCACGCCGAGCCGCTCCTCCCGCCGCTCGCGCTCGCAGCGTACGTCGCGTGCGTCGCCGGCGCTGCCGCCCTCGCCAACTGCTCGGTGCTCGCCGCACTCTTCAAAACCTCACGGAGCGGTAAACAAACTTGTTTCTTATTACCTCTTCGATAATTCCAGGTCCATTTAGGTACCTTTTATTTTAGCAAAGCGATAAAATAAGGCCAACTTTCTTTAGTCATAAAGTTATACCTAATTAAAGTTGTTTTACGAACTAAAACTTGAATCATGTTGAGAGTTCTTATATTAATACGTCCTGTCTTTTGAATACTTTGTATAATAACAATGATGATCCTTCTTAACTACATAAGTGTAAACGTATGTATACGGACTGACTGTCCGTATACATACGTTCACACATCGATGCGAAGCACATTATAAAGTGTATCCTTTCAGTTTATGCCATTTGGTTCATTGACAAGCTTTGTAAGCTCTACACTTTAATTGACTTGAATTCATTGTTCTCTTATACCTATTGTTATGTTTGTAAACTACTCTTACGAATTGAGTTGTTCCTTATAGTAATGTTTGTTTTCTTTTCAGGTTTGCTGACCATCATTTTACAGTTGGCACTAGCCGACCTTCTACTCGGAGCGTCATTAGGACCGGAGTTGTGGTTTTACAACACCAAATCGTGGCATTTTGGTGACCATGGCTGCGTAGCCTATCGAGGATTGAGCGTGTTTGCATCGACTGCAGCGTCGTATTTAGTAGCTACTATTGCACTACATTCACTGGCCACCGTCAACATTGAAGAGAAGGCTATTGCGAAACGAATCAAACGAAACGAACACGATGAAGATGAAGAAATCAGATCTTCACGTCACAGTTTAGTGACAAGTAGCGACTCTTCAACTCCAAGAACTATGAATCTAGATTACAGACTGACAGATCGAAGAATCTCAGTAACACAACCATTATTATTTGTTTGGGTGTTGGCTATATCACTCAGTGTTCCGGAGTTTGTTTTGGCCACTAGTGTGCACGTCGACAAGGATGTCGTGATATGTACCATTGTGGACACCAGTCAACGTCTGCACATGTACTCTATTTTCTCTGTTTTCAATTCGTTCTTACCACTTATTATTATGATCATTGCTGCTGTTCTCGTTATCATTAAGTTGATGAAAAAGAAAATAATGTCGCAGATTGAATGCTTTGAATCAGTGGCAGCATTGAAATTATCCCTGTGGCTGATAGTGGTTTACATTGTGTTGTGTACTCCCAGGTCCTGTGTTGCAGCTTATAACATTTACTCCAGGTCAATGCAAGGTAATGAAACTTCTTTAGTTCAAAACAATGATATGACAACCGTGAATGTAGTGACCAGCTGTATTTACATTGTTTCAACTTTAGTTCGGCCTCTGCTCAGTATAATTTTACTGCCACGAGTGAGGATGTCGTTTTCTTTCGGAACTTATACCAATACAGACAATGTGTGATATACGAGAAGATTATGGAAACGTTTCTAAACTTGCAAATTCTAAATGAGGTGATATATTTTAAGAGCTGTGTACGTTGCATTTGAAAGTAAGTGAAAATTTAAGGTATTTAGGGATACCAAAGGATTAACATAACAAACTGAATAGTTTGCTATGCAGCCAGTATATTGCGAGAGAAAAGGACATTACTAATGTTAAAAGTGCCATAGCGGGTAAACGAAACATTCATTTAGTAGGTGCCTAAAGGCTACAATATACATTGATGTAATTATAATATATTAGATACCTATAACTCAGAACTGAACATAAATAATTATAACCTTATTATAAGTTTTTCCTTGTGTAATATGAGGATAGAGTAAATGATCAGTCATACTCGAAAGTACTCTCAAAGTGTACTATGTATTGGCCTTTCCGCACGGTCCTATTCGAATTTGAAAATAGAATTCGAATAAGACACTGCAATAGATAAAATAAAGTAAAAAAGAAAAACTGATTTAAATATCAAACGTATCCATAGATTTAGCCTCTGTTCAGACACGGCGGGAAACGCGCGTTTCCCGCGCGGGAATCGCGCGGTTATGTCTGAACGATTACTTAATAACTCATACAAATAAGACTCGCGCGATTTCCGTGCGATTCTGAAATCGCGCGGTTCCCGCCGTGTCTGAACAGAGGCTAAGACTCAAGCGATTTCCATGCGATTCTGAAATCGCGCGGTTCCCGCCGTGTCTGAACAGAGGCTTATTTTATGAGTTAGCCTCTGTTCAGACACGGCGGGAACCGCGCGATTTCAGAATCGCATGGAAATCGCGTGAGTCTTATTTGTATGAGTTATTAAGTAATCGTTCAGACATAACCGCGCGATTCCCGCGCGGGAAACGCGCGGTTCCCGCCGTGTCTGAACAGAGGCTTATTAAGTAATCGTTCAGACATAGCCGCGCGATTCCCGCGCGGGAATCGCGCGGTTCCCGCCGTGTCTGAACAGAGGCTTAGTACCTAGCTATAGACCTACTAATTAAAATGAATACGACAAGAATAACACACAATTTTAATTTTTGTAAAGTTTTTGTATCTTTATATTCCTAAGAGTATTTTTTTACTGTTTTTAATAAACTTTTAAACTCCACTATGTTTTCAGTTATTTCAAGAATTGCGATATTAGTTTATTAGTATTAAAGTAGGTGGATATTAGGCTTAAGTCAGAGAAGCGTAAATTTTTAAGTTGTGACGCGTACCTAATATTTTTTTTTTCACGACTCAAAATGTGTGGTATACACTGTACCAGTACCGAACGCGAAATAACGCTACACAAAACTAAGAAAAATCACGTAATTAGGTACCCCCGGTACCCCACCTGAAAGCCTGATCCGTATCTAAGTGCCTGTTAGCAACTCCAACAAATAATAACTTCTTTAATTTAAAAAGAGTTTCAGTTTCCTTATGTCAAACGATCATTCATTCATTCAATTGAGTCTGCTATAAAATCCGATCCACCGTACCGCTACAAGCCTGCCTTTTTTATTTGAGTTCTAAACCACGAAACCTCCAAGAACCAGCCCTGCTGCGATATACTCCAACATAAAAGTGGTCCTTCGAGCCGGATAGTATTTTATTTTCTTAAGTCAACACGACTCAAGCTGACGATTCATTTGACAATAAAAATTAACCTACAGAATATAAAGCTACAAGTCTTCCTATATCATCTAATGTACCGGCCAGACAATGTAATGCAGTCTGCAAATAAGCGCAACTATAGGGGGTGAATGGGGTGAGACTGTCTCACCCGTTCGCCCCCTCGAAACCTCCCGGGGTGATGTCATGCAACAAACACTAAACCACGGCTACCAAGTAGCCATTTTGTGGGCCATGGCTTTATTGATTTTAATACCGAACTATTTCGTTGGGGGTACTCGTCAACGGGTCAGTAGGTAGGTATATAATGTGGCATGTAAGTGGCATTGAGTTAATTACCTATTTGTAACTTTTTGATTACCTACTTGATATTGTAAAGCTCAAGAGTTTGTTTGCTTGAACGCGCTATTCTTAGGAACGACTGGTTCGAAATGACAAAATATTTTTTGTTTTGGATAGTCCATCTAACGGATCATTATTATGGTGCTGCCTAGGAGCCTAGCAGCGAGCGAAACAAATATTTTATCAGCTCCATGTAAAACTAATATAAAAACCTGCCAAGTGCCTGTTGGACTCGCGTGAAGAGGGTTCCGCTTCCGTACGATCGCGATGTTATACCTATCACTTTTTTTTTAATCTGATAAAGTTACGTATAATTGAAGATTGGTACGCACAATATTGAGTGATTTACCATGTTATTTTAATATCATGGACTTCATATAGGTTTTCCTATTATAAGTAGAAAACTTAAGTTTTTTTTCTGTACTTAAGTTTTTTTTTTCAAAAATTTAAGGTTCAGTAGTTTCAGAGATAAGGGGGGGGGGCATGGTAAATTTTTGTCTATTTTCTTGAATAACTTGGAAATTATTTAAGTATTTTAAATTACAAAAAAATATATTTAAGATCTTCTCAACAAGACCTTTCATTTGATATGTCACACGATGCAGTTTTCAAATTTTTTATTTTAATTTTCCCCTTTCTCCGCCATAAATTGCCTCCCATATAAGTAGGTACAGATTTCATCTATTCACATCATACCTCTGTGCTTGGGTCACAGGAATTGATATGTGTACAGTCACGAGCAATAGTATGTATACTCTAAGCACTTAAGCAGTATTCAAAAGCGATGTTCTGCTATCATATTGATTAAACTTTTGCCTTTTCACTAGACTTCAATTTTGTAAGCCATACTATTACGAAAAGGGTCTTATTTTAAAGTGAAAACCAGTATTTTACGAGTAAATTGCGTTTGAATTTTGTTAAGTGTATACATGTTATTGCTCGTGACTGCGTACTTACCAACTAAATCGGTCAAGTAGATTCGGAGATAACTGACTGTAAGCGACAGACAGACGAACACACGAGTGATCCTATAAGGGTTCCGTTTTTGTATTCGGTCGTACGGAGCCCTAAAAACGTTTAACGTTTATAATAAAATTGCAGATCGCATTCAATCGCTTGCTTTTCCTTCACTATTTTATATCTACATAGATAGCATCACGCCTGTAATATCCAAAAGGTTAGACAGGAGTCTGATACTGCAACTACGAAATTTATTTAAAAAAAACAAAATCATTGTACGACCAGGGAATCGAACCCAGGTCCTCTTGATCAGCGGTCACGCTTGCGACCACTAGATCAACGAGACTTCTACAAAGTTCAAAAAACGGTCAAGTACCTACTATTAAACCAAACATAATATTGCCGTAAATAAATAGCTGCGCATATTGCGCATAACATTATATAATCGAGTTTTAATCCTTCCTTGGTGACCCATTTACTTAGGTAAAGTATCGTTCAATTTTATTACAAAAAAAATAAGTATCAATTTTTGAGACGAAAAGGCTTTTTTGTTTCCACACTTGGAATTTTTCCTATCATTGTTGCGTTTACAAACAGAAACACACAAACACCTAGACCCGGAACAACTACCTACTTGTAGGTTCAAACAAATACTTGATCCGTGCGGGTGTCGAACCTGCGTCACACTGTGCACAGTCGATCGTCAGGCATGTTAACACGGTTTACCTACGTACGGTTTGCTTAAAACCCGTTCTACACGGTAAGACCCGACCGCCTGACAGAGGTGAACTTGGTCGTGTCAACAGTACCCCACCGTCTGGAACGCTGTCGGTTGACGGTCGGGTCCCACCGCGGACGCAGCCTGTCGGGACGGCTGCGCTCCCGACCAAGGTTCGATTGACTCCGCCCATATTTGGTCGCACGACCAACGTCTACACGGTCGATTTTCATTCCCACCAGACCAAGATCACCTCTGTCAGGCGGTCGGGTCTCACCGTGTAGAAGGGGTTCTCAATCTTCAATTAATGATCACAGCCATTTTATCACTCTTTTATTAATAAAACAAACAAAGGACCTAACGAAAGAAGGAGGGAGGAGGAGGAGGAAGGAGGAAGAAACAGAAAGTTACTCGGAACAGTCTTTAGGCTGGTTAGGTTATATTTAGTTAGACTGTAACTAGACAACATGACCAGTGACCATCCACTCCACAACGCATAAATTCGTGCGCTTGCATAAATATTTTCACACAGTGCAACGACGGACGCGGCGGCGGCGACGCGACACGATGCCACGTACAAATTATATTCAATTGACAAAGCGCAAATAACGCTTGAACTAAATATCGCAGTAACAGTTATTTTAATCGTGAACTTTTGGCCCTTAAAATGCAATACGGACCCTCAGAATGTCAGAGAATGATTTAGGAGTGAAAAGTAGAAGCACGCCGGTCATCATCATCATCAGCCTATAATGTTCCCACTGCTGGGACACCAGCCTCCTCTCTATGAGAAGGAGTGGGCCATAATCCACCACGCGGGCCCAGTGCGGATTGGTGAATGTCACATGTCTTCGAATTTTTGGTTCTAGTGGTGCCGGTTTCCTCACGATGTTTTCCTTCACCGTTTTGAGAGCAGTGGTGATGAAATAAATTACACAAAGTAATGCGCCTGGCGGGGTTCGAACCTACGACCTACAACTCGTAAGTCGGGACCGATACCACTGGGCCACCAGTGCTCAGAAGCACGGCGCTACAACAAAAACAGGAAATCCGTAACTACGGACAAGGTTTCCGGCGTTTGACCCTTATCACTTACGGATATAAGATTAGAGGTACGAACTAAAAATGGGTACCACCTAGAAAAGTGGACTGTGGACAGTTGTCCTGCTTGCTGATGTTAGAACTTTTGAATTCGGAACGGGGGTAGGGTTCACTCAAACGTTTCAAGATACTTTCGTACGGGCCCGTATTTTCTTTAACGGGAAGAGAAGAAACTAGTCCAAGGACATGCGACAATCGACGTCTTGATGAAAAAGATCAGAGTTTACATACCTACTTCTCTCTCTAAACAGGAAATATTTTAAAGAATTAATTTGAACCGAAAGTAATAATTGCGACTAGTAGGGGATATCCACAGGGAAAAATAGTAGGAAATTGTTATTAATAAAATTGGAATTATGATGTAGCCTTAAAATGGGAATTCTATTCGTTTCAAAACAGGCAAACAAAACAAAATGCGTAGGTTAGCGCGAGGCCCCGGGCCGTAATCTGTGCCCGCGGTTGCCCGGTTCGCCCCCCTAAGGCCGCCACTGCTGCGGGATCTCCAAATTAAACCTGTTGTTTTTTGTAGCTCAGTTTGTTTCCCACTACTGGCCAAAGACCTTCCCTTTTTAACCGACTTCAAAAAAAAGTAGGTTCTCAGTTCGACCTGTATGTAGGTGTGTATGTATGTATGTTTGTCCGCGATAATCTCGCGTTTGGCTGAATGGATTTTGATGCAGTTTTCAGGAAAGTGTTCATTATTAAACATTCTGGAGGTTTTAGTATATAACACTAATAGACATCCCGTGACGTTGCCCGCGTAGTTCCGTTTTGATTACTTGGATCGTAGATTTTCAGGGACGATTGCATGTTTGTTCGCAATTATCTCGCGTTTGGCTGAACCGATTTTGATGCAGCTTTCAGAAAAGTGTTTGATACATTCTGGTGAAGGTTTAAGTATGTAACAATAATGGATATCTCGTGAAGTTCCTCACTTAGATCCGTTTCGCTAAATAGGATTGTAGATTTTCAAAGACGCCGATTTTATGGAGATATTTGTTGATTATCGCAACTAAAGAGGTAAAAATAAAAAACTCTTTGAAAAAAAGGGAACCGACTTTAAAACCAAGCACAAAAAAACTATGGCCGTATGTAATGAAATAAAAAAAACAAAGCCACCGACTTCCGAAAGAAAAGTTATTTTACAGTTTTTTTGTGTTTGGTTTTGAAGTCGGTTCCCTTTTTTCTTTCCAATCTTCTCTATTTTGGGTAATTTCTGTCCTAAATAACCTTTTAAAATGGAATATTCATAGAGATGAAATTTTAATAACAAACTAGATCACTTTAGTCGGGAACTCTGGATTAGAACCTGCAGAGCAAAAAAAAAAACCACTAAATTCCTAATAGAAAACTAATAGCAACTTTTGACGCCCGCGTGTTACACTCATCTTTTCCCTCTCCGCTTCATAGCTTAGCATCAATGGAAGCGGTCAGTTTTGTAAAGCGAAGTTTTCACATTTCTACAGCACCTCTTGTATGGAAAAGCACCCTAAGGGTTCCGTTTGTGCTACCCTAAAAACCGACTAGAGTAATTTTTAAGTGGTTTCTATTTTTTTTTAACTAAGAACACTTTTCAGTGCTTAATTTATGCGATCACATCCGGCACTGGCAGTGGCAGCCCGTAAAATTCAAATCCTTTTATGGCGCTCTTACTCCGGATTTTATAATATGCCCAACTAAACCGAACCTGAGCGTGCCTTTGAAAGAGATGTCAGGGGCATCCCGAGGTTCGCTTTGGTTAGGTTACCTAGATCTCAAGCATAGACTTTTCCATAGCACACAAGGTCACTTTTTTTTTTAGCGTGGTAAAATCATCAAATGAGTCCTCCCGGGCAGGGCGGGAGGGACTGTCAGACTTGTACTGACTAGAATCCACGGCGTCATTCAATAGCCCTTTACGTTCCGGGGTCACGGTAAGCAAAAAAGTCCCGCGGCCCCGGCAGGCTGTGGCCCTCCGAGAGGGTTCCCCGTCATTTTGCTGACGCTCTTTGAGGCGCGCGTGGAACGTGACGCGCCGTCGTCGGCCCGGGCTGGTCCATGGTCGGATAGCGAGTTGCCCTTTACTCGCTGTCCGCATGCCCGCGCCTACGGTGGCCGAAGATCGTCTGCCTACGTCCGACGCCGACGCCGTGGGCGCCTACCACTGAGGTTGGGCGGAGGGAGGACGCTGTCCTCTCCCTCTCGCGGCCCGCCTCCTCCTTCACGAGCATTACTACTTCGCAGAAGGAGGCGACCGCTTCCCGCCCCGCAGCATAGCCGAAACCAATGCCAGGCGGGAGGTCTCCGCCTGTCGCCGCCGTGAGGACATGTCGGTGCTCTGCCCAAGCGGGGCAGTCTTGCACCGTATGCTCGACTGTGTCCTCCGGGCGATCTTCGTAGTGGTACACAAGGTCACTGCCCACTTAGCAAATTTTCGAAATAATGGCCAGAAACGTTACTGCAAATGCACGAAGTGAATCATTAACGATAATGCGTAGTGACCTTTTTAGACGAATTGCAGTCCATTTAGCTTGAATGTCATGTTCCACGTTTCAGCTCCGCAGATTTAGGCCCGGTATCTACCAAAGTGGAGAGGAGAGCAGATGTGTTTGAATAACCAATCAGATGTCAACTGAAGCTAAGCGGAGAGGAGATGTGGACATCTGATTGGTTATTCAAACACATCTGCTCTGCTCTCATCTCCATTTTGGTGGATACCGGGCTTAAATCTACGGAGCTGAAACTGGTATCTTAGCTATCTGGCTGGTATCGGAGACTTGCGTCGCCTAGTGTACGAAGGGGCTAAAAGGACACACCGATCGGCTCTTTTTAGGTACCTACATACTGCGGCAGTGGCGACGTCAAGATGACGTAATTCCCGAATACTGCCCAGCGAAACTGCACTCTGAACTCAGATTTCCCGCTCAATGTGTTTGCTAAAAATGTCACCCCATACTTTCTCCCAAGTCGTGGGTGCCTACCTACGTTAACAAAGGATTTAAAGTCAAAATGATACGCAAAACGCACAAACACGAAACGACGAAGTAAGGAATTGTAGGGGATACAAAAGTTCCGTACGGAATCGAACAACCGGCACTGCAGAATTCGATTGCTCAGCCACTGCGCCATTTTCCTAGATTCGGGATGACATGGTATTTGAACATTGGTCTTCTCCAGCTCGTCCAGCCTCTCGAACTTGTCTCGAACACATCCTCCAACGCATTCAGGGATAGGTATTACATCTCCATCTATCTGTCACCAAAGCAGGTGGAGAAGTCTTTCTTCGGTGGTTTTGTGCTTCGACCAACATCGAGGCCAGACGCTTCTTAGGCCGCTGCCCGCCAGTCATCCAATTAGCACTTGATGCAAATTCAATACTGAATAATTCTAAATCTCATCTCCATCTACGTTCTGGATCTAGATGGGCCTCCGTCCGGCAGCCCACTGGGTCTGCGTATATAAAATCGCCACTTTAACAACGTTGCAAATATTTATTTTGTAATAATTCTAGATAACACATTACTGTATAAATAATAAAATTTATACTACATTGCTCAATCAAGTTTTTAAAGTAGCTATTTTAGGATCCACTGGTAGAATGCCGTTATTTTCACTTGGCTGCGCCAAGAGGGATGTTTTTATGAGTGCAAGTTCGAAGTTTATAGAATCATGAACAGCATTGCTTGATGAATTTTCGTCGAATTCTGAATGAACAGGCTCGAAGGATCAAAAATAAATGAAACGGTTTGCATGTTACGGCACAGATTACGTTAAGATGGCACATTGACTACATCATCACCTACACTCTTTAGTGCTCTCAAAACACGTAAATCCATTTGCGTACACAAGTTCCTAGAAAGTCGAGCTATAAATTATTATATTCTTGTTAAACATAATTATGACAATATCTGGATGACCGAGCTTCGCACGGTTTTTAAAATGTCTGCATCTTGTCTTGGGAACAGAGCTTTAAGGTCATGGCACACTATACCGGCACGGCAACGGTGCCGCTCCAGCACGGCGTCACCTCGAATATAGGGTACGGCCCGCCGTCAGCGAGGTGCAAGCTCGTAATCCGCGCGCTGCTGCAAGGCGCAAGCTTGCTGCCACCGTGAACATAATTGTTATAAGGCTTTCGCTTGCAACTCGGAGTCAGCGCGCCAAAAGCATGAGGTCGGCGTGCTGCAAGCACGCCGGCTGCGAGGCCAGTTGTAAGCGAGCGGTAAGCGCGCCGACTCCCCGCCATTGGCTTTTTCATTTTGACATTATGAAATGTATTGTACGACACATGATTTAAGGCCCTAATTTGAATGACAAATAAAGTGCTGAGGTGAAGCCGTTCCGTTGCCGTGCCGGTATAGTGTGCCATGACCTTTACTCGAACCTGGGACCTTGATAAAACGATTTCTTGAGACGAAAAACCCCTAATCTGTAACTTGCATGAAAATCCTTGGAGCAGTTTCCGAGATCCTGATTATATATAAATATACAAGAATTGCTCGTTTAAAGATATTAGATAGATTAGATATAACCCAATTAATAATTTGCCAGAGCCTTGCCCCCTCTAGGTCCCCCTCGGAGGCCAGTCCTGCCACTGTGCTCCAGTTTCGTTTTGTAGTTTTCCAAGTAAGGACACCATCGCATAGGTACCGAGCGTGTCTACCCTTTTTATTTTTGTAAAAGGGCCTTTTTTTATTTAGCTTGAAGTAATTTTAGACAAACATCTTTTTGGGGTTAGGTGGCGGTTTATTTAAATATTGGTTCTAAAACTAAAAATTGTATTTAATACAAAAGTTTATTGGTGAAAACATGAAAAATATAATAGATTAATGGCTGATAAAATGCAGCAGAAATTTTACAATATTGGCCATCACAAAACTATTTCGCTAATAAATGCCAGAAAATTCAGTATGCTATTTATAATCAGTAAGGGGCACAACAAAATGGTTAATGTCAACAATTAAAGACTTCCTTTGGTAATATTTAAAATGTTAGAGGACATCACAAAAACCACGAAAGACACTAACAAGTTTTTTGTGCCCTTATTTGATACAGCCATTATACAGGTGTATTCGTAATTTATGAAAATCTATATTTCATAGGGTCAGTTTTGGGCGAATTTCAACAAATTGTAAATAACTAATAGCATAATTTTAAAACAATATTCACCATCATGATCTCCATTTCACTGCGGACATGCGGCGAAAGGAATGTTAATTTGGGGCCGACCAGGCTGTTACGTTTAATTCTAAATAGAAAGGAAAACACTTTTAACTTAAGAAACCGTAATTTTAATAACTTAAGTTATAAATATTTATATTCATCGGGTCAGCTCGATATCTGTAATCCAGTGTAAATACAGAAATACAAAAACCGTCAAAGATGACACATAACATTTAATTTTAGACGGAACGTGAAGGTCCGCTGCGAACGACATTTTTAACATTTTTTTACAAGCGACGGCTCGCATCAGCGGCGGAGGACCCGCGCCGCGCGGCGTTCTCGAATGTTACTCGTTTTCTTATAAAACACCAATGAGAACAAATGCGTGTGCTGGGAGTGAGCGCGGCGCGAGATTAGTTGTCGCCGCCCTCGGCGGGCTCGTCGCCATCGCCCTGCGTGTCTGACGTCCACAGCGTCAGGTTGTCTCGCAGCAACTGCATGATTAGTGTCGAGTCTTTGTACGAATCTTCATTCAGTGTGTCTAATTCGGCGATCGCGTCATCGAACGCCTGCAAAATCATAATCAACATTAATTCTTATCAAGTCTAGTGAAAGGAGGAACAATATTTATTTGATTCATACATTTTTTTTCACTCCCTTTGTGGAGAGATTAACTCTAAAAGAGTCATAAATGAACACTCTGATGCTGGCTGGATCGAGGATTAAGGGTTAATTGCTTTACACACGGCCATGCTAATTATTAGTGGTTGTTTCTTTTTAATCTAACAGATTACTTCTAATTTCGAATTACTTTTATGTTCATGCAAACTGAACGAAGAGAATGCACTAGCAGGAAACTTGACAGTTAGTAAATTATGATTGTGTCATCATCACACTAATTTTCTGTTTGATTAAAAAACCTGTTTAGCTAAGTGGCACGCTCGCGCAGGGGAGTTGATTATCTCGTAATAGAACACGGAAAAGTTGAGCGCAAGGCCGAGTCTGATGGGGTGGGTCGGTTGCATTTTGGCTTTAGCAATGTCGAATGCTTCTTGGTAGGCCTTCTGCGAGTCCTCCACGACGGCTGGGGACAAGCGAGTACATTAATATGCCTAGCCTGAACTTCCCTCTCGTGCCAGCCAGCACAGAGCCTATGCATAACTGACACAAATAATGACCTGTTTGGCGAGCTGACACGCTTTGTCTGGTGAATTTAATATCTCATAATAGAAGACGGAGAAATTTAACGCCAGACCCAGCCTTATTGGGTGTGTGGGCTGCATTTTCGCCTTACTGATTTCAAAGGCGTCTTGGTATGCTTTCTGTGAATCCTCTACAACAGCTGTAAGGTAAAGTGATGTTAGCTTCTGAAACTATTTCATAATAAATCAAGTATAATAATACCTGCTAATCATTGATATAATTATTAATGATTTATAGCTTGAATCATATTAGCATTAGTACTTACAATTTCTGGTTTCTCCTGTGGCCACTTCTGCGAGGTACCTATAGTAATCACCCTTCATTTTAAGGTAAAATACTTTACTTTCTGGATTACTAGCTTTAGGAATAAGGTGCTTGTCAAGTAAACCCTGAAACAAGAGAAAAATATGATCTTTGTATGAAAACAAGTAATATTTTGTTTTAATAAGGGGATTTCAGATATCATTAATTATTAAATAGAATGCAGAATGAATACATAAGATTTGAAGACAGGGCAACGAACGAAAACGGGATAGCAGCGCGCGCAATGACGCGGCGCAATACGTCACCCCACCCTCCCCGCCCGCGAAAACTCCGCACCGCGCCCTGCATGCTCTCACGTGCTAACAAACATTATAACGCCCATGATTAACAAAAACGTTATGACTGCGGAGGAAATGACCACGGCTACTGTTAGCTTGCATCACCCCTCAAATTGGCGAGGCGCAAATATCATGACGTCATTCGCGTAGGAAGGCGGCAACTGACGTTAATCTTACTTAGTTTGGAATATATTCCCCGATCCAATGGACAAACACGGTGATGAGGGACTTAGTCTTCGTTATCAGTGAAACCTGAAAATCCCAAGTAAATAAAAATAAATTCTTACCAAAACATCGTAGCAGATTTCTCTGAGCTCCTTTTCTACTTTAACCCTATATTCTTTTGCCATCTGTTGTTTTCTTTCCGAGCCTTCGGTTTTCTGTTCAATGGAGGAGATGACGCGCCATGACGATCGCCGAGCGCCCACCACGTTTTTGTAAGCAACGGAAAGCAGGTTTCTTTCCTCGTTGCTCAGCTCGACGCCGGTTTCCGTGACTTCCTTCATCGCGGCCGCCATGTCGTCATATCGCTCAGCCTGCTCCGCCAGCTTGGCGCGTTGCACCAGTTCCTCCTTGTCGACGGACATCGTGGACGATGGGAGAGGATTATTTCACTGATGCCCCTGCAATGAAGTATGAATCACGAATAAACTATTTGAATCGACAACCAATGACGATTCGCTAACGAGTAAAATTTTTATCAGAAAGACTAATCGTTAGGCGTCACTTTCACCGAAGCGAATCGCTTATAGGGTATTTGTCATCATGGATGTATGAAGTCACACCTTAGGTAGAGGCTCGCGAGCGCACTAGCGCAGTATGAAAAATCAAAGAAGCTCAAAGAGCGCCTCTCACGCCAAACGCGACATCGACGCGGCGTCCGCTCGGTTTGACAGCATCTCACAGACTCAAGCTACTAGCAGGCTAGGCACGCGCCGTGTCGCCGCGCCGCCGCTTGGTCACCGCCACTGCGCCAACAGTATTGATCCGGCGACGCGGGATAAACACTCCAGACGAAATACGACTAGCGCGACGATTGCACACACCCCTCACCCTCGCGTACGCCCCTCCTGCACCGCGCCCGTCCGCCCGGCGCCTACCTCACGCTACCCTTACCTACCTACCTATAGCTTTTTACGCGACTCTCCAGTTACTATGCTATTACAATATGCTACGCAAATGTTCATATTATGTAGACACTTTGGATAATATTCAATTACATAGGTAAATGTACATTTATATTGGAGCGCACAAAAAACTCAAAACATTAAATTCCCAAAATTAAAACAAGCAAAATTGAAATTCAACTAAAGAACCAGAATTGAATTTAGCCAAGAGATTAAATAACATAACTACAGCTAAGTAATTCCTTTTATTTCTCTTAGCAAAAAAAAAAAGGAAACTTTTATGCAGAACTTTTCTGAATATATTAGTAATTTAGAATATTATATGGAAAATTAATTTGATAGGCAGGTAGGATACCACGAGAATGTAGTAATACACCGACAATAAGTTGACCAAATTCTACAGATAATAAGAAAGGGTGGGGTCATGACCCCTGGAATGCCTCCCACTCTACCACCCTCTCTACTACAACAAGAAACCTATTTTCATACATTTGCCATTAGCTGATGTAATAGTTAATTAATCTTATAAATAAAAAGTATATCATTAAAAGCTTTTTCTTGTTTCTAATTTTCCTTTTATATCCTACCACATTATGATGAACTATCTAAATACTGGAAAATGTTTTATATCACAAAATAAATTATTGCGATTTAAAATTGACACACTTAGCCATATTAGAGAGCCCCCTATTAATGATTGGATTCAGAAATAATGTAGGTATGTATCACACATTATTGAGCATGATGTCAATCTTTGAAGGGCAATGTGTCATGACAAACATGGCAGATATAATCAACATCTTATGGGAGAATTAATCAAAACAGCAGTAGCTAGGACAAATTTAGAATTGGCATGAGAAAATATCATAGGAGTTCGGACTCCTGCACATTAATGCCATTGATAAAACTTCAATTATCATTAACATGCCAAGTTATGTCAGAGTCTAGCCAAATGATGGTACTTAAACATGGAATCAGTTCGATTATGAGCGCTTTAAGACTGCTTTGTGCCTCAGTTTCTTTTTTATGACAGTACGGAGGCATTGCTATGACTAATGTATTATCCAAGTAACTAAGAACAGTAATTTTGCCAAGTAAATGTAGGTGAAAAAATCTTAACTCCTGAAAGAGGCATTCTTAGGTTGATAATATTCTAAAGGATGAGGAAAACTATTAACTTAATGATTAACATAAGCCTTGTAATAACAACAGATACATTAATAGGTATATTTAGTATCACATACACGAGAGAGCATTGTGCTGCCGACTCAATGTCACGCACGTGCCTATCTATCTGAAAAGCGATGTAAGTAAATCGAGGGTAAGGACAATAATGTTAGATCAAACACTTACCTTCTGACGACCTATACCAAATTACACAACGTAATTTAAATTCAGTGGGTATTATCAATTTATCACTAGAAGGACTGGTGCAAGGAATGTCATCCAAGTTTAGTAGTCTGAAATTACTTCTAAATACGTACTGGGAATACCTCCAATGACATTACATAGTTATTGAATTGACCAAGATAACGGCATGACTACGCACGGCGAAATTACGACGCACTAGCGAGATCGCTAGTTCCCTCTATGAATACGCCAACGTTCGACATGCCCACGCACTCCAAACGGAACCTAACAGATTATAGTTTAAAATGTATATCAGTTTGCAATCAATCGCCTTGATCCTGTCTATTATTCCAAAAATATAATTAAGTCACGTATGAAGAAAATGATAAAAAGAGCTAAAAAACCAACTTACGCGGCCAATGTCGTTGTAAGGAACTAATTATTACACCTTACGAATTACAACGTACGTGATAAAACTAAATCCGTCGTGAACGACATAAATCCCGATTACCAAAATTTAGAATTATGTCTAACCGCACCGCGAAATCGTGTCGCCGGCTCGGGCAAAATGGCTGCTGCACAAGGGGCACTCCTTCTATGCGTCACAGTCACAGATTTGTGAGAAAACGATTTTTAAACATCGACACTTCGTGCGAACCACATAATATTGCATTCACTTAATATAATTTTAATGCACTTACTTGTTGGAAGGGAAAAAAAGTAATTAAACCAGCAAATTACAACACAATATCGGTTTTTGTCTTGCGGTGAACGATATACTACACTGACGGCAGCGGGGCCAGAGGGGAAACAAAAACGGAACAGGGTTCACATTACGAGTCGGCCATCTTGGATTACTATGAAGGAAGCGTAGCACGATGCTACGTATTATCATATACGTAGTCATCATCGACTGTATTGCTCACTCTTTCTACTTTATGAAAAACGAAAGAAATAGATACATTATTTTCCACGCGTAAAGTACATAATAGGTCACTTTGAGTCGTTACAGGAAGTTACTGTTTTGGCGCGAATATTTTGAACGATTAGATAAGAGATTGGTCTCATTTCATTTGCTTCAATACCATCCATGTATTGTGTGCAGTGTGATCATGGTTTTATGAATTCATCACTAACTTTTGCGTAAGGTGCACAGCATGTATTCACGGATGTAATTTTATGATTCAAATTCTAATGACGCGTACACACCGGGCCAACAAAATGCCAAATAACCCTTCGCTGACCATCATAGGACACACATACAGAGTTTCATCGAATTGTTCAATTTCTTTGAAGTTATAGCCAGGCTTCGGATCACCAGCAAACGCCAACGAACTATAGTTGGTGTTCACACCTTCCAATGGGGCCAGGGTTGCCACCTTTAGGGGAAAAAAAAGCGAGACGATCGGGCATCTGTATGAGACTTCGGAGTTTGGTGAAAAAAAAAATTACCCGTGAGACAGTCAAAGGAAAATGAAACTTTATTTTGTGTTTTTATTTTTATTTATTTTTTCCATGTGTAAGTAAGTATTTCTTGTTGTTACGAGCCGCTTTTACTAAATTTATATCATTTTTGTATTTATTTATGAAGTCTGAACAAGACAAATGTGCATATGAGGGATTTTCTTTTTATGTTTTCCCTGTCAATGGATAGATGGCGCTGAACTTGATATGTGACTGCAATGAACGGAACGTCACGTCATTTCTTGTTTTTTTCACTTGTATGTAATTTTGAGATCGTAAAACAAAAAGTACATGTCATGTCATTGTCAGTCACATCTGTAGTCACATGACATCACACAAATGGCATTTTGAAAATAAATAACAACAAGGAAAAAGAAAAAAAAATTAATGAGAATTCCACGCCAAAAAGAAAATGTCCCAAGAGAAAAAGAAGCGAAGTCTGTGCCTCGTGGATTTGTGCAAAAATGAAGGCATACATCTTTTTCCTAGAGTCACACCGTCAGTTCAACGCCATCTATCGAGTTCTTGGAAACTACTTTTTTTTTTTAAACTCCAAAAAGAAAACCTCCCATTCAAAGAATTTATGATTGAAATGAAATTTTTTGAATGAAATTATATATTGAAATTAGCAATTCTGTTTTTATCATATCTACCGAGCAACGATTTCTGATATTAAATCATTTCATGGTTATTAGTTAAAATACGCGCTCAATATACGCATTTGAAGGAGGTATGCTCAAAGCAATACATGTAACACTAAATTATGTGTTCAACTTCTGCTCCTTTGCGACTTTAAATACTTGGACTAGGTTATACCAGTGAATGAATTGATTGAGCCTGTCGCATAATATTATTGTCAAAAATCGGGACAAAATCGATCGGCCGCCGGGACGCGGGACAATGTCTTCGAAATCGGGACTGTCCCGGGAAAATCGGGACGGGTGGCAACTCTGAATGGGGCTATTGCGTAACTCGGTGTCTGTGTGGTGATCATCAAATAGCTGCCAAGCTGCCAAAAGGTAAATTTCGTTTCGGCTTTTCCATTTGCAATGAAACTGATAAACGTAAATGTTCTTTAAAATCAATTATCCTAACGCTTTTGAGGCACTCCACTTCTCAACTTAGCCTCATAACAGGTATCAAGCCATCCAAGTTCAGTTCACCACCACGGCTCTCAAAATTGTGCAGGAAAACATCATGAGGAAACCAACAAATCTTAGGACCAAACGTTCCAAGACATTTCTTGCATTGGTTTTTACATAGGTACTCACACTAGGCTCTTGTGTTGGATTATATACCATTTATACAATATACCATTTGTACCTGTATCCCAGCAATGGGAACATTATAGGCTGACTATAATGATGAGAATGATGACGTTTATTGAGCTATTTACTGACAAAATAATATAATCAATAAATCAGTCTACAACTTGTAACTTCATCATCATCAGCCTTTTATAATGTTCTCACTGGGCCATAATCTGTAACTTAGATTTGGTTAATATTCGTATATTTTCGAAATCTGACTAATATTGACGTGTTATAAACTTATAACGATGATGTATTTATTATTTTGTTTTTATAGAATGGAGAGGTTGGGAGGTAAAAGGGGAGGCTTTTGCCCAGCAGAGCTGGGAGTGCAGGGAACGAACTCGCGACATGCTGCGCAGCAGTCGGTCCCTAAGCCACTGTGCCAACTGTGTCGTCAAAATGGTCATACGATTATTCGTTTCCTGTCTTTCTAAAGAGTTAGTTGGCTGCTTGACTGCATTGCCGCCACATCAGAATGTCAAATGATTGTCATTTTCAATCATCTGAGATTGTATCAAATGATTTTTTTTAATTTTGAAAAAAGAGAAAAACAGTTATGTATTTCCCTACAACTGTTTTCCTCCCCTTTTAGAAAGTTTAAATAGTCAATTTTAGGCAGTTATTGGTCAGTCCACACTTTATATCTATGCATTTGTGATAAATCGCCTAATGGTGAACGCACATTTAGCCGCACCGCAGTCTCCGCAGTCTGTTCTCTTACCCAATTCTTTGTATGAAGTTCTATGATCCCTCGCACACCGCATAGCAAATTCAAAGAATTCGGTAAGAGAACAGACTGCGGAGACTGCGGTGCGGCTAAATGTGCGTTCACCATAAGAATAAATCGCCTAAAAAATTATCTATGGACGAACTATGCGCTGTCTTATCTGTCAATCTTTTTTAATCTGTTATCTTTTTGGCTGTCATTGTCAAACTGTCAAAGTGTGTGAATGTCACGCATATGTCACGTTGTTTGTGTAATATTTTGAGGTTAAGTATTGTAGGGTTGTAGTGGTTATTTTCTAGTTCACTGCACTGCTGTATTCATTTGATTTGGTTTATGATAATACATGTAAAAATACGTATCTACTATAAAAAGATATATAAAATAGAACTGCAAAATGCCAAAATCCAAACGGGATAAAAAAGGTAAGAAATAGCTTCAAAACACTATGAATAGCCATGCTTTTAATATTTTAATTTTTGGACTACTCACGTTAATGCGATATACACGTATTTGTTCAAAATATACACCTCTAACATTAGTAATACATTTTTAATGTGGTACTAAACCTCGGGTAACTGCTTATGATTAATTTTTGTTTCCTTTAATAAATTTACTTGTTTTATTTTGTTATAACAGTTTCTCTTACAAAAACAAACAAGAAAGGATTGCTAAATAAGCAGAAAATAATAGAAGAAATAAGAAGTTCACTGTCTAAATATGAAAACATATTCCTTTTCACTGTTGATAACATGCGCAACACAAAACTGAAGGACTTGCGCAATGAGTGGAAAGATTCTAGATTCTTTTTTGGTAAAAATAAAGTTATGGCTGTTGCACTTGGGAGGACTAAGAGTGATGAAGTAGAAGATCAATTGAATCTGGTAAGAGTTCATCATCAGCCAAAAATGTTATACCATGTTTGGACATTGAAATGCAAGTATTTTTGTAACAATGTTTTTTCTTTCTAGCTATCCAAGAGATTAAAGGGTCAATGTGGGTTGTTAATGACAAACAAGGATGTACCTGACGTTTTAGAATGGTTCAAAGAGTTTCGTGATGCAGAATATGCTCGTGCAGGATTTATCGCTACTAAAGATGTGATACTCCCACAAGGCCCCCTCGCTGACTTCTCCCACACAATAGAACCCCACTTGAGGCGACTTGGTCTCCCTACTTCACTAGAAAGGGGTGTAGTAAATCTTATCAAAGAGTATCAGGTAAGCGAAAATAATAAGAAATAATTACTGGTAAAGAAGCACTTGATCTTAATAATGCAGAAAATATAATACAGTCCACACAAAGCCACATGGGCTCTTATAATTAAAATTAAAAATATTTTTCTAAATACATAAATATTATAGATAAATTACACCCCAACACAGAACAAATGATCATGCTTATTACACAAACATTTGTCCTAGGTGGGAATCAAACCCACAACCTCAGCATAGCAGTCAGGGTCACTAACTAGACTTTTTGTAACTTTGATTGCTTGCTTTTGTTTGTCATGTAATAAAAAAAATGTTTCTTCCTTCTAATTTAATTTCATTTGCCTTTTTTGTAATATTCCAGGTATGCAAAAAAGGTGTACCATTAACACCTGAGCAGGCAAGCATATTAAAACTCTTGGGAATTCAAATGGCTAAGTTTAAAGTTGTCATAAAGTGCCACTGGACTAAAGGAAAAGGTTTTCACAAAGACCTGGATGTTGCTGATGATGATGACGGTGATGATGATGATGATGAAGAAGAAGATGCCATGGAAGAAGATGAAACATAGTTTTTAATCATTTAAATATATATTTTACAAATTATTGCATTTTTTATTTTTGCTCTAACTGTACAAAGAATGACCTTACGGGCATATGTGGCAGCAGGCTACTAATATGATGGAAGTAATAGTTTGTTGGCACACTACTAATTAATAATCATTTAAATATTTTCATTTAAGATTGTCTGCCTATTTTCATTTAAGATTGTCTGCCTATAGCCAATATCTTACGACTTTGGTATCCATTGACGCGTACCTACATTATTACTATGAACATATGGGATTTAATTGCGATAGTCGCCTAGATACCAAAGTAAGGGCTTGTGTACAAAGGGGCTTGTACTTAAAATAGATTTGTATCAAATCTATTTTACAGTTTTGTGTTTTCTACAGTTAGATTCCGTTTATCTGTAAAAGTCTTTAGGGACACCTGAACTGTATGCTGAGGTAGAGAATATCCTCCGACTTAAGGTCTAGCTGTCGTGAAAGACGCCAGACGGACGTCCGGACGTTGCGTCGAGCGATTTTGGCTTGTGGACGGCGAGCAATTGGTAGCTTTAACCTGATCAAGGAACACTCCGGAGGTCTGAGGCGTTGTGTACCACGCGCGCACGTCTCATGGAGCTGTCATCAAACTAAACGAGTTTCCCTATAGGTCCAGACGCATAATATGCCGGTGTCGCGGGACTGTCTTTAGGACACCGCGGCACCGTAGCACCTTTTTTACTTGCTAAAATCATCAAATGAGTCCTCCAGCCCAGAGTAGGACGGTAGGGACTTTCAGACTAGTTCCGACTTAAAATCCACGGTGTCCTTCGATAGCCCTTTACTTTCCGGGGCCACAGTTACCTGATGAGTCCCGCAACCCTAACAGGCTTTGCGCCTCGGTGCCCCGTCATAAAAACCGTAGCCCTAGAACGCAAAGGGCCAGCCAAGGAACAAGGTGGATTTTTGGTTAGTTAGAAAGACCCTGCGCCCGCTCTACCAAGGTAGACTCATTTGGTTTTACCACCAAAACAATGGAACACCTCTGCTTAATCGTTCGTGGATTACGGGCAATGTTGCATTTTCAAAATAAAATCACAACTTAATCTACAATCGTGTAAGAATTTTTTTTTTTTTTGTTGGCCTCGCACGCTCTAATTCGAAAATTATACCACCCACGCATAAAACCGGTAATAAAACTCTTTGTGTTAATCCAGGTTATAAACTAGCTGTGTACCATATTTCATTCAATCCGTTCAGTAGTTTACATCTATCCACCGTCACAAACTTTTGCATTTATAATATTAGTAAGAACTAAGATAAGATCCTCAGAAAAGTGCAAAACTGAGAGATAAGCTAACATAACGATAATAGTGTCTTTTTATATCTTACAGCAGCAAATAGATCATACCACCGAATCGCTTCGCTTTCTGTCTAGCTAGAAGTTAGGTACTATTATATATTCTGTGCTAGAAGATAATTTGATAGTAGACGTGGATGTTTGGGCTTTCTGTCTAAAGGCGCTCCCTCATCGGTGGCATTCACTTGTAATGTAACTTAAAAGTGATGCTCTATTGTCTTCGAATGTTCGAATCTGTAACGTTACATTACAGGTGAATGCACACGGTGAGGGAGCCTGAGTTCCCGACTATATCTAAATAGGTACCATACCATACGGTAACGGTAACAGTCAGTGGGTAGGAAATACGAAATAGCGAAGAATTCTTCGCAGTCGGGATCGAACTCACGTTGCACAGCAGACGATCGCTGAGCCCAGCTATCTATGGACCACAATTTGGGTCATAAACTTCGGCAATAGATATCTTAATTCATTGGCCGATAATCTGTAGACAAAGCAAAGACGACGCAAGTGGGTGGGCACGTGCGCTGCATGTGCACGGTTCACGTACCTGAACCTTGTCCACGTGAGCATGATTAGAATGTGATGATAAGTCGCTGATAGCCCTGCACCTAATTATTGGCATAGATAACTTTAATTATCAGCGAAATAAACAAAACCATTAAAACAATATTTAGTTATTTCTGAAAATATTTAATGAAACAATCACAGAAACAACAATAAATTATATTATTTTAAAAAATATACCAAATTCTAATTCGACATAATATTAACTATTACAAATCAATGTTTCAAAATCATTAAAGAACTGTTGATTACAAAGAATATAATAAATCTATCAGAAGCTAAGCCTCTGCATTTAACGAATGTGTATTGCTTTAACACAAATATAACTTAGCACGTACAAATAGGTAATCACAGTATAAAAATAAAGCATCGTTATCAGTCGACGACATCACAGCTTACATAATCGACGAAACCAAAACTTAACTTGATTCCTTGTAACCTAAATCTGCAAACCATTTACCATCATGTATACACAGTCTTCACAGAGAATTAATTGTAAATCATAGTAATCACCCTCATCAAATCATACATTACTGCAAAAAGTAAATCAACATTTTACAAAACAATATTCCGCTAGACACATCACAGGACAACAATCAAACGTACGTAACACACACGAGATACTACAAGTTAAGCATTTCATATTGTTTTTGGTATTCACTACATTCTAGTTATCTTTATATTTTCACTACCGGCATAAGAAACTAAACTTAACCTCCTTTATCTAAAGCAGCTCAAATTAAACTATCATTCCAGCAGTCTACGCAACACTAGTTAAATAATGGAATAACCAAGTTTCAAATGTTAGCCTTTCCATTTACATTGTGGAGTTAGCAAAGCCGAGTTAGGCACGTTCATTATAATTGAATCTATGTTCAAAGTAGGAATAAATGAAGCGATATAGTTGGAAAAGTTATTGTAGAGGTGTAGTAAGTAGGCGATCATTGTATCAATGATGTTTGAGCGGCGGTGGGGACAATATGGGAGGCAACTGGACCTCAATTAACGGCTCGCGCCAGAACACGGTCTGTGAGAACTCGTCGCTGGGCTCGCACTGCGCCGGCGGGAACACCTGGTCCACCAGCACCGACATGTGGGAATATCTGCAGGGAAACAGTCGCATTATTATCGTCACACTTACGTAAACACTTCAAGGATTCAGCAGATTTATAAGCAAAGTTGTAAATTTTTTGAAGAACATTATCATCTTTAGTTTCTTGTCATATATGAGTAGGTTCTCAGTTAGATTTATCAGTGGACTTATTCTCGACATAACTTTTTGGGATCGACAACAATAGTCATTAGCATTTTAAAACTGTAACACTCCTGGCTTTTACGTATAGTTATATTATTTCCTTGCTCAATGAATCCATAGAAAGAACTATGTAAGTTTTAAAATTGTCACTAGTGCAGTGTGAAAGGACTAATAACAAAGAAGTCTTCAATAAGAGTAGTATTACATTCACAAACATTTAGCTCATTAACACATACAAAAATATGATTTGTTGGTAGACACATACAATGATCAACGATTGCTTACTGTATCTTTGCAGATTTTTATGTATGGTGATGAAATATAGTAAAGTTAAAAGAATTGTATGCAAGAAAGTGAAAGATTAACATAAAACTCTGAAGAATACACTGAATTATGAATACAATATAAAGAAAAACCCGAAAACGAAAACCAACACAGAAAAAAGACAAGACAGATGACATGTCGATGATTGCAAGTTATTCGTCAGTAATATTTTAGTATCCAGCTAGTTAGGGCGAAAGAAATTTTGAATTTTGGTTACATGGTATTAATAGTTTCTGAAAATGAATGAAGTGTGGCCGCAAACGTGATCAAGCCTTACAAGTCATTCCATTCGTCTTACCGGCTTAATATCATGTGCTCGTTAATCTCATAACTAGACTTATATAATTTTGACACCTAAACCTCGCGCTAGCTAATAACTATTTCTGTTTTCTGTGGTGGGAAGAAATCATCGACCATGTCACTTTGCACGTTGTAACTGAAATAAAAATATAATACTCAGTACAGTGAGTAGAATATGGTGTTAGTGACTAAGGCAACGTGAAACAGAACGTGAAGGAAAGCTTACATTACTGAGAGAATACTTACGTGGATTGGAATGTCTGAGTCAGTTCATGTTTGAGTTCGCCCTTATAATTGATAGTGAAAATTCTCACGATCGGAATGCCAACTGCTTGATATGCGCATACGTCCTGCAGATAAAAGAAAACATTTATCATTTCCTGTATTGTAAAAAATATGATTAATTCATATATTAAGGATGTCGACATTTTAGATAATTATCTTGACAATTCGATACTTACATTAACTCTGTTGCCATAGCCCGCATAGAAGGGGTTCGATCCTTGCGGGAACAGCGCCTTGATATCAGCTAGACACTGGATCTTGAACTCCTCGGGTTTCTTCTCGATGACCTCGCGATGGAAGGCGCGCAGCAGGGACGTGGGGTTGAGGAGCAGTGGTCCGTCCGGCAAACACACCTCGCCCTGGCGGATCGAGCGGAGGTACTCGCGGGTCACCTAAACAACACATTATCATTATTTACAAGCTTGCGCCTATAACTTTATTCATGATCAACCGGAAGACGTCCACTCAGTGGCGGATTAAACGTTGAGAGCGCTGTAGGCAAGCTTCTCATCGGCGCCCCTATAATAAAAATTCTCGTAGATACTATAGTTTGACCAAAACCGATGTACCTTAGGAAAACGCGGTGAGATGGGGGCCAAGAAAATAAGAGCATCAGTTCACATGAGAACGATACCTGTTGCATACAGCGCGAGCGAAGCGAGCGCGAAATTTTTTAGGTTTTTGGAATAGGACAAGGTAATATTTCATAGAAAAGCGAACGCAGTCAGCTCTAAAATTAAACATTTCCGGACTTCAAGTTTTAATCTAAAAGTGAGATCAAATATTTGAAGTCTTCAATACTTAAACCTGATCCTATTACTCGTAAGTTCTCAACTCCTATTTTAGAATAATTTTGATCTGATGAATTTTTTCTATTTTTTTTTTATTTTGGCCCCTGGCCTTGTTGCCCTTAGAGGATGGCGCCCGTGTGCATTGCACACTTTGCACACTGGTAGCGGGGGCTCTGCAGCCATTGAAGTTGGCCGTATTGTACTTGGAGCGTTGAATAATGTTTTTAGAAAATTCAAATCAAAATCACACCTTGCTTGTTATAATCAGTCGACGGACGCGACGAACATTGCAGTCGTATCTTTCCAACTTCAATCAGAGATCATGTACCATCGACAAAGTTGTTTGTAGGCGTA
The DNA here is from genome assembly GCA_036375495.1 of Agrotis segetum. Taxonomy (NCBI): domain Eukaryota; kingdom Metazoa; phylum Arthropoda; class Insecta; order Lepidoptera; family Noctuidae; genus Agrotis; species Agrotis segetum. Next base: position 295,007 of record JAQSVV010000102.1, read on the forward strand.
AGTTTTAGTCAGTCCCATCTTATAATTATATATAAGTATATTAAATTTATCTTATATTATAATTTATCTTTCGTTATAAATTGAAGCAAATTGAAATTGTATGCAAAAACAATCGTTTTATTGCCTAAATGGTGGCTTACATATTGTCAAAATTAATTTTACGCTATATTGTATATTTTTTTTTATTTTACAATTCTGCCCGCGCGCCCCTTTGAACCTTCGCGCCCCTAGGCAGATGCCTAGTTTGCCTTAAGGATAATCCGCCTCTGCGTCCACTACTGTACCCATATCATGAGTTGTCATTACGATACTCGATCATCATCATCGCATTTATCGCTCTCATTGGTTGAGAGTTCAATACAACCTTGGATCGGGCCAATGAGAGCGCCAAACGGGGTCGATATTGATGATCGAGTATCGTAATGACAACTCATGGTATGGGTACTGAACATAGGCCTCCCTTTAGACCGCCACACCGAACGACGAATTCGACACTTGCATCCATGGGTTGCCCCCGACTCTCACGATGTCACATTAACACCGTCGCAACATTATTACAGTCTCCTATATTCTTACATAGACAAAGCGTTTTGTGAAAATTGCCCTTACTACTCCGTAATAAAGGCGCTACTACTACGTTTTGACTGTGTAGTAAAAGTTTGTCCATTTACTTTTGAATAACAAGTATCTCAGCCAATATCTGTGTGGTTATTTCTTCAAAAGACCACCTCAGACATCTGCATGGTCCTCATATATCTTGATCAATACAAAATTGTCTGGACTTTAAGAGACTATGACCTCTGAGTTTGTTTCGGATGTTTCTTCTCAGAGTAGTCAGGTACGAAACACCGGCCTCATCTAGTGTCTTTGACGTGTAAAAGAGTTTTGAGAAACCAATTTGCTGAATAAATATCATTTATCATTAATAAAGTACATAATCTTTTTGTAGTACTCACCCTCGCTTGTCCGATAGCTCTCGCAGATAAGTACAGTAACTGGTAGCCATTATTCTTGATCTTAGTAAATAGTTGTGCTACGCCCGACTGCGCCCAGTCCTTTCCCACCAGTGGGAAGATGTGTCCCAGTACATCAGACCTGAATATTGAATCATTGTTATATCTAATCTTTAAGTAAAGTTATTTTAATGTTATTTAGATAATGAAATGCGTCATACTTGGTGATAGTCCCGTCGATATCTGAGATGACAATCTTGTCGTCGTATCTCCATCGGAACACGTTACATTTGCACCTCGTCGTGCCCTGGTACGCGGTGGTCACACTGAACACCATTTCATTCATACCTTCGCGGAGATTGAGATTTTTCTACAAAAAAGGAAATGATGTTAGAATAATGTAGGACGTAGAGAATATTAATTTAATGGTCGAAAATATTTTCTACTTACAATTTGTTCCGAAGATAGTCGGAGAGTTTTTCTGAAGGACGAATGTCTGCGACCAGATCTTTTAACTTGTCCATCTTGATCGGAATCCGATGAGCTGTGGTCATGGCGGTCTAATGGGAACAGGAAAATGATTTAATTAAGAACGAAAACACGAACAAACCCGTCATTCGTAATATATTATTTTTAAAATAATTAAAAATTAATGGTTGACTTAGTTACTTGTATTTTTTGTACAATTTAAAATGAGAAACAAAAATTATTTAGACGATAAAGTAGTTCCGTATAATAGCTAATTAGCATGAGAATAATAATCGTGTTAGAAAAAAAAAACGTTTTTTTTTTAATTACCTGGATCTTGTGTTTCGATAATCTGTGGTAGTGATTGCGGCCCGTCATCTAGGAAACTTCTACCGTCCAACTCTTCAACAATATCTAATTCTCTGACATCGTCTGGTTTCTCTTCCAAGGAGTTCTGTTTGTCCTCCAGCGGCTCGCGAATGGTCACACTTTTAGGTTCCGTAGACTCGATTTGGGCTACGGTTTCTTTTGGCATGACGTCATCTTTCGGAGGAGAAGATTCGGTGCTGAAATGTTAAAATTTTGATAAGTAACATGTGTATATTTAGACTAAGAGAAATTAGTCTATTATATCTGAGAAAGAATTTCTCCTAAATTTAAAATTAGGAGTCAAGGATTAATTTTATGACTAGACTTTGGCATTCATTAAACGAAACCCTGTAAAAGTTCTTTTCTCTTGTCTGTGCCAGTCCTTGTTAATGTTGTGGTTCATAATAAAATGAACTTTGATGATAAGTACAGCCATGATTCTTATCGCGCTTGAATGACATTGTCAAGAGGTCGCTGTTGGAAAACATTTAAGATATTTTTACGTGGAAATAGCCATTTTGTTCAATAAATTAAGGACTAGTACTGACTGCTTAGCGTCCACAGTGGAGCGGCGCCAGCTCCACCACGAGTACCCGCGCGGCTTGGCCGTGCTGTCCGACACGCGCGGCTGAGACTCGTCCTTCTCAGAGCTTTTCTCTAGGGACTCCAGTACACGCTACAATGGGAGAAGTTGTGGTTACAATTAAATTTGATCTTTGTCAAGTATGAAATAGAGTTCGGAGTTGAAGTAGACAGTTAATTCAGCGTCAATTGAAAATTCGACAATTTAATATTAAATGTAGGTATTTCAAAATAGCTTGACCTCTTTGGGACTTCGTACACAATGCGACGCAAATCTCCGATACTTGACGATTGTGGTATCCATTGACGTGTGACTGAGTACGAACCTCTATGGTTTTATTGCGTCAGTCACCTGGATACCAAAGTCGTAAGATATCGGAGACTTGGGTCGCGTTGTGGAAGAAGCTTAGAGCTATGGTCACGATAGTCACGCCATCTACAATGAGCTTTGACGGGATTACCAATGTAAATATTAAAAGTATATAAAGTAGCACTCACGTTAGGCAGCGGTCTCCTGTAGGCCAGTAGCGACAGCAGCAGTGGTCCAGCGCTCCTCCAGGGCATGGCTCGTCCTCCCAGCCGCACCACCAGGCGCCCCTCGGCCGCCAGGGCTCCGCCCCGCTCACAGAACTCCTCGAACGACAGCGCCCGGGACACGCGCTCTTCTTGCACGTACACACCGACTTGACCCCTGAAGAAAAAAAAGAGTTTACAACCCACTCTTATACTCAAAAAATAGAATCATATTATTCAAGATCATTCATCATTCTATTATAATCTGATGTGATGATTAAATAATTATTTAAGTGGGTGTATTCTTACTTGGCAAGCAGTTTCTCATCATCGTCAGAGTCCAAAGTAGGTGGTAGCGAAGAGGGGGACTGTGGCAGCGAGGGACCGTTACCGGACTCGTACTCCTCCTCCGTGGGGCCGACGGCGGGGTGTGTGGTACCTGCTGCGCCTGGAGTCATGATAAGTGTTATAGACGGCGTAAGAATTAACAGAGTGGGAAGATTCCAAAGTGACGAGTTTAGCTTGGTTCAAGAGTGGCAGCAGTCATTGTTTGGCTAATTTTACAATTGTTTTTGCTGTCATTACTTGGCTTGTATTTTTTTTTACTGTTTTGTTTGAATAATTCAAACCCATTTTCTTAATTAGCTATATACTTTACATATTTTATGCAAAACAAAAGCACGCCAAAAACGCCTTTGTCCCTTTTGGTACCAAGTCACAGTATACAACTTACAAATGAGCTCACCAGATCGATATCTGTCAGCGTGATGTTTCGGGAAGTAGAGATCGGGATCGACCTGGCCTCGGTCGAGATCGTCGAGGTACACGCCCTCGGAGGGCACGTCATCGCGCGGCGACATGAAGCGGAACATGCCGCTGAGGACCCCGCGCCGGCCGGGCCGGTCCTCGTCCGAGCTGAGGGGCTCGGCGGGGGAGGCGGGCGAGGGGGGGCTGGGGGGCGGGGGGGCCGCGCCCGCCGGGGGGTCCGCGCGCGGCGGGGGGGAGGGCAGCTCCCCCCAGCGCCACGACTGCGAGGACTTGTCTCCCTGCCGCCCCGCCAGCTCCACCTCTGTGTCCGACTGTACCGGCGTGCCGCTGCGAGAACCTCTGTGATACAAAAGATCGGGTTAGGTCTACACTTGCAAAATAAAGCTGAGAACATATTATCGGACGCGTCCGTCAGCCGCGGCTGAGGGACGCGGCTTAGCAGTGTGCACGGTAGTTCGGACGACGTCTTCGGATGCACAAACATCCAGCCGGTTCTGTTCGTCGTCCGAACGCTCAAAGTCACGTCCGCGTTTTACGACCGAAAGTTTGCACTGGTTTGCCAGTGTAGAATTATTTATGTACTGGCTAGATAATGAATAAGCCGCGTCTCTCAGCCGCGGCTGACGGACGCGTCCGATAATTTGTCCGCAACATAATTGTGAGGTTCCCGACGCTAAAATTGACTCTGAAATCAGAGGGTTGACACGTTCTCGCACAAAAAAAAAATCAATAGGCAGGAAACAACTAAGTAAGGAACATGAATAAATTCTGACTGCTAGCAACTGGTTCTGTTTCAAGTACGTTATAACATAAGTGCAAAAGGAGGCTGTCAGTTGAATAATTAATATTCATTTTACAATTGCATACAAGGAACTTGGATGCAGAGAACTGAACTTTAGACTTTAGAATACCCAATTAATTATGAGTTAGTGACTCATCCCCACCATGACTCATATCTTAAATTAAATCCTTTGATTAATATCTGCTTTTGGTGACAAATATACATTATTACATAATTATTTATTGCTACATTTTTATCAAATATTATCTTTTAGGGGTAAAAATAGATTTATTTGTTTAAATTAGTCATAGCAATAAGCTTATATGAGCTGCCTATTGCCACTAAATTACTAAAACGAAAGAGTGATTAAAAGGATAATGTACACAAAGTCTACGGTGGTAGCGGAGTAGTAAGCACGACACGAAATAGTGAGAACATAAATATTTAAATGGAGACAACACGAAATAGTACCGATAGGTTTCGAGCGGTGCACTACGATAAAACAAAATAATAACGACAAGCGTGTGATGCGATCAACTTACGCAAGCTACGTTGATTGCTCTCAATAGAACATACATTTCGTTTAGGAACAGTAAGTATTGAACTAACGATACGATGAAGTAGGTCGTGCTTATTGCAAGCGTGTGAGTGAACGGATGTTATTCATTATTGATTATTACGCGTTTCTGGGGGCGGCGTGCACCTCAAACGCTGTGTCGGACAACGCCAGCGGGATGCGGTTGTCACCGTTCAGCTTGAGGTTGGACATCTCTTCACTGAAACGAGGCCACTAGCTCAACAACGGACTTGGAACACATCTAACTAGACACTCAAGTAACGTTAATTTTTATGAATCACGCGCATGAGACGAGATTAATAGTATAACATGTGATAGTTACCTTAGCGCAGCGGCGTGCACCTCGGTGTCACTGTAGAAGTTGATGTCGGACACGTTGGGGATGGACGCGGGCTGTGAGGAGCGCTGTTCGGAGCCCGCGCGGTCCGACTGACTCGAAATAGAACTCGTCGAGGACTTCCTTTGGTGTTTCTTCGAACTTGCTTTTCTAGTCTTCTTCTTCTTCTTTCCATTGCCGCCGTTCGGTTTAACCTCGTCCTGGTTGGAGGGCACGGCCTCGATGGGCCGGAAGTCGTTGTGAGCGCTGATCTTCTGCACCACCTGGTGCGCCTCGCTCTCGGCGCCGCTCAGCTGTGTGGCGGCGAATGTTCGCGGCGCTCGGTCTACCTTGTCCGTCGCCTCGTCGAGACCGTCCATTTCAAATAAAGCATCGTTGTCATTATTAGTATTGTCCTCTTTGGTAGTATTCTTAGTAATCTTACTTAAGTCAGGTTTCTGCATTGACTGTCCGTCAGCTGTGTATCTGTAGGACAAAAAAAACAACATTGTTATGCTTTTATGATAATCGAATGGCGTCAATGATGAAGTGTGGATAAGTGAGTAATATTAAAGTGCTGAAACAATTATCATAATCACTACTGTGAATAATGTTAATGTATTGGGAAATTCGCTTTCGAGCAGTTTGCACGCAATGTAATTATGATATTCAAACTGTCACTTTCCATTCTAACCATAATATTTGATGTTGTTGAACGAACATGCTATGCTATGATTACATTTTTATCTGTTTTCTAAATCTCTTATGTGTACGTAGGTGTTATAAATTACCTTCTCTTCGTATAATCTGAAGCTTGTCCATGGTCTGGTTCGACGACGGAGAGCGAGTTCCGTCTCCGAGGTTCGTAGAGATCTTCGAAGCGCGCCGCCGGGATGGGCGAGGTGGCCAGGTGCGCCGAGCATTCCGCCTCGTCTTCACCGACCTCTTCCACAAAGAAGGCCTCTCCCGACTCTCCAAGCTTCATGTGAATGTCCAGAGGCTCACCGTTCAGCTCTAGGTCCACCTGATCAAAGTCATGTTGACATCAGTTATATGTTAGTGGTTTCAAAAACAAAAAAAGGTCGTACCTACAATTTTTCCTCATCTAGGACATTATGTGATAAGAACTGGAATAGGTTCATATTCATAGGCAGGCGCGAGCCGTTCATAGAGGCATGTAGGCACTGCCTACCTTGTCATAACAACGCACAAATAAAACAAATATATTTATTGGAACTATGCAATAAGATAAAACAAAAGATTAAAAAGTTAAAACTCCTAATAAAAAGTTCATAGCAACTTTCACAGCCGCCGAGAACATAGTCCCGACTCCATCTCCGGTCGTAGTTAGAAAGCCTGCATTCGTAGTAAGTCCATTGATAAATCACGCACTGTTTTGGTGCGCGGCCGTGTATATGAACTGCATACATGTAAGATTATGTCGTCGTGTGCGTAGAAAATGGCCGCGGTTTAGGCCAGGCCTAAGCCCGGTGCTATTGGCTGGCTGAAAGTATGAATGAATGCCAGTGTGGCAATTTTGTTGAAAATTCCCTTTCTTTTATTTTAATGGTAAAAAAATCAGGATGATATTGTCATTTTTGCACCTATCAAAAAAGTTTAAGTAACTTAAAATGTAAATGCAAACTGCATGTTTTTTTACTTTATTGTTTATTCAAGTATTCAAGTATTTTTTTTCTATTTGATTTACCTATTTGAAATTTCGCGTTTATGTTTGGGGAATTAAGAAAATGTGTTTTGGCAACCCCAAAACCGGACTGTCAGTAACCTGGCAGATTATTACTATTTACGATGTCTTCGATGTATTGTTTGTTTTTAATACAAGTCGTACGAAAACATCGCAAAAAGTTTGAGAAACTAACGTAGCGTGAATATACATAATAAGTTAGTAGCTTGTTTTTGCAAGAGTGTTTTAAGTTTACTTTCAAAATTAGTGAGGTTAAGTGTTTTGTTTATGTGTTCTTAACACTCTCACCGCCATACGGTCCGCCAGCGGGTCGTATATTTTCGAGTAAGGCACGCCACCTTTAAGTTGCACTAATCGAGATCAGCAGGCCGTATGGGCCGCCGGCGTACCGTATCTTTCGCGCTAAAATCTAACCAAATTTCCGTTACTACCTACAAATAATATCGAGTCTGTCACGCCACTCATAACAATCAATTATTAGGACACGGCCTGCTAGTAAAAATACACAATGAGCCCGCCGGCGGACCGTATGGCCTGCTAGTAAAAATACACAATGAGCCCGCCGGCGGACCGTATGGCCTGCTAGTAAAGATACACAATGAGCCCGCCGGCGGACCGTATGGCCTGCTAAACTCGTTATAGATTTTTCGCCGCGGCCTGCACTGGTAGGCAAAGCTGCGACCCGCCGGCAGACCGCACGGCCTGCTGCACTGACAAATTCTACATATGGGTGGCGGTGAGAGTGTTAAACCGGTGGTCATGTCTTTGTTCGAAGATAAAATCAGTAAATATTCGTTTAATGATGAGACTGAAGCTAGAATAACCTGGAAATATGATAATTCATCATATGAAAACAAACGGATCGTGTGAAATAGGCCAAAATCGTCGAATCTTTGTTGAATAAACAATGGACATTGTGATAAATAAGCCTTAAATGACAAGTTTGGTGAGTTCTTGCATTTATATTTTTGTTTTCTGTCTTATATTACACTTAAACGCACAGTACCTATTTGTCTTATATTTTATTGTAGGTATATTTTAGCGTTCTCGAAAACTCAACTTTTTGAATTTGAATTCGTTTGAATTTGCTGTGGATGTTTGCGGGGGTGAAAAATCGATCTAGCTTATTCCCATAACAGACTGGGAAAACGCGTTTTATCAATTTTTCAAATTACCTACATAAAGATTTACAAACACAATACGAACGTCTAATTTCGTCGCCGAAACTCCGACCTGCGTGGCCAATTATTTCAAGCGCTGATAGCTGCCATACTGATGACCGAAAGAAGGATCATCAATAAAAAAAATTGTCGGTTATTTTTAAGGGATTCCTATTTTTATTTGTTTTTTTTTTTATAATCATTTTTATATTGCATTGTTTTTTTCGTTACCTAGTGTGTGTTGCCTACGTTGTGGTGTAATCCACGGCACGCCGCTGTTCATAGGTTTTAGAAATACTGTAAGTCAGCTTAAAATAGTCATTTTTTCATTCGTTATTTCAGCTGTAAGCCGAGTGAGATTTAACATATTTAAGGTTGATTTACCTTCTGACCGGAATCTAAATAATTTACATATTCAATGATTCAAAAACATGAGATAAGTTACTTAAACAAAAATGTCGGTAATTACAGAATATAATGAAAATGAGACAATCATTGTTTTATCTGATTAAAAAAAATTAACAGGTGCCCGGATGAAGAAAATATTTGTGCCAAATTCTCTTCGGACTTCTGGTGAGAATTGTATCTTACTTTGGCATTATTCCAATTTTCACCCGAAACGAGTACCTAAGACGCAGATTCTTCAGCTCATTTTGGCAATGTACCCTACTATACAACTAAACAATGTACCTACCTACTAAAAAAAATATAAAGATATTTACCAACGACTTTACTAATAATTAATACTGATAGATAATGTTGACAGTAGTCTTCTTGAGCAGCTTACGGGACATTAATTAGTTAAACTTACATTAAATTATCTTTCTAAACAATTTATGTATTTTTTTTCAGTGTGATGTGTCGTAAACACTATGGTCTGAAGTTGTTTGACATCTAATATCTCTATCATAAAAGGTAAGAATATTATATTTATTCGCTAACTGTGGAAAGTTAAGTTTTTTGTACGTGTATTATCAGCGAATAATCTAGACGCGGACGCGTGCATTGAGCGTAAACCGACAGAGCATCGACAAAGAATGTGGACGGGGGAGCTCCGTCTACACAGCTAGATTAAAATAAAATTTGTAGTCACATTAATATGTGGACGAATCTGTGACGACTGCTGGCGGATTCAAGAAATTGTCCATCAGCTTTGAACTATGAATCACCGTGCTGATTGATTATCAAAGGAGTTGAGTTTACATTTTCAGGGATTGTTACAACAATTTTCGCCATTAGACCCACTACTGGAGGACGTCCAACAAGAAACATAATTTGACTAATGAACTGTGAAAAAAAAAAACTAAAACTTTCCTCTCCATTATTTTGTCTCTGACCCCTCTTTAAAGTTTTTATTGTGGTATTCTTGACTTCTGAGGAACCACTTTCAACTGTCACCACTAGGATTTGAATATTTATATACCTACCTGTTTTATAGCTATACTAGCTGACCCGTGCCCACTTCGTTGGGCATTAATATTTTAACTTGTGATGAAATGATGAATGTGGTTCGGTTAGTACTTTTTTTTTAAGTTGTTAAAATCATCAAATGAGTCCTCCCGCCCTGGGTGGGGCGGAAGGGACTGTCAGACTCTTACTGACTAAAATCCACCCGTGTTCCTTCGAATGCCCTTTACGTTCGTATCCTGGGTTAAGAAAAAACCCGCGACCCCAGCAGGCATTTGGCGCGAAACACGACGCGCCATCGACCCGGGCTTGGTCCCTGGTCGGACGGCGAGCTACACCCATCACTCACCGACCGCAAGCCCGCTCCGCCGCTGTGCCCTCTGCTGATCAGAGGGACACGCGTTGGAGCGTCCACACGACAGGCTATTCGCATACGGGCAAAGACCCCGAAGGCACACAGTGCCTAAGGAAGAGTTTTGCCCGCATCCCAGGGTGCACCGGGCCGAAAAACTGGTCTTCCCCCCGGACGTATCCGAGAGGGAACTCCAGTCCACGGGCGCACGTGGAGGTTTCCTGTCTTAAGAGACCTCTGCCCGTATGCGAATAGCCTGTCGTGTGGACGCTCCCACGCGTGTCCCTCTGATAAGCTGAGGGCACAGCGGCGGAGCGGGCTTGCGGACGGTGAGTGATGGGTATAGCTCGCCGTCCGACCAGGGACCAAGCCCGGGTCGGTGGCGAGTCGTGTTTCGCGCCAAATGCCTGCTGGGGTCGCGGGTTTTTTCTTTTGGCCCACCCAGGGCGGGAGGACTCATTTGATGTTTTTACCACCAAAAAAAAAGACCAACACGTAATTGCACAAAGCCATCTATAGGTAAATAAATAGATAAAACGTCCGTACAAAGCGTGTTCTAAACTTCTAATGCGGTTCGTGAATGGACGGCGGCATTTTGCGATTTAATAATTTTATGTTATCTTCGAAACTATTTAACCAATTGACATACTATTTTAGGAAAATCGTATCTCTATGATGTTATTGTGATCATAATAATATTTTTTTCGATAAGGTTTAATGTTTTGTTGTGTAAAAAATCGTCCAAAGGCAAGTAGGGTAAATACGCCAAACGTCGGCCCCCCCCAAACTTCGGCCGTGTGCACATTTTCGGCTTGCGTTCTTTTAAAACGTAATGAAGTGACAAGTTTGCCACTCAAATTACAACCTTAGTTCATACTCTATATGTACAAACCGTTACTTTCCGAATACGTCACTCAGTCTTCGCACACTGAGCGTCAGCAGCGATTGCGCCGTCGAAGAGTCAATTTCATACATAAAGTACCTTACTGGCTGTGAAAACCCACACTTCGGGGATTGATATTAGAAAGATAAAACATTCCTTTTTTTTTGTTTTAAGCTTTATTGTCAATAATTAGTGATTTTTACTATATTATGAGATAGTTTTTTCAATGATTTACGTATTGTTTTAAAGGAAAAATAGGAGGCCGCCAATAGAATGCCAATTTTGAGTTAAAGCCGGATTCTCGGCCGCGGCCGACTTAAAGTAAATGCAGTCGGTTTTATAAATTCAAATTGTACTAATTCCATTAGCTAAATAAGAGAATTCGCAACGCATATAGGTAAATAAATCTATTTTACGTTCAATCGCCAAATACCGGCCGGGGTGATATTAGTTGAATCTCGTGAAATAATGTACACGAAATAGGGGCCGGCTTTAGAAATATTAAAGATCTTAATGTCGGCCAGCCTCGAATTTAAGCCCAACTATACAGGCTGATTACTTTTCTTATTTTCTCAAAATTTAATTATTTCATTTAATTTATTATTATTATAAAGAGTAAAGTTTAAATGTAGGAGTTCAATATTGAAAACATTTATTGCGGATTGGGAATATAAGATGTAAATTGCTCTTTGGAACTTGCTACCTAATAAACCCATGTTAATTAGCTTAAAAAATATTAATGGTTGGTTGGCTTCATTCATTCATTTCATCATTTAATTCATTAAACATGCATGTCACGAAAAGCTGGCTTTAGAATTAACGCTTTTAATTTTAAAAGGTACTACAATGACAGAGCAGGGAGATCCAGGGCCTTCCCGGAAACAAAGAAAATTATGCAGTTACGATCGCACAAAAATAAAGGAAGCGCTTGAGGCATTAAGTGAGACTCCTGCCAAAATAAATCGTAATAATAATATTTTCCTGTCTTAATTTAAAACACCCTATACCCGGCCGACATTTGGGAAAAACGCGACCGACCATGGGCCGTGAATGGCCGAGTTTAGGGTTTTTTCGTCCTCGACGTATCTAAACCTTATTACTTTTTCCTTGTAATAGAAATGTCAACCTTATGCCCATAAACATAAAATAGATTTATCAAACTATCCAAAACCGCATCGGAAGCTATCCTTTCGTTGCAAATTGATGGCATCAGACCGATCCCAAAACAAAAAAGCTGTAAGGGGGCCGACATTTAGCGTATTTACCCTACATCGAAAATATTTTTTTTTAACTCATAAAAGCTGCAATATCTGCTAAAATATAAAAGATAAAAATATGGTGTCGCGGACTTTATTGTAGAACTATTTAAAGCGGACATTTTTGCTATACATTGTTTTCATTTATATACAACTGTTAAGGCAGCGCATGCTAATAACTGTGTTGGAAGAGCAATTTTTTTCCGCCCGTCTTGACAAAAAATGACATATTTCGGCTAATATGCATGATATCTTTATAATTTATAGCCTATAGCACTCACGGATAATGTAGCTTTCTACCAGTGAAATAATTTTTAAAATCGGTTCATTACTTCCGGAGATTACCCCCTACATACAAACTTACAAACATACAAACTTACAAACAAATGTTACCTCTTTATAATATTAGTAGCTATATAAATAATATTTCTTTGGATGATCGATGACTTGAAAGAACATTTTCTGTGAGCAACTTTTTGCTGTGAATTGAAGAGCTTGCGAATAAAAAATCGACTTGTCATTTTGAATTATTGTTAACTAGTTGTTAGAGAGGCAAGGCATGAACGTAATATAAAAACTGGTTGAACGAAACTGTTTACGTTCACATAGATGAACTAAGAAAATCCCACTGATTTTGCGGAAAACACAACTGATAGATGGCAAATAGCCATATGTAAATGCAAATTAAAATATAAATAACCGGCTACATATTGAAAAAAAAAAACATTCGTTCCGTGCCATATACAGGCAGAATCTACAGAGGCGTGGCGCTGTCGCTATGTGTCGCAAGTTTTGAAGATAATTTTGTTAGATGACTGATTTGAAGGCCGAGCAAGTCCACTCTTCGCGAGGGCATTTACATTCAACGAGCAGCACGCTTTTTCCACCGTGACGCAAACAACGATCCAAATAGTTTTCTCCAATACCAAGACTGCATATAAATTTAATTGCAAGACTTCGGAGTAATTTACATACATGTTGGTCATTATTTACTTTACCGTCACCCATAAAACAGCTGTTACATTACTTTCAACGTGCGCACATGTAAAACAAAAAAGCACAATTCATTCAGGTCCCAGATGCTAAACCCTAGTTATTTATAATGTTGACGCGACACATTCGTCTCCAGTTGAGTCAATAAGAACTTTAACCAAATTGTGCGAGTGAAATGACGAGGAGACTGTGAAAGAATTTGGATTACCGGGAAGTATATAAAAATCCTCCTACGCGTCTGGGAGAACGCGAAAAAAATGTCTCTTATCAATATCATTTCGTAGAAGTTTTATTTGTAGAGAGCGTACGAAATCTTCACTGTCATTCGTCAGTGAGAGTAAGAAATATGTAAATATCTTACCACTTTGAACCTGGAACGCAGGACCCCGAGCTTCCCAAAGCGGACATGGAAGGGTGAGCACGTGTAGCTGCCGTCCGGCTGTTCAACCACCACCACGTCGATGGCTCCCGTCAGTGTCGCGCCGTTGATCTCGTTGTAAAATTCGCGGAAGTTCGCAATGAACTTGCCAATATAGTTCATAGAATACATGGCTGCTGATATGTCCGTCTCTCCCGTTCAACTAAATTCTTCACTTCACTTCACTCAATAAACACGTTTCTCTAAATCACTTAGTGTCTGATAAATTACCCCATCTTGGGACTGAGATCAAAAAACATTAGGTTTCCTGAAACAATAGAAATAATACTTATTATTTGTTGATTTCGGAAAATACGACAAATTAGTTCAGGATAAGACCGGCCGGGCTGGGGTTGATATTAGGACTGTTGTAGCTATCATTTATACAGCACTTTTCTTCTCAGATATAAAGTGACAAATAAATGAATGTTACGCAGTAGATTATGATTAGCAGCGATGTATCGATTTCCTAGATTAGTAAGCAGGTAGTAAATAATATAAAAATAAATTGAATCATATTCATGGAAATTAATGATCCTTCGTGTGTTTACAAGTAGGTACTTAGTTTACAGATTAAATGAATGTTATCCGGTCTAAATACGTAAATACAGATAAATCCCTTATTTATGCGTGATCGAGTATTTCAAATCACCTTCTGTTGTAGATAAGTGTCAGTCAGTTGGATTGAAAAACGACACGCAACCAGTTATAGTTCTTTTCACGTAGTCTCACTATCTAAACAACAGCGTCCATTCTAGATTTAGATCGCATCAAGATGGTTACATTCTCGTCCCAATTCTGCGTGCTTTAGATCTTAATGTAACTGGAATGGTTTACAACGAAGTCGGTACATAAATGGAACTAAATGGCGCAAGTGTTCATTACTAGAGCAGATATGAGGCGGTCGGGTTCATGCACTAGGCATCTCCATGTACATACATGTATGCACAATATTACCCAATGTTGCATGTTTCAGTCGTGTCTAATAAAGATTTCGTAGAAACTATTGAGTATTGAGGTCGCTGACTGACACGGTATTCTTAACTTATTATATTATCGAAGTCATTCTGTACTAGGTTTGAAAATTGTGTTGGTTTGAGAAAAATCTAATATTTTTGTAAATTTTCATCATGGCATGTAATGCTGGAAGGAGTTATCAAACGATAGTTTGACAGACAGCACGCGATTACTGCGTGTTCGAAGCAGTGTACAAGCTGAGGCGTGCCGAGCGGCCACGCGCCGGGGACTATGCCCCCAGTATCTAGGTACTTACAATGACTAATTTTTAAGAATAGCGAGACAAGACAACTCGTCATAACATGTAAACATATGTATGCCCTACAGCTACAGGAAAAGTTGGCAAGAATGTTTTAATTGCAGAAGAAACGATAACAAATAGTCATAACATTATTAATTTATCATTTGACACGAGAATTAGTGAGAGATATAGAAGGATGGTACGACATACAAAATAATAAACTTAGCCGTAAAGTCAAAGTCGAACTGATATGCTTGATTTGAATATTAGGGTGTCGCGGACTTTGCTCGGCTTTACTAACTGTATGAGGATGTGACAAGCAGGCGATACCACTTCACCGCTTGGTATAAATAGTGACTTTAAAATGACGCTCACCGGCAGCCATTTCACGAAGGTTAAATTGCCGGATTGCCGGATGGTGAAAATGATAGGGAATTGCCCTCTTCAAAGGTTAGAGGAAGTTTACAATACGTGATGCGCTACCTAAAAAGGTGTCAGTTCCTTGTTTTGATGGAAGTAAACTGTTTTGCAGCATCCGTATTAATTTATATTATATATCTATTTAAAATTATAAAATACAGACAACATATTCGTAAAAATATGAAATTACGAAAATGTATTAAATTAAAATGGCTTACAAAAGAGTGGCCGACCTTGGACATAGCAAGAAACGTTAATAAATAAAAAAATTGCAGTGTTTCAATCATGGCATAAACGAAAATATCTTTTTAAATGGACGGTGAATAGTACACCAACGAACGCATGAGACGGCAGGTGGCAGGTGTCCAAGGAGACCTGAATGACGGCTCAACTTATTCTTAGTTCCAAGGGCTGCAAGTTCAATGTCTACCAGAGATAAACGGCGGACTTCCATTGTCGAAAGGGTCACACACCTCTACACTGAAAGCGGATCTCGTAACCGACAGATTGTCCGTTGAAACCGTTGGAAAATGAAGCACATAATTACTTTACACCGTTTGACATACTTATTGCTTACTCATACTTTCAGAGTTCATTGTTTGGTTTAAAAAATTGGTAAGTAGTATAGGATATTGGATTATACTTATGGGTTTAAACGTTTCGTTACAATAATAAGGTTTCACGGAATCCATTAAATACAACGTTACGATAAAAAGCCATATGACCGCCACAGCGCCAAGGTTGAACTTGTTTAATTCTTCATTGAACATCTCATTAATATTCTACTAGTTTTAGCAAGTTGAAATTGCCATTCGAGTTCCTATTTCGCAATTGCTGTCTTTCGATTCATTATCAACTCTATTGTTTTGTGCCAACTGTTATCTCAATTTATTGGGTTACGTCCGACCACTGACCACTTCCTCTTTAGTCGTTCTAGTTCATATTATGATAGCATTTTTAATAAGGTGTGTATTGTGTATTTAATATAATAATACGAGCCTAATTTCTTTTATCAAAAGTGGAACTGAACTCTTTGACATAAATAAATAATTCATGCCACACGACATTACCTTTGAAACTAGGTGTTTGTTTTGTTTTTATCTCTAAGCAGATAATCCGAAAACCTAATTTGATCACCTGAAGCTGCTAGCTCTACTCGGACTTCATCAGTGGTAGGGTTGCCATCTCTAAACTTTGAAAACCAGGACAAGTCGGATGAAAACCCCGGATTTTTTAGTCCAGAACCCGGAGGAAGTGAGCACGAGGTGTGGGTCGAGGACAGTGAAGTGTGCGTGTGTCACGTGCAGCCCAACTTAAAACATTTAATTTTTAAACCCGGACTACAAATGAAAACCCACCCGGACGCTCTCTAAACTAGGATAAATCCGGGGAAATCCGGACGACGGATGGCAACCCTAGTTAGCGGTCACACCAAACTGACCTGTAGTTCATCCAGTTAAACCTAATAGTACTTATATGAGTTATATGACACGTGTATGTGTGGAAAACGGATCCAATAACGCAACAGAGGAAGAAGCAACTGTTTATGAAACCTTATCTGTTAGCCAGTCGAGCATACCACAACTCTTCACGTGTGCCACCCGACACGAGTGTCACGACACCACACTCGTGTTTATTCAACAGGGCCACCAATCTACATAGCAAATTGAAACTTGTATAAGATAATTTCTAGGACTAGATCTCTATAACTGAAATATACCTCTCACACCAAGGGCTACGTTTTACAATAGATTTAAAGACAGTGAATGTTATCGTATTAGAATGGTTTTGACTGTCGCCTGATGTGTTAGATAATGATATGACAAAATAGACCTGATATTGTATAGGTAAATGTGTTTTTGTGTGAATATCACTTGTATGACATAATAATCACGTTACAAGGCCATCATGTCAAGATAGTGATGGTATGAATATGAATTAAAACGTTTTAGTAAGTTCATAGAGACGATGTTCTTTGGTTTAGAAGGGCCTCTGGAAGAGCTATAAAATTGACTATAGACACAATAAATTTATGATGAGCAGGCTGACCTCTCCCTATCGCGGCCCGCCTCCTCCTTCGCTAGCGTGACTGCTTCGCCGCAGAAGGAGGTGACTGCTTCCCATTCAGTCGCGCCCCGCAGCATTGCATACCTAGGTACGACTTTGCTGAGTCGATTCCATGAAAGTCCGTTATTAATCATGTGACGACACCTATCATAACATTGTCTTGTAGGCAAACATTGCCCTCCTTTCATTTTTGCATTAAGTAGATACCTATTAAGTACCATTTCGTACCATTGTTTGCAAAAAAGTAAATTAATTTGTGTACAAACTAGACAAAGAAATAGAAAAACCCAGAGGCAAGTTTGAAAGACTCGAGCTAATAAAGAATTAAATATATCTATAACCTACTCTGGTTATCACAACTGTGATAATTTAATTATTATCGAAAGACGTACGTAATATAGTACGTCTTATTTATAATTATGTGACTTGATCGAATCTTCAAAAAGTTTTTAACATTATGTAACACAAAAGATGATTACTGATTACCGACTAAGCTCAAAGACAATGATTGGTAGAAGGGAAAATCCCCGCAGTAATTCACAAAGTGGACAGGTGAAACAGAAATGATTGCACAGATCCTCAAAAAAACTGGTGTAAAGGAGGTCAGTCATGCGAGGAGTGTAAGGAAACGAGTTTCAAAGCCAAGACCGCCGAGGTGAAGGATCGAATCTCTTTGTACATCTACAGACAGTGGACGACAACACTGCTAATAAAATAAATAATAGCTTCCTACAAGTTAATATTCCATTCTAGATTCTAGGTATTAGTATTACGTATGACTCACATGGGTAAACATGCACGCAGCAAAGAGAAAAACAATGTCGATACAAACAACTGCCATTATCTGATACATGATTTTTAACAAACAACAATAATAGCTTTGTTGTTTACTGAAACCATCAAGAGTTATTTTGAAATTTAAATAACTTTAGGATCGGAAGCATTACAGACTATCTGAAAGAGTCGCACGTACTATAAATTAACTCAAAGGTCACGTCCTAAATATAAATAATATAATTTTTAAATTGTGAGGAATGCTTACTCTTTAGACCGGCAAGCAAAGTGAAAACATGAAGATTATAAAAGCATGAAGGCCTGTGTGTAAATGAAATAAACATTTCAAAACTAACAGTAGACTGCAAACAGTGCAACATCAATAAGGTAAATACTAGCAGACATTTACACAAGAATGTATCAAACAGGATTTAGTTCAATTAGAGGTAAATATAGAAAACAGTGAAATTACAACAAAGATTAAAACATAAGTAAGCTGATTTAGCATTATTTCTTGAAACACTTCAGCGAATACTACTGAATTAATTCAAGTTTAAGTTAGTAATTACTGATTTGATTAAACAACATAATTAAAATAAAGCAAGTACAGATTGAAATTAAGTATGCTGATTACTGCTACTGAATTTGAAAAGGTACGTGGATTATAAATCCATAAACTTCTAAACAATACAACGTTATGAAAGCAAAAGCAATTAAATTATTTATCAACAAAAAAAAAAATACCTTAGCGAGGAAAAACTGAAGAGGTTATACTTCGCTGTCAACTTTCTAAGGCACAAAATGTTTCTTGTGTAAATTATAAACAATGTACAGTCAACTGTATTTTTCGTACACTATTTCCGAACACAGGTAAGATTTCGACACGTGTTGCTCGCGCCGACTCTACCAGTAAACTGCCTGTGAGTGGCTGGTGTGGGTGGGCCGATGCGAGAGCGTCCAAGAATCGTCCATGGGCTGACGTTGTGTGACGTAGCTCGGTTGTTGATATGATACCGCACATATCAGTCATACAACTCACACCACCGACCATGTGCTTCGAACGTTCGCTTTGGTGGCTTTGCTTGCTTTACTGAGAACGCTCCCCGCACTGCACTAAGGCCAGCGTTGGGTCGATCGTGCGACATGGCGTGATGTCGCGCCATCGCGGTTACGAAAGTTACTTTACCTCTCCAAGTAGGTACCACCACGCTATGCAAAAGGAAATTAATTGTGGATGTTGCAGATGTGAACAACATGCTCAATATGGTAGAGTTTAATGAGACTTCCATTCATCTGATGGAAACGTTATGTCATAAGTCATAACTTGAGAGAGAATGTGAATGACTATAATTGAGATGCATGGTAAACGTCGAAGACGGTTTATAGCTAGGCAGTAATAGAATGCTATTTACTTGACCTTGATTTTTAAGTCCGTAAATAATGAAAGAGCAGGTGCTCAATTAATAACACGTATAATTTACGTGGCATTGGTTATCAGACGCATATTAAAAACAAAAGGTAAGTCAATAGTTTGTTTACGCAGCGGCTGAAAGTACTTACCCAACACTAAGAATGTAAACAACAACACTTTGCACGCAGCCATCTTGCAGCAGTTTAAATTTTCATCTACATATTTTTTACTATGCAGCATATTCAATCTACGCTACCTAGGTGTCAGTCACATGTGACCGAAATGTCGTAAACAAAAACAATGTTTGTTTGTCATCTACGAAACACATAGCTTTAGCCAAGATAGACAATCCCACGCTCTTCATTATTGTCCTATATTTCATGGTTTATTAGTACGAAGATGTGGCATTGATCAAATTTTCCTTTGGAAAATAACCTGTTTTACAAATCTTTTGGCAAAATGGTAGGTATAGCCAGGATACAAAAAAATATTTTTTGTATCCTGGCTGGCTAAATTAGATAATGTACATTTAGTTTCATGATTAACTACAAAATTAAGATATTCATTTGGATTTCATGCTGAAATTGAGATCTTCTATCAAGTTTTTATACATGTCCATGCCTAGCATGCAAATCTATAAGCAAAATTTCTGAATTTAGAAAACCTTCGTAGCTGTTGATCAATCAATCGAATACGGAACTATTCGGTATGTGCCTCCAGCAAATAGGTAATCTCGTTAATTTATTGCAAATACGTTCTGCTTTTATGAAATTACAATAAATTCATACGTTATTCAGTCTCCTTTACAAATATTCGTGCATAAGGATCGGACACCTATTTAACTTGACCTATACTAATTTTTGCTTTGCATGTGAATAACTTTGACATTTGTGTGGCATTTAAGTGGAAAGTGGGGTTGAACTTATGCCACACTGGGCACCGAGCTGGCAATGTATGCCTTGGGACGCAGCTTCGCTTAATTAATCCACGATCATGTTCATTTATTGTAAGTTATGCCAGTCAGAAATCTTTAAACTTTTGTTAGACAGGAAAACAACAAAAAATCTTATGTAATATGAAACGAAGCATGTGACGAACATGTTTATCTATAAAGATTGTTTTGATTAATATATGATAACTATTAATATAAATTCTAGCCATTTTAACAGGATTCAAGTAAGTAGTTCTTATTTCCAATGTCTTTATTGGAGGTGTGGCTGATGTCTATTTAAAATGCCACGTACAGTCGTACACAGCTCCAAAATTAAACATGCGCATTTAAAACTAACCATTAACATTTACGAAGAGATCAAAAATGTATAAGATTATAGCAACGTAACAAAATACAGCCACCTTATTAGTCTAGGAATGGGTGTGTCGTGACGTGTATTTACGACTAGCCGAGGACCGATGGCGCCATACGTTGCCTGTTGCGTATTATTTAAACCACAAGGTCAGGCTAAACAAGCGGCTTGAAAAATACTAACTCATACGAGGAACTTTCAACCGTATATCTACTAGGCTACATAAGATATTCGCATTTGCAAATTCGCGAAATCCGCGTGCACGCACCAACATTATCGCGCCAGTGGCCTTCGACTTCTTGTAATGCGCATGCCAGTGATATTATGAGTCGCATGCGGAAAAACATGTTTTTTTCGAAATCTTATCAAGATGAGATACACGCCCCCCGGTATTATTTTTAATCCTAATTTTTAATTTTGTCATGATCGTTTGATATTATGTAACTAATTAATGATAGTTGACATTTTGACTTGGATAAAAACAAGTACTACCCGTAGAAGAGAATATAAATAAAATATTACATTACTGCTAGTGTAATATTCATCAATTATTTTTCTTACTTTTAATTTAAATACTGGTCAGACCTATAACTATAAAAAAAACTGTTAAATTACATTATGCCCTGTACTTCTTAATAAGACCTCATTAGTGATGATGATGATCAAAACAGATTCTGAAAAATTTGGTCCTAATATGCAGCCTTTAGGAACCCCAACACAAAAATCAGTGCAGTTGCTGTTTATACATCACTTGACAATTGTTTTGAATAAAAAATAAACTTGATTATCATCAGTGCAAAACTCAAGAATAGGTACTTTTGAAGGTATTTTATCTGACTTGATCATTTATGAATAATAATTATCATATTTTGCAGACCATAATTATGTCATACAAAATCAAGAATTTAAATTAAGATTAATAGTGGCTTACTAAGTCAAAAGCTGAACTCTAATCTAAGATATCAGAGTGGAATGTCATTTTTATTTCATTATGATTTTATGAAGCATGTATAATAAAAAAAATGCAATCAAGTAGTTACAATATTAGTATAGATTCGAAATTAATTATAAATGAGGATTAATTAATAATAAAAAAAAGCACAGATCTGGGAATCTAAAATGAATATTAAATAAAATAATAGAACTTTATAACACCAGTATTTTTTTCTTAATAAACCAAAACATGTAATATCTATTCTATTGCTCAAGCAATAGAGTTGATAATAAAATTGATAAATAACAATTTTAGTTACATTGATATTGGCTACATTGCGCTAAAGTGGCCATTTTCGATAAGGTGGAATAAGACATGTGTGTGGAATAGACATGAACAGCATCAATAAATTGCTAGTTTGTCAGTTATTGACACATTTTTTTTTTAATCTGTGAATAATGACAGAGTTAAAACGCATAAAAACTAGAGAGTAGGGGCTCGTAACGTCAGAAGTGAGGATTGTTTAGAGAAAATGTAAAAGATAAAAAATGGCTCAAATATTTGTTGGCAATGAATTTTTAATATTAATGAGATTTTTTCATCATGGTTTTTGCAAGCATTTCTCATTAATTTCCTTATTGAAATCACTCAAGGGATAAGGAGTATTATGATGCAAGATTTAATTTTGATCTAGTGTGATTAATACCATGCATGCAGTTAATGTGATGCAATTTACAAAAGATAACACCTTCAACTATGATGAAATTTGCATCATATACAAATGTTCATCTTAAAATAAATTGTTTAGTGATTGTGCAAGAATCTTGTAAGTGTGTAAAATAGATAATCCTGTATTAATAGTATATTACTATTAATTGGGTTAATTTTTATGATACTTTTCTATACAGATGGATAAATATTGTAACATCATATTCCTTGAATCATGTTTAAATCTCAAATATTTCTTTACATTCAAAGAAATGCATGGTTGTTTCAATAACCAAATGGTTACCTAAAAATTACATGTGGAAACTCACTGTTTTTATGATGATAGACAGATATCCACACATTTATTTTTATAACAAAAGCAAAAAAGAATTAGAAACATTTGCTGTTGGTTTTCACTACAGTATTCAACAATTCAAAATATATCAACACACAGCTCAAACCGCTGGGTCTAGAAGCTTGAAATTCGGCATAAGCCCTCCTTTCGGGGTGCTAAGACAGGAAACCTCCACGTGCGCCCGTGGACTGGAGCTCCCTCTCGGATACGTCCGGGGGGAAGACCAGTTTTTCGGGCCGGTGCACCCTGGGATGCGGGCAAAACTCTTCCTTAGGCACTGTGTGCCTACGGGGTCTTTGCCCGTATGCGAATAGCCTGTCGTGTGGACGCTCCAACGCGTGTCCCTCTGGTCAGCAGAGGGCAAAGCGGCGGAGCGGGCTTGCGGACGGTGGGTATGACGGAACGGATTTTGCGAAATTCGGCCTCTACGGGGTTTTTTGGGGTTGATAGTTTGTATGAAAATTCATTACTAACGCTACCACCGGTACCGGTTTCTTTTTAGATGCTCACCATGACAGGATTTTGCGAAATGCGACCCCTAAGGGTCTAAGTTTTTTGGGTTGACAGTTTGTATGTTTGTTATTTCAAGTGCTAGGCATCTCAAATCTTGCATGGCGGTTCTTTTTAAAACGTTAACGCTCACTAAGGCGGAAATTTTGTGAAATTCGAACTCTAAGTGATTGTTAGGGGTTAGGGGTTTTATTATTATAATATTGATAGGGGTTCCTTTTTGGGCGTAAGTGATACCTAAGTCGGGATTTTGCAAAATTCGAGCCCTAAGGGGTTTTCTTTGGGATTGATAGTTTGTATGAAACTTTTTTACTACAAGTGCTAGGCGTCTCAAATCTTGCACAGCAGTTCTTTTTAAGACGTGCGTGAAATGCTCACAAAGGTGGAAATTTTGCGAAATTCGAACCCTAACGGGTTGTTTTTGGGGTTGATATTTTGTATGAAACATCGCTTCTACAAGTACTAGGAGTATCAAATTGTGACAGTCCATTCCGCCCTGCCCTGGTTTCCAATTTTCCATAAGAGTACTTTTAGGACGTAAACGCAATTTCACGAAATTCTACCTCTGAGGGGTTGTCTTTGGTGTTGAAAGTTCGTGTGAAACTTTGTTACTACAAGTGCTAGGATCGAGTATTAAAGGAGGGTGCTCAAAAAAACCCAACTCCGGCAGAAACGAGTGGTATCTCAATTTAACAATAGTAAAATTTTATAAAATAATAACCGGGTATGATCGTGATCCTTACTGGCAAACATATAAAAATTGCCTGTTTTGATAGTCAGTCAGTCGGTTGTCTACAGAAAAAGTACTTCGTAGTAGTAATTTGTAATCGATTTAGAAAATTCGTTTTTTGTTTGGAAGGGTATACTTTCTAGGTGGTCTTATATAAACAAAACGTCAGACAATTTCTTTTTTGTGGACCATTGTTGATTTTTTTTGTGACCTGTTCTTTATAAAAAGTATGCCCTTTCAAACAAAAAAAGAATTTTCCAAATCTATCTACGAGTCTTTGAAAAATGGGGAAAGACAATACTATTTCGAACTTCTTTTATATGTACGACTGCGTAACAAAACTGGCAATTTTTTAAATGTTTGCCAGTAAGGATTGTTATTTTATTACACTACACTATTGTTAATTTGAGATACTACTTGTTTCTGCTGGAGCTGGGTTTTTTTTCTACGAAGCGTGAGCATTCTCCTTTAGCTAAAAGGGGTTCTAAGACAATATTTTTCGAAATTTGACCCGTAAGGAATTGTTTTTGGTGTGATATTTTGCATTAACCTTTGTTGCGACAA
Organism: Agrotis segetum; assembly: GCA_036375495.1. Classification (NCBI taxonomy): domain Eukaryota; kingdom Metazoa; phylum Arthropoda; class Insecta; order Lepidoptera; family Noctuidae; genus Agrotis; species Agrotis segetum. The sequence goes on from JAQSVV010000102.1 coordinate 319,543, forward strand.
AAATGTAGGTGTTTAAAATTTTGCATGCTGGTTCTTTTAGGACATAGCTGGTGTCTTACTAAGACGGGATTTTACGAAATTCGAACCCTAAGGGGTTGCCTTTGGTGTTAACAGTTAGAGGTCTCAAATTTTGAAGGGGGGCTCTCTTTGGGATATATTTTCCCAAATTAGGCATTAGGGTTATTTTTAGGGTGTAGGTGCCACCCAAGACTGGATATTACGGGGTGATAGAATTTTTGATAAATGTTGATTATGGTTTTCCAAAAGTAGGTATCCCATAAAAAGTAGGCGCGTGAAGTCGCGGGCCGAGTGCTAGTGTGACATATTACATAGGGATGATAATGTTATGTTTAATGCAATTAATACTATTATTATTGTTGTGGTTACAATCAGTCCTTTTGTTATGAAACATAGAGAACAAAGAAATGTTACAATAAATTGCAAGTCATTGTAACTTATTTGCCCACAAACTGATTTGTTACTTGCAATGCATGATTGTCAAAAGAATTAGAATCTTTGAAGGGTTTGCCCTGCCATTCGCACTGGTTTAACTCGAAATCTAGAGAATTTTAATTAGGGCATATGCTGGCATACACGTTTATACCTGCACTGCACACAGACCATCAAGTCAAATCAAACATTGTAATATTATTCATTTGGGAATGTAATTCTAAGAAAGAATAATCCTTGAAAGAACTGTCTTTCAGGATTTTTTTATTCTGTTTGTGAAATATTAACCAGAAAGTAACTCAATAATTATTAATAGTTGTGTAATAAATTGTGCATGGCAGAATTTGTTCTTTTTTGTGTTTCATTTATTTATTTCATATTTTTGTTTATTACGACAGTGTATTTACCCGACTGCGCGACGCAAAGGAGGGTAATGTGTTTATCAGTCTATGTATGTATGTATGTTTGTTTCTATGTGGCGTTCTAGAGACCAAATGCGTAGGCCGATTTTGATAATTTTTACGTCAATCGATTCGTCTTAACCTTGCGAGTGTCACTAAAGACATGACAGTAATCAAAATTCACCACAGCGACAACCAGACGCCATATTGTCAAAATGAAAAAAAAAAATGTCGATGAACTATGTCATGTGGGGTATCGTTGAATAGGTATTTTAAAATCATCTTTAGGTTTCCTTTATCATTTTTCATATTAAATAATAGTTTAGGAGATATAACGATTTAAATTTGTTTAGCAAAACAATAATTCTCTGAATAGTAACTAAAAAGTATGAAATAAAAAAATATTTAACGAAAAACAAAAAACCCGACTGCGTTAAAAAAAACTAAAAAGAAAGAAACAAGCCCAGTAGTTAAGAATTCACTCATTCACACTCACAGTCGGGGCCCGTTGGGAAGATTTGATTGGTATAATTTGAATGGGCCCCGACTGTGAGTGTGAATGAGTGAATTCTTAACTACTGGGCTTGTTTCTTTCTTTTTAGTTTTTTTTTAACGCAGTCGGGTTTTTTGTTTTTCGTTAAATATTTTTTTTTATTAGTTGCAGACAATGCAGTACTTACTCAAAATGTTGTTTAGTTAAATGTTTCTGTTTGAGTTGAATGATTTAAATAGTAAAAAAAAACACTAGGTAAATTTTTAAAAGTTTTAACTAAAAAAAATCTTTTTTTTTTCTAATTCAGCTCTGTGATTATGTACCATACCTAACAGGCAGTTAATTATGAAGTGAAAGCTGGCTTAAATCAATTATTATTAACTAAAAATTTAGCAACATTTCTGAGTTGTTAGCATCACTTTTGTTACTACAAGATTAAATTGAAGGATGTTTTGGAAAATTTCAGAAATGTCCCAATTACTAGTAATTTCTGATCAGGAAGTATTTAGTATGGAGATTTAAGCAATGTCCTTACAATGTGTGGGAACATAATCTCAGATAAAGACAGCAGATGAGCAGACCCTCTAACCTAGTAATGACTAGTACTAATATTATAATTTGGCAATTACTGAAGGGAATGAAGGCAATTGGGGGTAAACCGCAAGTCTTACTCATCCTTTGTTTAACTTCTAACATTAGTACCTAATTTTCTATTACCTACTGTTGGATGTAGCTCGTAAAGTGCACAATCTGCTTTATATGTTTTCACTCTCTGTCATCTAGGCGATTTAACATCAGGTGATGAAGATTTCGCAATTATTTGAGATGGATTTTTTTTCGGAACAGTTCAAACATGTTGCTATGTACGAAATCCAATCGAATTCTATAAACAAACTAAAATGTCACTTACCGAAATCTTCTAATATTGATAAAGACGCTGTACCTACAGTTTATAGATCAATAACACTACGAATTGCAGAGAAAATAAATTATTTTCAAAGTAGGTGCAACCATAAGCTCAAATAGAATAGCAAAGCACAAACAAAAGATACCTACAAAACGAAGTGTTATTTTCCCGCTATGACATTGACAGAAAACGACGAACTAGAGGTGTCCACGAGGTGAAGCTTTCTCAATGTCAGATATATTTTTAGTCGATTCATATATTTCAAATGGCGGCTCCACATTAGTGCCGTGATTTCACAACGCTTTTCGTAAATTCTTGGCACAATTCGGTATTGTTATAGTGTATTCACTGATCGGGGAATAGGTACGAACGTGCGTGAACCCCGCGAAAACCAACTACATTCCATACATTCTCGTTCGCGCTGTTCATGGGGTTTCACGGTGCTAATGTGGAGCCACCATAAGTATTAACTTCCTCCAGGCAAGCGGGCAGCGAGTAAAAGTATCTCTATGTAGCCTGTGGAGTAAAGGGCAACTCGCCTTATTCCATCTCCGTGACCCCGGAACATAAAGGGCTATTGAAGGACACCGTGGATTTTAGTCAGTACGAGTCTGAAAGTCCCTCCCGCCCTGCCCGGGGTTGGAGGACTCATTTGATGATAATACCACCACGTGTAAAAAAAAGCATTGTAAAGGTGAACGCAGACCTAGCCGCACCACAGTCTCCGCAGTCATCGTTTTCTTACCGCTTCTGCGGCTACTGCAATGCGGGTAAGTGTGCGAGGTTTCATAGAACTTGATATAAAGAATTCGTAATGCGGGGACTGCGGAGACTGCGGTGCGGCTAGGTCTGCGTTCACCTTACATGAGCGTGCGTGCATGATCACTGATCAGTGGGGAAGGCAAGTGTCAAAGTGAAAATGACAGTTTGGTCCCCAAAGAACTGTAAAATCAAAGGAATTTTCAGAAAAAAAACCATTTATTGATGTAAAATGACTAGATGTTGTGTAATAAGCTGTAAAAATGATGGAATACACTTTTCAAAATAATATCTACTTTTCTTTTGGAGGTTAAGTACCAGTATTGCATCGCTCGAAAATAGAAGAATTATCACCTGGAACGAGTTTTGTAATAGTTGTGGTGTTAAGAAATTAAATATATTGTGATAGTTCTCGAATCTAAATAGAAAAAAAGGTTAAAATTACTGACTTAAAACATTATGATATTTTATCAAAATAGAAAGTCAAAACCAGCATTATATTCTTGATAAAGGAGAGGACAGGTAAAACATACCTAAACTCAAAAATTGAAACCTCAACTACAAGTAATTGTGGATTTATTACGGTAAAATCAAATGTATAACCACTCAATTAAATCACTTTTTTCCTCTTGTAGATGCGCCGCGGCGTCTTAATTCTTCTTTTAGTATATAGTACTTGCATGGACGAATAATTTTCCATATTTGTTTTGTATTTATACTCAATTTTTATAACAAAAAATCTTGTTTGTTTTTTTTGGACAAGGTAGACGTGGGGACCAACTATCGCAGCGCCATCTACGATTAGCTTTGAGTTGCCATCCCCGTTGGATAAGGCACAGGTTCACGGCAGGCAAACTTAGAACAAAAAACAACCTTATGCTCTATGGCCAGAAACTTCGCTAAAGTGAGGGACGCGGGGTTACGGGGGTAGTACCCTGCGTCCCTCGTTCATTCCCTGCCCCCTCCTTCGCCCGGTGCCAAAACCAAAGACAATTTACAAAAGTTTATGTCAATATGGCTGACTGAACAAAACTTCGAAAAGTTTCCATTTTATATTTTCTTACTTATTTAACAGTTTCACTAGTTTATACGGCCTTCCAGTGCAACATGTGGAACAAGAATTGTGTGCATTGTGTGGTTCATTACAATGATAAACGTAAGGACGTTAAAATGAGTTCGTTTCGTGTTGATGAGATAAAACTTGAAATTCGCTTATAAACTGGGATTATTATACTATATTCAGTGAATATGTGCGCTACTTGACTACAAGTTATCGTAAAATGTATAATGTGTGTCAGAAAAGGTTTGAAAAGAGGAAGAATCGGCTCAAATTATCATTGTTTTCAGCTGATGAAATTACCCTAGAAAAATCTAGTCAAGTTGACGAAGGTTAGTATGTAAACCATAAATATTTGCTTATCCTATCATTTCGCTTCGGCACCAATCTACCACAGTTGGAATTAAAATTATGATGACATTGTTCTTTAGAATTTTAACACGAAACACTGTCTTAAAGTATGGACTGTGCAATAGCTACATAAAATTGATCCCACTCAACTAGAAAGAGGAATAGTAGAGTGGGTCCTATCTTTTCTGTTACAGGTGGCTCTCTTTCTAGAGTATGGCCAATTTTATCTTTCAGTTGGTCAACGGTACATCATACTTAATATTAATACATTGTATTATTTCTTTTCAGGTGAAGAATTTGCGGTCCAGTTTCAGCTAAGCATTTGCATCTACTCTTTATAAGTAATGATAATTTTGTAAGTATTTTATTAATTTCCAGATGTTTTTTACTTATTCTCCGTTTACATCAAATAGAAATAATAATTTTCTCACTTGCAAGCATTTGACCAATTTTTTGTAATAATGACATGTGATGTAATCAAATCAAAGAAGTTTATATTAAAACCAGTTATCAATCTTATAATAAAATTGTGAATAAGCATAGTTTCCTGAATCTGATCTCTATAATTATATTTGTTTTTTAATAGCCCGTAATGTTCCTCTATTACTGGGCAAAAGTTACCCCACATTTTTCCAAGTGGTCTTCAAATACAACTTCAGACCAGCGTCATCATAACCTTACTTCATTGCTATCAACCAAGTTTAATGCAAGTTTTATTAATTGTTTCAGTTCAATATCCCGATGGGAGAAGTTTTAGCCACACCCTCAATGGTACTACTAATAATATATTCAACTCGGTCAATGGAGCTTGTGTGAACTCCAAAAGTTACCATCAATGATTTTGGTAAGGAACTATGTATAAATTAAAAGAAAATACATTTAGATATTTTGTGTTGTATCAGAAGAGGCTGTTTTTATATCTGACTGATGAGCTAGTTTTTTTGTGGATATATTAAATCAATGAGGGATTTTCTTTTTATGTTTTCCCTAGTCAATGATAGATGGCGCTGAACTTGGCATGTGACTAAAATGAACGGAACGTCACGTCATTTTTTGATCTAAGCTTGTACCTAATTTTGAGATCTTAAAAAACGAAACGTACACATCCATAAACTAGTCTTGGGCATTCTAGTTCACTACTGAGAGAATCGAATCTTAAAAATAAAAATAAAAATCTTGAAAATAAATAACAAAAAATTTATGAGTTTGCCACGCCAGAAAGAAAATGTCCCAAGAGAAAAAGAAGAGAAGTCTGTGCATCGTGGATTTGTGCAAAAATGAAGGCACACATCTTTTTCCCAAAGATGAAAGCCGTAAAGCGCAATGGATACAAGCCATCGTACATTTTAAGCCTGGACGTACCATAAAAAAGCATTCGTACATATACTCAGCACACTTTAAACCAAGATTTTGCTTTGGCACCTAGTCACATAGTCAGTTCAACGCCACCTATAGAGTTCTTGGAAACTACTTTTTTTTTTAAACTCCAAAAAGAAAACCTCTCATTCTATTGTATGGACTATTGACCAATCATAGACTTAAAGGATGGACTGATCAATAGCTGCCTTACATTGACCATACTCTCTAGAAAGACAAGCAAAAGATTACTTTTAAGTCTATGTATGTAATTGTTTACCTCTCCTTCTAGACGGGACAATTTTATCTGTCGGTTGGCTAGAGAAGCGCAGTTCATCTTTTAAGTCTATGGGACTAATAATGTGGCAATTTTTCCTAAATGTTATCCATTACTGTACTAGTGTTAATAAATTACCTAGAAATATTAGGGACTCATAAAAATAATTTAGTTATAATCTATGTAACTGGCAGATGAACAGGAAATTTTGCATGGTGCATTTATTTTTTATAACTTTATCAAGCAACATGAAATGAGGTCCTTATTTAATTATCTTATGCACATTATTGCAAATTTCCTCCAAGAGTTAGACTATACGGTAAAAATGTTAATACCTTGTTAAATAATTTTAATTTTGTTTAAAAAAATTAAATATCGTTTTGTGTAGCTAGCAATTCTTACATCTGATAAAACCTGTATTTTATGCTATTTATGATGTAAAATGTTGTTTTGTCATAAATATATAATTTTAAATAATTGTTCTGTGTTTCATTTATACTTTTCTCTATTATAGTCGATTTTTTAATCTCGGAGACTAAATTGACAGGTGCAAATGGCAAACTGACATAAATTTCAATAGCATTTATGTCAGTTTTAATGTTATCATTTGTCAATTTGGCCTCCGAGATTAAAAAACAAACTAAAAATTTATATCCTTTTTGGCACCGGGAGAACTAGGCTGAATACGGCAAAAAATGGTTGCCTTTGCCACAGATTCAACATGCGAAAATTAAAAAACATGAACTGTCAAATTCAATTCTTCCAATCTCTACGGACCATTTTTCTTGTATGGGAGTGGGTCGTCTGAGTGTCTATGTAGTCTGTGCACAGGTTTGATTTTTGATGCCAAAATCCGACACTAGTAGACGATAGACGTATTCAATCAATCAATACGCGTGTGTGAATGATTGATTGGGACTTCGATTAGTGAAAAAGGATTAATCTTCTTGCAAGTCTAACACTTTGCTTTTTCATGTTTAAAAATTATTAACAAACAGTAGAAATGACATGGTAAAAATGTTTTCAAAATAATAACCATGGAGTTTCTTCTACGTTCTCCTTGCCCAATGGAAAAGACCAAATCATACCGTTACCCATCGATTTAAAAATTAAAAGTACCTACCTGCCTGAAATCATGGACCTAAAAATAATAAGATTTTGAAATTATAAGAACTACGATTATTACAAGTTTTTTTTTAGCCCGCACTGTCCGCTGGCAAAGTTGGAGTATACGTAGGTAATACTACCTCACGAACCTCCTCCTTTTTGAAGTAGGTTAAAGATTAAATAAATAATTACATCAGTATGACACTTCCAGCCAGGGTTGCCAACCGTACGAGGTTCCTCGTACAAATACGAGATTTGTGATCTTCCGTACGAGGTACGAGGTCACTATCAACCTCGTAGGTACAATTATGTACGAGATTTTAATAATATGGCCATACGAACATTTTGCACCACCATTATATCGTCATCCTAAAGGATTGAATGAAATTAGTGAGCCCGATAAGTTTGGGCTCAATTACTGAAAACTTAGCTTAACTAAACTTAGCTTAACTGAGACTTAAGACCAGTTTTTCGGGCCGGTGCACCCTGGGATGCGGGCAAAAAATCTTCCTTAGGCACTGTGTGCCTAAGTGGTCTCTTCGCCCGTACGCGAATAGCCTGTCGTGTGGATGCTCCAACGCGTGTCCCTCTGATCCGCAGAGGGGACAGCGGCGGAGCGGGCTTGCGGACGGTGAGTGATGGGTAGCTCGCCGTCCGACCAAGGACCAAGCCCGGGTCGATGGCGCGTCGCGTATCGCGCCAATTGCCTGCTGGGGTCGCGGGTTTTTTCTTAACCCAGGTTACCGTGGCCCCGGAACGTAAAGGGCATAGGAAGGAACACGGGTGGATTTTAGTCAGTAAGAGTCTGACAGTCCCTTCCGCCCCACCCAGGGCGGGAGAACTCATTTGATGATTTTACCACCTAAAAAAAAATGGTTGTCGATAATTGGTTTTTGGAATGGTAGTATTTAAATACCTACAAAACAAGGGCAAATTTAAATAAAATGAAGAAGTAATAACATAATTATGCTCTTTTATTCACATACTTAATGTTAAATATAGTTACACATATTATTAGATAAATATTAACTTTGCAAAAATAAGCGTCGCGGTGATATGCTATGGTAAATGTGTTTGTGAACGGTCGGAGGCACTTTCCGTTGAGTCGGCTGCGCCATTAGGTATGGGTTCAGGCGTACCCGATGCTGCCCTAGATGTAACTGCATTTTGACATTTATTGCGTAACTCAAATACCTGAGTTATTGCGTCGCGGAAGCACAGGAAATTGTAGTCTATCACGCCTGAAATAATAATAAAAATACATTTTTGCTTCAAAATAATTTCACCATTTCTAGAGGATGAAGATTTAACTTTAATGTTTATCTAAATATTTTTTTAAAAACAAGGTATAAAATGTCAGGAAATAAAAAAAAATTGATTTCATTTTATTATACAGGGTGAATTTTTTAACAGGTTGTTGGTCATTCAATATTTTTTTCTAGGGTGGCCATATCCTAAACTATGAGGAATCGAAAAAAATATTGAAAGAGTTTCGCGGCCGATTATACGAAAACTGAAAGTTTCTATGAGTTTATGTGACAAAAAATATTAATGGCATGTAAAAGAAAAGTATTAAATCACCTTGTTTTTGGAAGTTTTCTTCACGCAGAATACAAACAAGCGCCAAGAATTTATTGACCTCACGCAAGTATAGAACAGTACCATTGTTCAGTTTTATTAAACTTGAGCTTTGACTGTTGAATGTGTTTACTTCCGTTTCATCCACCATGCTGAAACAACAACAAGAAAAATTTCGAATAATTAATGACACAAAATCAATCATTTTGCTTATCAAGGTAAAATTACATTAGTTCAATACAATTGTGTTACTACAATTTGTAACCATGCTAGCAACACTACACAGCCATTGTTCTTAAATAAATGGCACAAAGGACCAGAAACCGTGGCAAAAATATATAAAAAATGAGATATGTTCTAAATCTAGATTAAAATCTTACCCATAAATACAAGAAATATCAATAACCACATCAATCATATCACAGCACAATTCATAACTTTGCATATCCACTGGCGAGCTGTCTGTTGCAATGTAAATTTTTGATACCACATCAAAAAGGAATGCCTTCTCTATGCCAGAGTTCTGAAAAAATAATACAAACATGTTATGATTTACTAATTAATGTTATAGTTACTGCTTCCCAGCTAGAAACATGCGTCTTTCATTGTTTTGATCTCAATAAAATAAACATAAAATTTGACCTTGAAAATGTAATTATCAAGCAAAACCTCAAAATTCAAGATATAAAAAGTTATTTAAGATAATTAGGGTGAATTTTTCAACTGGGTGTGTTAAGCTATATGCATCCGAAACTATGAGGCATATCAAAAAACGTTGAAAGGTCGAAAGTCTCGAGGCCGACTTTGACGAAAACTAAAACTGCATGATTGGATTTTAGAAAATACAATGTCCTGGCCAGGAATCGAACCCATAGCCCCGGCGGACTTTGTCCTCTTGAAGGATGTACAATCGACAAAGTTGAATCATGACCCACCATAAGCTTATTTTCCTACAGACATTCAAATACAATTAGGTCCACATTCGCGTAAACAAACATTTCCATAGTAACAACTTTGATCTTTGTCAATTTGACAGATTCAAACAATTTATTGCCAAAATGGGTCATGATTCAACTTTGTCGATTGTACATACAGACTTTGATTAATAATAAAATAATTATTTACAAGTATCAAAAGGAAAATTATTACAGGACTAAAATAGATGATTGTTGCCAACGAGAAGAGTGGGGTGATCTCATTGACATAGATAATGACAGCATTTTTACTCACAGATATAAGGATGTTCAGAAGGTTTTCTAAGGTAGGTAGCTGTGGGATTAACTTTTGTACTACTTTACTGAAAGCTTCAAATATGGAGTGATCATATATGGAGGTCAGATGAAATGACAGGTGAACATGTTCCAGTCCAGCTTCAGCCAGGTCTTCAGTCGCTCGGTGGTGAATGTCTCTTTGGGATTCCATTTTGTAATCGTCATTAAGACCATCAACCTGAAATGAATATGGCAATACTTGTTATTGCTTTCGTTTTTAGAAAAAAATACTACATATATGCAGTTTCAGTAATGCATTGGGTGATCCATGAGGAAAATTTAGGTCTATATTTTATTAATGTTTTGTGTAAATTGGCTGAAATATGATGATAACTACAACATCAAAATATGGTTTTCATAATAAGATTTTCATATGAAACTATACAAGTACTTATATGAAAACTACCAATGAAAAAGTAAATTGTCTTTTTAAAGAACTAATAATCTAAAAGATAAAATGGTTTGAGTAATGTGTCTAAAGTTTTCTAGTTTTAACAATGTCAATTTCATTTATAATTTCAACATACAACCAAAACAGACCAATTGCTCCAAAATGAGTCATGTTTAATCAAATATTTGTCCTAGATAATTGAAATAAAATATACATACAGATGGAGTCATGTAATTATAATTGATAAATGTTTACTGATTGTACTTACTTTGTGAATAAATACTTCAAACTTTATGTTACTGTTCACTCTATACGCTTTTGTGACCGTGAGTTGTAACTTATCCAGAGCATCTTGGTAGTCATCCTGAAATAGATTGGGTACATCTTATATTCATGGAAACTTTAGTCTCATCTAAAATTTTCAACTGATAGTGAAAGTGCCAGTCAAGGTCAACCTGGGTATGGTAGTCTGACAATTTGGTCATGTTTCCTGGGCCATCATGCCCTGAGATCAAACAAGACTGAGAGGTTTGGAAGGAAGGAAAATAAGACTTGTGCACAGTAGGACATATGTCAAAAAAAGATAATGAAATAACACCCACCTGAGCATCTATCACAAAGACCAAGGCACCGCATCCACCAAATATTGTATCAGAATCAAAGGTTGCATCAAAGAAATCAATCTGTCCTGGAAAGTCCCAGATTTGAAACTGTACAAAACTACTGTTATTTATGTCATCTTTTACTATTTTATTTGTTGACTCCAAGAATAATGTCTCATTTGGAGACATTTTGTGAAAAACCACCTTCTGAATAGATGACTTCCCAGATCTAAAAATATTAAAGAAAAAATTAAGACAGAGTCATTATCTATTTATTTTTATTTATGCTTGAAGTAATTTATGTAAGCAACCTATAATAACTAAATAGTTTAAATGTTGTTGTTTGGCCATTTGACAGCAAAATTTTAACAATCAACATCAAGCTGAAATGTTGGTGTTGGAAATAGTATTTGCTCATTTCAGATATTATCATATTTTGCAGTTACCATACATTTTCATACTAGATCAAGCATAATATTGCTTTATCAGACTACATTTTTTGCTATATGATAACAGCCTATAGGATTCTAATAAGAATTCTACCAAAATAATGATTACAAAGACAAAGGTAAACAGTATTAGATAACTGTGATCAGTAATACTAAATTCCAGAGCCAATAGTTGTGTATCTTAATAAGACGGTGAGTTGAGCCCTATGCTTGTACCATTATTTAATATTCATGGTTGTGTAAGACTTCTTGCACAAATACCTTCTTAGTCCCATTAGAAGAATTCGTGGCTTGTGATCTTCTTGTAATGAAGTATTGTCGCCCTCTCCATTTTGTTCGAAAGGTCCATAACTGAAGTCCTTGGGGAATGAACCAACATAACAACTGGGATCGTCTTGATAACTCTGAATCATAAAGTTGATAAAAGCTAATTTGTTGTTTCGTTGTTATTCCAATAAGCAATATTGCAGAAATTTATTAGCCACTTACCATTTCAGTAATTATATTACAGAGAAAGTATATATACAAATATTAATTTAAAATATATCCTATTCACTAAATTTATTCCCCGTGTTGCATTTTAGAAAACACTGCGTATTTATGAACAAAACATGAATGTTCGTTCCCAAATGCTAGTTTGACAATGACAATTGACCAGCGTTGCCAGTGTGATTTCCCAAAAAGGTACGGTTGGCTTTCTGAAAAGGTACGGTTTTTAACTTCAAGGTACGGTTGGGTCAGGATACTTCTGCAAGAACTAGATCAGTTTTTTTTCTTCTTCGAGTTTCCTGTCTGTGATCATAGGTTGAAAAAAAAGCGATATGGAATCGAATATTCAAAGGGACATGGTGAAGTAGAACATTATTACCGATTGCCAATATTGAACAAATTCATTTTTAAATCAATTATAGAATGAACTCGAAGAAAAATAAAACTGATTTAGTTCTTGCAGAAGAATTCCGACCCGTACGGTTTCGCTAGAATTTTGAAAAATGCTACAGTCTACTCATATTCTACAGAAAAAACAAGGTGTTAGTCAGAAAAAAAATGAAATATAATGTTTTAGGAACTAAGAAATTCCATTTATGTAATTTGTGACCATATTTTAGTATTAAATGTGTCAGAAAGTTGAAAAAAGTACGAGTCTCATTATTTTCTATTAGTTTTAGTTTTATTAGTTGTTTTTTACCTTTATAGTGAAAAATAAATCACAAATTCACAAGTGTAGAAAAGGTACGAAAAAGGTACGGTCTAGCCAAGGTACGGTTGTGGTACGATTGTATGACGAATAGTACGGAAAACCGTACTTTTTGGTACGGTCTGGCAACGCTGCAATTGACATTAAAAATGACGTATGACGTCGACATTAGCTGTTGCCACTTAACAAAATTAAAATAGAATATTTAACGACTTTCAGAGTGAGGGCGTGGATACATGTCTACGGTGCGACACCGTCCACCGTGTAACAGGCCACCCAAGCCAACACAGAGAATCTCTACGAAGTGCGATTATTCCGCCAGCGTATCGTCACGACACACAACCACCACACAACGGAAAAGCCGCGCGCGCGCGACTATTCGTTTTTTGTGTTTGTGCTATAGTTTTATCAATTATACGTTTTCCTAAAGTTTGCCTTATATGATCACTTCTCAGAATTTGACCCTTATTAGCAACACTATCGAATGGTGTAATAATACAGGCTGTGATTTTTTTTTCCAAAATCAGCGGGTTCGATTTCTGGCCAGGATTATTGATTTTTCTAAAATCCAACGTTGCAGTTTTATTTTCGTCAAAATCGGCCTCGAGATTCCTTTCAACGTTTTTCGATATTCCTCATTGTTTCGGAGATAGCCATCCATGCCCAGTTGAAAAATTCACCCTGTATATTAAAACTTTTCTCGCAATGTAACGCACACTTTTCTGAAAACGGCATCAAAATCAGTTCAGCCAAACGCGAGATAATTTTGATCTTACAGCAGAAAGTTTATTTTTCCTCATCAACTTTGCAATTTTCAATTCGCCTGTCACATACTTGTGCACCTTGTAATGGCCTGTAATTTTTTTTCCAAGATTTACAATAAATAAACTATATCCTGTTAAATTTTTAAGCTTACAGGAACAAGTTTATTTTTATTTATTTTTTTACACTTTGAAAGTTAAATTGTCTAACGATGTGCACGGCTGACGCCTGCCAGGTCGTCGCTATTGCTCTTAGCATGCTATAAATATTACGTGTACTTTCTAACCTTACAGGAAGACCGTTAGTAGCAGGGTTCAGTAGCTCTTCCAGCTATTAGGGGACATTTACATTCATCAGTTTCATTGTAACTAAATGCAAAAGTCAAAACTTTTTTCAAAAAAGGTTTAACCACCTTAAAAAAAAAAACAAAAAAAGGGTAAAATAACTTACAAAATATGTAACTTTTCTTTCGGAAGTCGGTGGGTTTGTTGAAGTGAAAACTTCTTTAGCGGCGTTGTACACTTTTTCTGTAATGGGTAAAAAATTTAAAACTCGCGTCAGGGTCACGTGACCCTGATCGAAAATGAGTAAGACGTCATTCAAATTAAAAATAAAACATAGTAACAAAAAAGTTTTCACTTCTACCGGCACTCCTGGAGTGCAACCTTTTTTTTGAAGTGAAAACTTCTTTAGCGGCGTTGTACACTTTTTCTGTAATGGGTAAAAAATTTAAAACTCGCGTCAGGGTCACGTGACCCTGATCGAAAATGAGTAAGACGTCATTCAAATTAAAAATAAAACATAGTAACAAAAAAGTTTTTTTTTTTTTTTTTTATTTCGTTGTCTTTTTTGTCGCCGACTTCCGAAAGAAAAGTTATTTTGTAAGTTATTTTACCTTTTTTTGTGGTTGTTTTTGAGAATCACACTAATCGGACTAGAAAACTCGATGTACATACATAAAAAAATACCGACCGAATTGAGAACCTCCTCCTTTTTTTCAATGAAGTCGATTCGAAATTTACCTTTTGACAGTTATTTGATGATCACCACACAGACACCGAGACCGAGATACGCAATATACTTAGTCCCGGTGAAAAGTTTGTTTTGGTTACGGTTTGGCCGAAACTAGGACCAGTCAAAGATTCGGTTAGGTACGGTTTCAATTTCGGCTGAAAATCTAATTTCGGTCAGACACTATTTTTATAGTAGGTAGTTAGGTACATTCAACCTAGTGTTCACTTAAATTGAAGATGCTGGGAAAAGAAAGATAAAGTTAAAACAATTTGCATAATATTAAACATAATTCTTTATTTTATTTAAAACCTATAAAAATCACAACCTATACCTACTAAGACCTTACGAAGCAGTGGTAACCCGAGTTGTATCGGCCCCAACTTAGGAGTTGCAGGTGGCGCATTATCTTTGTGTATGTACCTAATCTATTTCATCACCACTGTTCTCTAAATTAAAATTATGACAAAAAGAAAAATTTCAACATGATCAAGAAGAAAATTAGTCAACAAAGTAGACGGGTACTATAATACAAGTTGTTTGTAGGTTTTTTACTACAATGACCAGTACTACAAGTACAAGAAGTTCCAGATTGCACTTTTGATGGTGTTGGAACTGTTCTTAGAGGAAGTCGCATGGGTCGGGAGGCGGCAGCAGTCAGTTTATCGGCACTGGCAGACGGATTCGCAGGCCGTAGACGGCGCTCATGATCCGTGCGTTGTTTGTCGAAGCGTTGTGCATGGGCCACACTGTTCTGTAAAAAAGCCAAGCTATCGGTGCGAGCTGGGTACCGCTGCATACTGTTAGAAACTTCCCCCACTTCAGCAGTGTCTGTATCCACAATTTCTTGATGATCTAGCAGCATACCGAGGTTTACCTTCATGTTAGTTGTACCATCCCTAAATATGAGATATATTGTTGCTTGGTCTAATACTTTCAGAGAAAAGTGTTCGTTAATTTTCATAGCTTTCATTTTGATTTGAAAAGGTTTGAATTTTTGGGACAACTTCTTAGTTTTCTCTCGTATGAAATTATCAAATTCTATGGCTAACATTTCTTCATTCTCTGGTAGAGGTTTCTGATCAGTAGGTGGTCCAAGTTTAAAAATGTTGGGATCCTTGTGTGTCATTTGAGTATCAATCATGACTTTCTGTAGGACTGGCGGATCGTTCAATGAATGCCACTGCCAATGTGAAACGGGACCGAGCGCACGATCGAGCACCACTCCTTCAGTTTGGTTGTACTTAAGCCTTAGACAGAATAAGAAAAAATAAGTTACGCGTAAACACCTAGTCATCAGCTAAAATAAATTACAAATACCTACTTTATTACCTAACGGTACCACCATACATGGACACAGTTAATCCAAAAGTTAACTGCGTTAATAATTATTTATATTGTTTATAAAGGTGCGTCTATAATAATTATTTATATACTAAATTAAAGATGCACCACACAGACCACAGACGTGAATCAACTATTTACTGTTATTAATAATTACCGTATCTTTCCATTATGATCAAAAACTATACCATTGCCTAGGTAGTCGAAAGTGGCAAGTATTGTGATAGGATGAGTGCGACCACGCTCATCGGGCTCCCCGCTGCTGTATACTACGAAACGCTGCTGAGCATTTGTCTCTGGAATTCATCATTATCAGGTTAGAATAAAACCTTCACAAAAATGGTATTTCGATATAATATCCAGAATCGCTAGGCTAGGCAAACTGCAGAGCTTCAATTACAACTCTTAAGGCATCTGTAGAGTTCTAAACAATACTTCTACATGAAAATCCAGAGACAAACGCTGCTGAGCATTTGTCTCTGGAATTCATAAATCATAGTTTTATTACAAGAACACTTTCACACAAAATATTTTTTTTATATCACTTTATCACATGATATGTGCAATATATTATAAACTGTAATAACAATGAACTCCGCTCAGTTAGGTACTGATAATCAAATGAGTACAGTCACGAGCAATAACATGTATACACTTAACAAAATTCTAACGCAATTTACTCGTGAAATACTGGTTTCCACTTTGAAGTAAGACCTATTTCATAATAGTATGACTTCCAAAATAGAAGTCTAATGAAAAGGCAAAAGTTAAATCAATATGGTAGCAGAACATCGCTTTTGAATACTGCTTAGTGCATACATGCTCGTGACTGTACCTATGGCGGGTGGCGTCAAATCTGTAATGACATTACATGCGAATCCTCGTCAGTCCGGGAGCCAGCTATTGTATCGTAATGCACTAAATCGAATCTGAAATGTTACATTACACGCACACACGGAATGCTCTGGTGGCACCCTTTAATTCTAAAACCTGAGGCAAGTTTGACATTTGTCATTATTTACAACTGGTTTGCTTTCGCCTTCAACTACACAATGCAAAGATGTGAAAGGACTGGAACTCTCACGCTCCTACAAAACACTGTAAGAAGTCGGTTAAAAACTGGCGGTCTCCCACCACGATGGTGGTCGCAAGCCAGACTCCCGGCATCGGCAGTGCTAATCTCTAAAAATACAGCCTTGTGTTAGCGCGGCCTCAGCGCAAGCCACGCTGCGTTGTGGGCGTACAGTCAGTAAGCTACTGTTATCGACGTGCCAACGCTCATCGTTCGTGCCGTGCGACGGGCGATCTCAGAGCCACCTCGTCGAAGCTTAGAGCACATCGCGCATCGTAGAGTCCAGCGATAAGGTTCCTTATAGAGACTATCACAGCTGGTGGGTCTTATCCTCCGCCAATGGGATCGCTCAGCCGTCACTGGTGTTTACAATACGTTGTGGTGCTTAGCCCGATAGGACGGCTAGGAGGTAGACCTCAACTTCCCCAAAAATGGGATAGTGTCGCTCACTATCTACTCGTAATACCTACTCGACGGCCGCTATCGCTAACTGTAACTACTTATTATTAAAAATATAAGAGATAACCACCCTCAGCATCATAATAATCGAGTGCCAGTCGACCACTTCTGTAATACCAGCGACCTCGTCCGTTGTCATCGAACTCGGCCAGTCTTTCGCCGGAGTCGTAAGTCATCAGTCGTTTGTTCTTGTTGTGTTCGAACCAGTCAAACTCGGGATGTGCCGGACGCATACGATAAACGTTCATCTGAAAAAAAAAACACTGGCTAAGTGGCTACACAAATTATCAAAGTTATACAGGGGAAAATCCGCATCGCCGTAAGAGATAATATGTGGCTAAGGGCTCCCCGCACACGGGTCACCGACCAAAACCACAAAACGCCGCTATCAGCATTTCCTGTAGTTTTCATATATTTTATTATGGACTCGCCGCCGCACACGGTTGACGCCGCCGCACAGTGGTCTGGAAATCGAACTCCATACTCATAGAAACTTACAGTGAGGAAATAAAAAAAAAAAATTGTAATGGCTCTGGTATACCTCCCTTGACATCATATTAAAGTATGGATGGTATAAGTTACACTAGGCGTGAGAAAAAAAATATTGATAAAACGCCGCTACACGCCACTCGCTCTTTTCCACACCCCTCTTTCCCTGTAAACCTGACTGCATGCATTGTATAAAAAAGTAGCAGCCCGCAAGTTTCGACCACCGGCCACAAATAGCTGTCGCGCGCTTCAGCAACCTGAAGCCGCTTTTTAAAGCTTCTCGTGCATGGCGGCGCATGTGCCGCGACTATAATGTCATGAAATGCTACAAGTTCAGACTCGGTCACAACTGAGAAATTCCGTATCCTAGCTAGGGAAACCCAATAACACTGATTACCGGCCCTGGAAAATAAGCTCAGGACCTCAAGGCAGCATTCGTGAGAGCATGAGCACAGATGATAGCTAGTGATTGAAGTTGAAGTCATCGTATTCTAAAAATTCTACATGCATGATTAAAGACTACGAAAATCATAGAGGAAAGTAAAACGAAATACGCGCGGATAAAGCCGTGGACGATTTTGAGAACCGGTTCTCCAAATCTCAGTCTGTTGCAGATGGGAGGGTGTGGTGGTTGGTTGACTTTTTAAATGTTATTAATAGTAGATTGTTATACAAGGGTGGAAAGAAATCAATTATTATTCCCATACGAGGTATTTAGACGCACGAGCGAAGCGAGGGCGGCTATAGTCCGAGTGGGAATTGATGACTTTCACCCGTGTTAAACACTCTACTTTTCATTTCAAATATAAGGAAAGCAAAAAAATAGTAGTTTTTCTAAAATATTTATTGATAGTAATAACATGAGTAGTACCTATAGTCTTTTTTAATTTAAATTTCAAATATGGAAGACACTGCCCGCGTCACCGCCGCGGGCCATCCCACTGGTATTTTTTTTAATTCACATTGGCCGTATACACTCACAAGACCGCAGCATTTTTTTTAATCGATATTTTTCTTAATTATGTTAAAAAAATTATAGCCGACTAAATAACCAATTTTAGTTCTATTTTTAAAATTCATTCCCGCCCTAGGGAGGGAAGCAATTACTATGAGTCTTTCCCGCCCAAGGGAGGGAAGCATCGTTTTCGACCCGCTACTCTGATCAAACAAACACTACTTTCCGAGTATGAGAAATGAAAAATTTGTTGTTATTACCTTTCGCACTACTTTTTCTGTAGGTAGCATAGTCCAACCCTTTTCAATAAAAGTGCGGTCAGATAATGCGTAGCGTATCATACCTTTACCAGCATCGATCTGAAAATATATTTAAAAAAAAAACAAATGAATAACAGGGTGTTCCTGTTTTACGTAGGGTGAGTGGTTCGGGCACGCCGCAATCGCGGCGGCGGGACGCCGTGACGCCTATTCAGCCACTCCTCAAAGAGGGGTCTTTGAGGAGTGGCTGAATAGGCGTCACGGCGTCCTGACCTACCGCATGACGGAGGTCCTCACCGGACACGGAAGTTTCGGGAGGTTTTCGGGAGGGAAGAAAAGCCCGGGTGTCACCACTGCGAAGATCGCCCGGAGGACACAGAAGAGCATATGGTGCAAGACTGCCCCGCTTGGGCAGAGCACCGACGTGTCCTCAGGCCTCGACGTGTCCTCTGGCCTCGACGTGTCCTCGGCGATAGGCGGAGACCTCTCGCGCCCGGTATTGGTTGCGGCCATGCTGCGGGGCGAGACGGAGTGGGAAGCGGTCGCCTCCTTCTGCGAAGCAGTAATGCTCGTGAAGGAGGAGGCGGGCCGCGAAAGGGAGAGGACAGCGTCCTCCCTCCGCCCCAATCGCAGTAGTAGACGCCCGCGGCGTCGGACGTCGGCAGACGATCTCCGGCTACCGTAGTACTAGACTAACGAAACGAGTAAAAATATTTGACTAACAAAAAAACAGATGGTGACCATTGCATTGCTTTCATTAGTAATGATCTAACAATATGATTGTGCCGATAGCGTGGGTTCACGATCAATGAAGTTTGAGTTCGAATCTTAACTTTTGAAATGTCAGTTGATTTTATGATAATTTTTTAAATAAATATGTACCTAACTTATCTGGGGGCACGGTAGTGCCCCCGCCAAGACGTCTGGGGGCACGGTAGTGCCCCCGCCAAGACGAGCCAAGCGAAGCGCAAGGGCACTACCTACCTTTTCTCGAAGTGTTTCGTCGTTTTTTTGAACCCTCATAGAATTGATTTCCGATGTACCAGAAAGTTCATATTCGCAGGATATGATGCCATTAATAGACTTATTAGGCATACAAAGTATCAATAGAATAGCTATAATACTTTAGATTTTATTGATATCTAAAATACACGGATTTCGTCACTGATTCACTGATACACTGACACACTGATGATCATCAAAATGTTTGGCTACTTCCTGAAGTGCTAGAGAGCTGAAATTCGGTATGTAATCTAAGTTTGGTATACAACCAACAAAAAAATTCATAAACTTATAACTTTTGGCCCCGATCCCCCTAAAATGGGGGGTAGAAGTTAGTATGAGACCTTAAAATGTTAGGGTACTTCCTGAAGTGCTAGAAAGCCGAAATTCAGTATGTAAACAAAGTTCAGTATACAAAAAACATCCCCCATCCCCCCATCCCCTAATATAGGGCGGGGGGGGGGGAGGGGTATTACCTAGTTATTTCCAATGCACTTCTACAATATGGGTATCAAATGAAAGGGCTTGTTGAGAGGAACTAGGAGAATAATGTGACGTCATTCTAAATCCAAGATGGCGGAATAGTTATTTTTAATGTACTTCTACAATATGGATACCAAATGAAAGGGCTCGATAAGAGCAACTCGATAAATAATGTGACGTCATTCTAAATTCAAGATGGCGGAAAGGTTATTTTTAATGTGCTTCTACAATATGGATGTCAAATGAAAGGGCTCGATGTGAGCAACTCGATGAATAATGTGACGTCATTCTAAATCCAAGATGGCGGAATAGTTATTTTTAATGCACTTCTGCAATATGGGTATCAAATGAAAGGAGAGCAACTCGATGAATAATGTGACGTCATTATAAATCCAAGATGCTAGCAACTTACAAAAAGAACTGAAATCCCACTAAAAACATTTCATGTAAAATGTTGCCAATACGAGCATGTAAGGTTTGCCCTGTGAAAAAGATATCAGATCTCATGTAGAACAAAGTTTCTGAATCTACACGGCCTAACTCTACCGACCCTAACTTCACAAATTCTACACATCAGTTAAAATTTATGGCATGGCTGTTTCGTTACATACTTCAGAAACTTAATATTATCATCATCTCCACGACGGTAGCGAAACGGTGAAGCCATACATTTTAACTGATGTGTAGAATTTGTGAAGTTAGGGTCGGTAGAGTTAGGCCGTGTAGATTCAGAAACTTTGTTCTACATGAGATCTGATATCTTTTTCACAGGGCAAACCTTACATGCTCGTATTGGCAACATTTTACATGAAATGTTTTTAGTGGGATTTATATTTATTTTGTATTAACGCTTATTTATTTTTAAAGAAGTTATATATTAGTTATTGTATTAAGTATTATTTTTGTGTTTATATTAATTTTTGCTTTCATTTTGAGAATACTTAACAATACCGTTATAATTATATTCAATCACACGACACTAACCAACAAATACAAGAAAAAATACACGGAAATTCCAAACAAACGCAATAAAATTTGTGTGTTAAAAATTTTAATACACTTCTCATCAAAAATCGAAACACTTTCGTTTTTATTGTTTTTGTCCTAATTTTTTACAAAAGAGAATTAATTCCATGAAAAAAAAACATTACTGTGTAGCTGGCAGTTTGGTCATTACAGTAAGAAGAAAAAAATTAAAATTCGAATTAATTTCATTTGTTTATCCTATAAATGAAATTAATCACTGTTTTGAGACAAATGTGTATTTAGGGTTGGAGTACGTTTCTCGTTTAAAAACTAAAAATTAGCGCTTGTCTTTAAACTTTCTGTTTCTTATTTCATTTACTGTGACTTTGGGACGTCTGAAAAAACTTTTTTTTCTAAAACATATGGATACTCAGGGCCGCGCCGCCCCTATGTGCGAAGTGTGCGGCGCACACAGGCGCCAGGGTAATAGAGGCGCCGGATGACTAGTGACAATTGTTTAAATTATTTTAGTCACATTACAACATATTTACATATATAATACTTGAGCATGGATAAGTAAGTAGATACAAGTCTCCCAAGACGATACTAATCTAAACTTTCAATTGACCTACTGTATATATTTTGGGTTTTATTTACATGAGTTACGAGCTCTGCTTTAAAAATCAAAAAAATCGCCAGCCGCATCGCATTCGCTATGATAGCCGATTATTTTTTTATAAGAATATTAATCTATGTATTTTATTACAAAGGCCGTGCCGTAGTTATAAACGTAACCCGATGCGATATATTCCCCACAATTACAAACATTTTATCGAAATTGGGTTTATTCTAGTGGAGTCACAGGTTCGGCGCATACTGGCAGGAAACTCATAAATTGATCAGTAAAACTAATGAAAATGTTTCGGCAAAAAAATTGAATTTATGAAAGAAATTCGAAAGACGACACGTAAAAGGCGCTTCATAGATTTTGCACACAGGCGCTTCATAGGCTTTGCGCACAGGCGCTGCAAGGGGTTGGCGCGGCCCTGTGGATACTTCGCCTGCAGAAGCCGCCCAAGTGGTGGCATTGCTGGATTCTGGACTTAGTCAGCGTGTTGTGGCTGCAAGATTGCATCTAAGCTTATCATCTGTTCATAGAATCTACAAACGCTATCGGGAGACTGGTTCGTTCACGCGCCGTTCAGGATCTGGCAGGAATCGGGTCACTTCTGAGCGAGATGATCGATTTATTGTAACAACTTCTTTACGAAATCGACGCCTTAACGCTTTTCAACTGCAGCAGCAGCTTCGCGTTGTACGAAGAGTAGCTGTAAGTGACTCTACAATAAGAAGAAGGTTGAAGGAACGCGGATTGGCACCGCATAAGCCAGCGAATGGGCCGAAATTAACTGCAGACCATCGAAGAGCGCGCCTTAACTTTGCACGCGAGAACCTAACTTGGTCATACCTTCAGTGGAGCAAAGTACTGTTTTCTAATGAGTGTAAAATTATGCTGTATGGTAACGACGGAAGGAACAAGGTCTACAGAAGAGATGGAGAACGCTTTGCACAATGCTGCATTGAAGAAAAGGTCAGCTATGGTGGCGGTTCGTGGACGGTTTGGGGAGGAATCAGCGCCGACGGTAAGACAGAACTTGCCTTTGTGTCTGGGCCACGGCTGCCTGCACTAAATTCTCATCGGTACATCGAACAGTGTCTTGAACCTCATGTGATGCCCTATGCACATTTTATTGGCAACGACTTCATATTCATGCACGACAATGCTATAGAGCTCACACCGCGGGCGTCGTACGAGATTATCTTACCGAAGTCGGTATCTCCATTATGGTATGGCCAGCAAGAAGCCCGGACATGAATCCCATTGAACATCTATGGGATGAATTAAAGAGACGAATTCGAGCAAGAGATCCAGCCCCAGAAACACTTAGCCAGCTGCAAAATGCAATCCAAGAGGAATGGGATAATATACCACAAGTCCACAACATGTGATCGTGACTCTCATCCGATCGATGAAGAACCGTATGGAAGCAGTAATAAGAGCTCGCGGAGGGAATACAAGTTATTAAATAAACGTTTCTTACATTTTTTTTTCATTTACGCGTGTTGTTTTACCCATTTCCTTCATATTCCATACAGGGTAAAAATTACTCATTATACAAAATACGAAACCTATGAAGACTTAATTTGAATTTAGAACATTAACATTAGGATTTAAAAACCTCATACTACTCACTATTAAATGACATTTTACATTTATTCCTAAATATACAAATTTTTCTGATAATCCTTATCAAATCATAAACTGCGAGGTGTTTCGATTTTTTTGATGAGAAGTGTATTTAACA
The DNA here is from genome assembly GCA_036375495.1 of Agrotis segetum. NCBI lineage: Eukaryota > Metazoa > Arthropoda > Insecta > Lepidoptera > Noctuidae > Agrotis > Agrotis segetum. The sequence goes on from JAQSVV010000102.1 coordinate 343,359, forward strand.
ATCGAGTAAAAACCCACAAAAAGTCTATCAACTGCTGCGTGATATTTGAACTCGCACCTCTTTCGACTAACGCATAAATGTCATAAATGCCAAAACCACTGAGCCAACTGGACTCATAATGAGACGTTGAAATTATGGACTCAATAGTTGAAGGATTATTGTGTATCTCGAAAGTAGAAGGTCATAAGTCAAACTAAACGTTAAGCAATTTCTTTGATAGCGAACGCATGGAATTTTGATCGCCACTGTATAAGGGTCACGGTTACCAAGTGAGACAGTCCCGCGAAAGGACACGAAAAGAAAGCGCACTTACCTCTCTGAAATCCTTTTTTGATGCAGCAGATTCTTGAATTTGTTTTTGTGCAGCTTTTGTTTTATTTTGCATTTCCTCATTAGTTGGTCCGTCTTTGCCAGGATCCACAAAAAAATTCTTTTGAAAAAATAAAGGAACATCTTCCAGTTCTTCGGTTTTCTCAATACGAGGTCTTAATTTAAAAATGTTTTCACCGATTATAATATCTGCTTTCTGCTTTCTTACGTTTTTTTTCATTTCAATGCTTAAAACATCTAATTCTAATTCAGAATCAAGGCAAAGTGGACAGACATCTGAGTATTGTCCGCTTTGCTGATGGTTGCATTTGTGATTCTTTATTAGATCAGCATGAGCATCGCAAGGCCTCATCTTCGCACTTTGTTTTATTTTAACCGAGTTTAGAATATTATTTGTCGCAGATCCTTTACGAATTTTGATGTTTTTAAATTCTAAATCACCTTGTCTTGCCTTCTCCTTAGCTGCTGCTTGTGCCTTCAGCTGTGCTTCCATTTCTTTTGCTTTTTGTTTTGCTTCTTTTTCTTTTAAAAGTTCTCGTCGTAATTTTTGTAATTCAGAGACTGGTATACCTTCATTTTCTTTGGGAGGCTCTTGCATTTTTTTTTTAATTTCTTTTGTTTTCACCAGTTTCTCAACAGATGACTCATTTGATTTCTGTATTTTTGGCATAACAACTTTTGGGACGACAGCCGAATCTCGTGTCTTTTTAGTTTTATGGGCACCTTTCTCTTGCGATTCCTTCTTTGTTGCATCTCTTTCCTGCTTTTCTCTCTTGAGCCGATCCTCCTTTTCTTTAGTGGCCAGTTTCTTTAGATCTTCCAATTCTTTAATTCTTTTGGCATCTTGTAGCTTTCTTTTATTTTCTTCTGCATCAACAAACGAATCTAGTGTTTTTTTAGCTACTATTGCATCCTTGGAAGTATCATCCTTTTCCTGTGTTTCTTTATTGAGCTCTTCTTTTTGCTTTTGCTTTTTATCATGTTTTTCCTTACCTGTATGTATAAATTTTAATAAACAGCGAGATAATGAAGAACCATTCGCTTGTACGTGGCTATTTATATGCACAGGACATATAAATATAGGGCACGTACAAGCGAAGCCTCTTATAATTTACTAGCTGTTGCCAGCGGCTTCACCCGCTGCATCTCAAAATTATCCCACGGGAATATAAAATCGGGATAAAAGCTTTCCTATGAAATAATTCAGGTTATACTTGCGAAAACAACAAGTCATCTTATTAAAAGAGGGTCGCGCGATTTATTATTTTTTACCCCTTTATTTCGGTATTCTATTCTATGGGTTTAAAAAAATCACAAATTCGTTTTTCATCTTGAAAAAGGGCCTCGTAGATGCGTCTTTCCTCCACCTAGATTCTGTCTCGCTACGTTGCTAGCCTGCTGAAACATAAATGGTATCGAGTGTGGAAACTGCTTATTTGGTGCTACTATACATTAATTACCTGTATCGCTGTCCTTGTCGTCACTTAAAACTTTCGTTCCTTTCTTAGGCTTTGATTTGGTGTCTTTCGTAGAACCCTCTGATTCTCCGTCTTTTTGGATTTTTTTTTCCGATTTAAGTTTCTGCTGGCGTTCCTCTTTCTTTTTCTTTTCTCTTAGGTCATACTTTTCTTGGGTATCTTTGATAATTTGCGTTGAACTTGCCGCAAGTTTGATTTTCTTTTCTTCTTTTTCTTTAATTTTTGGAAAAAAGAAACTAAAACCTGGATTCAGAACGTTTCTCACAGATTTGATGGGTTCACTTTTTGTTTTTTTTACGTGATGTGCTGGTTTTTTTGGTTTGTCACTAATATTGTGTAAACTACGTTGCAATTTCATTGACTTTTCTTTACTCTTTCCTTCATCCTGTTTTAAGTTTTTGGCATGGTCATCGAATTTACTTAGCTCATCATAGGAATCTTGTGAAGTTCTCATTCTTCCAAATGTTACTAGCCTTTTTGGATCATCTAGATCATGAGTTCTACGAGAACCAATATCCTCTTGTTTTGATGTTGTTATCGTTGGTATGTTTTTTGTTTTATCCATATCAGACCCCACTCGATATTCGTTTTGTTCCCATGGAAATTTTTTTGGGGTTTCATATACATTAGGCCTTTTTGGAGCATCAGTATCCTTGCCAAGTTTCATCATCAATCGCAAGCTTAGATCGTGTCTTCTTTTTAATACTTCTTTAGCATCCACTGAAGGTATGTCTTCATATATTTCGTCTTCTTTGTGATCTTTAAGAATAGATTTTGGGAATTCATTGACTTCCACTTTTGTCCCCAAAAGAGAGTAAAGTGATGTTTCTGAGTCTACCAATGAAGGACTCGGAACTAATATATCTATTTCTTCACGTTTATGTGGTCTTTTAGGTTCGCTTTGATTGTCTAGCGTTGCATCTTTACCAAGATATCCCATTTTTGTCTGAAATTTTATTTTTGCGTATTTTTTTGGTTCTTCGTTTAGTTCCCCTTTAATAAGGGACATAAATTTCTTGGCAATTTCCTCACAGGCACAAAACTGCTTCTTTATAGTTTGTGACTTTTTACGACAGTGGTCGCATATTGCTGTAACCATCTTCCTATCTATTGATTTAAAATCTTGTATGAGTTCTTGAGCATGCTGAAATATTTTTCTACATCGTGGGCAATTTATACTTTTTTTATCTGGAAGCAGAAATTAAACAAGTTATGAAATATAAGTATCTAGTACCTTGATGAGAATAAAAGAATACTTACCTTTATTTTTTCAACGTGGTAAAGTAAAATCATCAAATGATTCCTCCCACCCAGGGCTGGGCGGAAACTGTCAGACTTGTACAGACTAAAGTCCACGGTGTCCTTCATTATCCCTTTTTGCTCCAGGGTCTACGGTGACCCTGGAATAAGTCTCGCGACCTCGGCAGTCTTTGGCCTACTAGAGGTGGGCCCCGTCATTTTGCTGACGCTCTTTGAGGCGCACGTGGAACATAATACGCCGACGATCCGGGCATGGTCCACGGTCGGGCGGCGAGTAAAGGGCACGCCCCTACGGTGTCCGGAGATCGTCTTACGACGTCCGACGCCGTGGGCGTCTACCACTGCGACTGGGGCGGACGGAGGACGCTGTCCTCTCTCTCTCTCACGGCACGCCTCCTCCTTCGCGAGCAAAACTGCTTCACAAAAAGAGGCGACCGCTTCCCACTCCGTCTCGCCCCACAACATGGCCTCGACCAATGCAGGGCGTGAGAGGTCTCCGCCTATCGCCTCCGCGAGGACACGTATGTGCTCTTCCCGAGTGGGGCAGTTTGCACCGTATGCTCCACCGTATCCTCCGGGCGATCTTCGCAGTGTTGACACCCGGGCGTTTCTTCCCTCCCTATCCGACACAGGTACCTCCTGAAACTTCCGTGTCCGGTGAGGACCTGCGTCATCCGATAGGTCAGGACGCCGTGACGTCTCTCCAGCCACTCCTCAAAGATTTACTTATAGCGCCGCGATTGCGGCGCGCCGGAACGAATACCTACCTACTGTAACTTGTGCAGTTTTATTTAATTAAAGGTTTAGGTACCTGTATTTTCCAGTTAAAAATTGACCGCACAAAACCATTTTTTACAGTTCCGTACCATAAGGGTAAAACAGAATTGAGCTTTTGTGGGACTACGAATCGATGTCCGGCGACCTCATGATATCGATTCCTGACGACAAGCATGAAAAATATTGTTCTAAAAGTTTTACCATATTCTGATATCAATTCAGAAGTTGTTATTTTCACATCCGTCTTATTGTATAAAATAAACACATCTCCGGATTGTTTTACTGCACCTCCAACCGATTCGCCTTTTATCTGTTGATGCAAAATAAAACAAATGTAGGTTTATAGGTACATACATATTCAAAGAGATTGTTTAATGCTGAAAACGGGTACATATTTGAATATCGAAGATTAAAATATCTACGCTTAAAATATCGATGTTCAGAATATCGAAAATTAAAATGTCGACTGTAACAAAATATCGAAAAATGTTACATCTACGCTTAAAACGTCGAAAATTAAAATGTCGACTGATTTAAATGTCGAATGATTCAAAATATCGAAAGACGTTATGTCGAAATTCAAAATATCAACGTTTAATACATCGCAGTTCATAATATCTAATTTCATAATACGAGTATCTACGTTAAAAATACCTACTAGTTGATTTCTCTTGCGTCCTTCTTTTTCTCTTGCGTTCTTAGTCGAATTGCTGATAACCATCACCTACCAAGGTAGGTCGACGGGGCCCCGCTTCGCGGGGCTCCTATTTCTGTTTACAAGGTTTAAAGTAACCTAACACAAAGAGGATGGCGGGGTCTTTCAGACCCCGCCACCCTCTTCGAACCTAACCTGTCCGAGTCGGGGTGCCCCAAGTCCCGAGCTCGCTTGGCTCGCTCATGCGTCCTTAGTCAAATTACTGATTACTACCCAACAAGGTAGCTGGACGGACTTCGGATGCAAGAGCGAGCGAAGCGAGCTCGGAATTTGGAACGCCCCGACTCGGACAGGTTAGGTTCGAAGAGGATGGCGGGGTCTGAAAGACCCCGCCATCCTCTTCGTGTTAGGTTACTTTAAACCTTGCAAACAGAAATAGGAGCCCCGCGAAGCGGGGCTCCGTCGACTTACCTTGTTAGGATCGATATTTCGGACATTCGATAATCTGTACTTCGATATTTAGATCTTTCGATGTAACTTTTGTAGATATTTAGATTTTAGATATATTGGACGTAGATCATTTAATCATTCGATATATTAAACTTTCGATATTTTAATTTTCGATTTTATGGTTATTAGATATTTTCATTTTCGATATTTTGAACATCGATATTTTAAGCGTAGATATTTTAATCTTCGATATTCAAATATGTACCCGCTGAAAACATACCTGTGAAATACTAATACTTTCTTACCTAATTATTTCTTAGGCTTTTTTTAGGTTGGTAAAATCATCAAATGAGTTCTCCCAGCCCGGGCAGGGCGGGACAGGGCAGGGGGTCATCGGCGCGTCTCATACTACATACACTGTCCGACTGTACTGACTAAAATCTACGGGTCCTTCAATAGTGAAGGACCCGTAGATTTTAGTCAGTACAGTCGGACAGTCTCTCCTGCTCTGCCCGGGGTGGGACGACTAATAATGTGATTATGATTATTTTACAACGCCAAAAAAAAAAGAAAATAAAGACGTACATTTGTTAGAGGACGCAACTTCATTTTTTCAATTTGATAAATAACTCTTTACTTAATATTTTTTAATAAAAACTACTACCTAAACTATAATTATTGTGCAACATCCAGAGAAAGCCTGGAGAAAAAGATTATCCGCAAGAACATTTTTGTGAAAGAAAAAGAACCAAGGACATACCAGAACAGACCAAGGACATAGTGTATAAAACTTAATGGAGAAACACCGATTTTCTTTATAGTTTTAAATTTTGGTTCTAAGACGAAAATAAGTGAACCAAAGTTAAGAATTTAAGCATAAAAAAATTGGAATTCCTGTGAGACCACTGTTTTGCCAAATCTACTACCATCTACAACCCTTTTTCCTAAATGGCGGCCGTAGGGCAAGGGTGCTTACTACTTGTTAAATACACAAACTTGGATTTAGCTTTGGACTAACACTTTCCATCTAAATAATGAATTAACGATAGGCGGCAACCTCTCGCGCCCGGCATTGATCGAGACCAGGCTGCGGGGCGAGACGGAAGGAGAAGTAGTTACCTCCTTCTGCGAAGCAGTCATGCTAGTGAAGGAGGAGCCGGGACGCTTGAGGGAGAGCACATCGGTCTCCGCCCATAACCCAGCTGCCGTGGGTGACACTCACTGCAATGCAACCACCGTAGGCTTGGGCATGCGGGCGGTCAGTAATGGGTGATTAACCTTTCGATCATGGACCATAATATATATGGTATCTGTATCACTGTGCGCGTGCCTTCGACCCGGAAATATTATTTCCGGGGCGAAGGCACGCGTTTAAGGCGCGCGTGTACCCACACGCGCGCCTTAGGGTGCTCCCACATCTAACGACGCGGATTCGGATTTTTGCGTCGCCCTTTCTCATTCTGTCGCTTAGAAATGCCATTTGCTAGAGCGAGACAATGCGATAGCAGGCGGCCGCCTTGAAGATTCCGTCGCATGCGATCGCATTATGCTTTCTGTCTCGGTCTAGTAAATGGCAGTTCTAAGCGACAGAAAGAGAAAGGGCGAGGGAAAAATCCGAATCCGTGTCGTTAGATGTGGGAGCACCCTTAAAAAGCTGTCAACAATCTGACGGGGCCCCGCTTGAAGGGCAAAAGCAAAAGGCAAAAGCCTGATGGGGTTCACGCGGGACTGTCTTATTTATCAGCTGACCATCACCATGGAACGTACAATACATATTGAAGGACATCGTTGGTCTTTTGATTTGATGACTTAAGACCAGCTTTAAAAAAGGCTTAGGTGACTTTCAGGCTTTTATGAGGAGGGATGATGAAAATACATTTCACAATAGAATAGTTTACTTACTCTGCTAGAACATTACATAGGTACACATAAAATTTCTGATTACTAACCAGAGATGATGTTCCAACATTCTCTGCTTGCGACCTGTGACAATAGACCACCAAACCGGAGTCCTTGAGTCCCACAAGTTTGTAGAATTCTGTGCATTCCTCGCAGCATGGACATGACCGCTGTTCGCTGCACGGAAGAAAACTATGTAGCGATTAACGATTTAAGTATTAGGAGTTTAAATCAACACACAACTAACAAACACATAGACCGTAATAACTTACCCTTCGAAAAAGTCCATATCAGAGAAACCAATCTAAAATAACAACGTGGGAATATGGTTTCGTTCTTTTGTTTGTCAGTTTGACAACGCCCGGTACCTAATTATTTATGGAATGGAAGTAATAAGTACCTCTATAGAAGGAACATACTAAGTATCTGTCACGTATGTGTTCTTGCAGTGCCTGAGAGCTCTTACACACGAGCAGCATGTTCCCAACGGCAGAGGTAACTGCAGCCGTCTCGACCCGCGACATTTCAACTGCGCGGCACACTACAACTGCAAGTGCCGCTATAGGTCGACTGCTGCCGTCGACGCGTCGACGGTTGCCGCCTACACACGTCGACGTCTGCAGTTACCTCTGCCGTTGGGAACATGCCGCTCGTGTGTGAGAGCTCTTAAGCTACATCATGGTTCTTTTTACGTGTGGCCATAGCAGGAACAAACGGCAACAACATAATAGTTGGGGACAACTTGTTTTGCAAAGGGTTGCTGATTAGTTGCTCAAAAACATGTCTAAAACTTCCATTGCCCATTTTTCATAACCACCAGAAAACATCCGACATAAGGTTGAACCACATCTGGCAGCACGGAATCGCCTTTTTCTCGGTCTAGCAAATGGCAGTTCTAAGCGACAGAAAGAGAAAGGGCGACGGAAAAGGCGATTCCGTGCTGTCAGCTGTAGTTCAACCCTTAAAGCCCATTATTTTGTTTATTTTAAACAAAGGCACACTAGGTATCTCTAGCACATGTCATGGGCACAGTATTCATATGGGTGCCTAATCATATAAACTCACATGCACAAATGCCCAGTACCCTTAGCACGAATTTTCAGTATTTGAGACGTAAACTAGGGAACTTTGACAATTGCAAACTGACAATTTTCAAGGAAAAAATTAGTTCTCGCACACCAGAGGCGCTGTTCCATTTTTTTATACAAAAAACGCTGTAAATACTGGAAAGTAAAAGAGTGAAAATTCGTGCTAAGGGTACAGACCCGAAACAACTACTTGTAGATCATAAACAATATTTGATCCGTGCGGGAATCGAACCCGCGACAAGCAGCGCAGCAGTCCAATCGCTCAGTCACTGCACACCAACCAACGCCCATAAAAACGCTCGTGCGAATGGGGGCGTAATGAAAGCTTTGAAGGGTCATACTTAAGGGGCAGGTCTTGTAAAATTCACGCGCGCCGAATTATTTGCGTAACTTTCTTTGTGATTTTTGAACAAAATAGTGCAATAGCTTGAAATATTATTATTGCACATAAATAACCATAATATAAGTAACAGCTAGTTATTTTTTTAAAGTTGATTTAAGTAGATTATATTAGGTAAATCAAGCGTTCAAAACAGCTCTTTCCTGCCCGACGTCATTTCGAGTTACGTTGGTGCACTCAATCTGAGACAATGAAGAATTCATTTAAAAATCTGATCAGCGCATAATGACCGCAATATCCTCGTCTTCAAACTGCGCTGATTAGTTTTTTATATTTATCTTTCATTTTCTAAATTAAGATGGCAGAACATCATCAAAATTCTCGGATTTCATCTCTTAACCCATTCGTTGCGGCAGACGCCTATCGGCGTCTTTTTATTTCATATTCAGGTGCGGAGGACGCCTATCGGCGTTTTTTTACAATTGTTTATATCTTGGCAAAAACCAGCCTAAAAAGTAAAATTTTGCAATAGGTGCTATTTTTTTTTTTGAATGCACAAAGTAGTGCTCACAGTTTCCGGATTTTTAACTATAAAAAAAATTGCGAAATCCTTTCTAGGTGCTGAAGACGCCTATGGGCGTTTTCCAGGATTTAAAAACCTTGGATTCTAAATATATTTTGTGAATTATTACTTTTCTATATTATAGGTAATCCCGAACCGGTCAGTACACAGATTAAAGTTAACCTTTATAATTTGAAGTTAAGGTTCACTTTCGTTTGAAAAGTAGGTAGTTTGCACTAAATGACGGTTAATATTTTTTTAATACAGTTGCTCAAAAAGTGGCGTATTGCAGGGACGTATAGCGTGCGGGATGTGAATACACACCACTGCTTTTTTTGACCATTCCCGAACTCGTGCGTTCTCTTTCCCAACTTTCAAAATAATGTTTTATTATTATAGTTGTGGAATATATTAATGTCTATTAAAAACTTTTTAAAAAAAAGTGCCGACTTCAAAAACAAATACAAAAAAGTTTAAAATAACCTTTCTTTCGGAAGTCGGTGGCAATTTTTATTATTTCATTGACAATTGCCACCGACTTCCTAAGTCTAAGTCGGCACTTTTTTTTAAAAGGTTTTTATTTTACCCTTTTTAGTTTATTTATTAAATATTTAACCCAAATTCTTGTAAAGTTTTCTTACATGATGTGCACTAATCATGTAATCCATCACAACGAAAAAATCCATATCTCTAAAACTACTGAACCGATTTTGATGAAACTTACAGTGTACCCTAAGTTGAACAATACCTAGTACATCAAAAAAAGAATTACTTAAATCGGACTTGTAGTTCCGGAGATATGCGTGCACAAACATAAAAACATACATACATACATAATACACTTATGAAATTTTGTACATTTGTTCAGACGCTGATATAGACTAACATATACGAAAACTGGGCAGTTCTGATAATATTACATATATACGGGTCGAATTGATAACCTCCTTTTTTTTGAAGTCGGTAAAAATAAAAACCAACCATGAAGTTTTTGTGATTCATACAAATAAGTATATTTCTGAAAAGAAGCTATTAATTTATTTCAATATCAGATTTAATGATTTAGTTGAATGAATTAGATTAGGTTTCATTTCATTTCATCTCATTCCATTTCATTTTCATTTCATATCAATAAAAAAAATCTACTGAAGACTAAGCTGTATGCAGTTCCCTTTGCCTACCAAAATGGGTGAAGAAAAAAAAACTAATAAATAGTGGTATTGTAAAAGTAAGAAAAGGTTTACCACCTCTGATATTAACCATTTATCGCCATATTCTTATATTTTTCACGATCCAACTATTACAAAACGAAAATTCTAATCGATGTTAATTTATTTTTAACACTAACTAAGTTCGTTATCGTACCACCAATTTCGCGCATTTGAGGTTTGTTAAACATTTTAACGTAAGAATTATTAATCATTTTGAACAGTGCTGAAAACGCCCATCGGCGTTTTATATTATCCATTTGAGGTGCTGAGGACGCCCATCGGCGTCATAGACGAAAACCACCCCGCACCTGAAATATAAAGTTATTTTTCTCTGCCGCAATGAATGGGTTAATAAATGGTTTTTTTTCATAGGAACTATGCATCGTAGGTATGTAATATTACACTATCTTGATGTCAACAGATCAATAAAGCAAATTCAAAAAAAAAATTGTACCTAAAGCGCTTTTTTTCAACAATAAAAAATATCTCAAATAACCTCTCAAAAAGTGTTTATAAACGAGAATTGCAAGAGAAATTCCTTAGTGGCCGGTGGACGGCCGGAGCGATCGGACGTGAGGTCCACGACGAATTTTTGTTGGTCCCTCTCGCTCGCACCTTCTCTCGCTCTAACGGTGATGACGCGCAGTTACGCATCTCAGGTTGCTCTACTTTATTATGTTAAAATATATTTTTTAACCGACGGAAAAAAAGGAGGAGGTTCTCAATTCGACATGTATATATTTTTTATTTTTTTTTTATTTATGACCATTCTTTACTTTCTCTAAGATGGTCCAATATCAAAAAATCTTTTTTTTGTTGGACAGAGTTTATCTGAAAGTTGGTCCCATTTAAATATCAAAATTAAACTCGGCCTATAGGGGTAGAAAAAGAGGAATTAATTGTCAAATTTCCTACAGAATTTTCAGTTGTGAACCGATTATTGTTAAAAGATATGGAGAAGTAACTAAACAAGTTGGAGCGAATTCCGACCTTATTGACATTTAAAATTTAGTTTGTTTTTTCTCACTTTCACGATCGCTAACATTGCTCCTTCATTAAAATCCGGTGTTTGCATAAATGTCAGTAAGGTCGAAAATTGTTTGAACATGTTTTTTAAATTGCTTAACGATAGCAAGTTAAAAAACAGCTTCAAGCGATTTTCGCCCTTATTGACATTTAAAATTTAGTTTGTTTTTTCTCACTTTCACGTTCGCTAACATTGCTCCTTCATTAAATTCCGGTTTTTGTATAAATGTCAATAAGGTCGAAAATCGTTTGAACCTTTTTTTAAATTGCTTAACGATAGCAAGTTAAAAAACAGCTTCAAGCGATTTTCGCCCTTATTGACATTTAAAATTTAGTTTGTTTTTTCTCACTTTCACGTTCGCTAACATTGCTCCTTCATTAAATTCCGGTTTTTGTATAAATGTCAATAAGGTCGAAAATCGTTTGAACCTGTTTTTAAATTGCTTAACGATAGCAAGTTAAAAAACAGCTTCAAGCGATGTTCGACCTTATTGACATTTATGCAAAAACCGGATTTTAATGAAGGAGCAATGTTAGAGAACGTGAAAGTGAGAAAAAACAAACAAAATTTTAAATGTCAATAAGGGCGAAAATCGCTTGAAGCTGTTTTTTTAACTTGCTATCGTTAAGCAATTTAAAAAAACATGTTCAAACTATTTTCGACCTTACTGACATTTATGCAAACACCGGATTTTAATGAAGGAGCAATGTTAGCGATCGTGAAAGTGAGAAAAAACAAACTAAATTTTAAATGTCAATAAGGTCGAAAATCGCTTGAAGCTGTTTTTTAACTTGCTATCGTTAAGCAATTTAAATAAAAAACCGGCCAAGTGCGTGTCGGGCCACGCACAGTGTAGGGTTCCGTAGTTGCCCATCAAAATACGTATGCGAACTAATTAAACTGATTCGCTGAATTTAATTTTATAAAGAAGAATTTTCAAAATCGGTCCAGGAGTCTTTGAGAAATCGGGGAAAATACATAAGAATAAAGATTACGACAAATTTAGAACCTCCTCCTTTTTTTGAATTTAGTTAAAAATAGTTGACGATAAAAACCTACTTATCCCCAAAAAACATACCTATAAAAGCTGTATAAATAAAGTTGACAAACTTACATTTGCAGTTGTCTCCGATACATTTTGTTTAGAAAATATGATGTCCAAGTACATTTTATAAGTTGGTCGACTATTACTCGTAAAGTTGTAAAGCCTACTTAGTCATGATAATTTTCTTTTAAACTTCGTTATATATACTACTATTGTGAATTTTTTCACACCCCCAAACATAACCGTTTAGCTGGTAGAGGGGGGGGACACTCGAATCGAGCAAAATTTAGCACTTTAAAGCTTAATATTTCACAAACGAATTTTTTTATCAAAAAATTGTTAATGGAAACTATCATTATTTTTTAAAGACCTATTTAATGATACCCCACACTAAGGGGTACGCGAGAAAAAAAAAATCCTCACTTTACGTGTAAGTACTGGAGGTACCCTAAAAAAAATATTTTACGAGATTTTATTTTACCACTTTTTCGGCACAACAAATCCGTATATTTACACCAAATTACAGCTCTCTAGTACTGTGCGTCTCTGAGCTAAACTGCGGACAGACGGACGGACGGACGGACGGACGGACGGACGGACATAGCGAAACTATAAGGGTTCCTTGTTGACTACGGAACCCTAAAAACAGGTTCAAATGATTTTCGACCTTATTGACATTTAAAATTTACTTTGTTTTTTCTCACATTCACGTTCGCTAACATTGCTCCTTCATTAAAATCCAGCAAGTAACAAAACCGTTGGTTTCTCTGTCTCCCGGTGGTAATGGACTGTGCCTATGACAAGGAGTGCAGTCCTTGGATGGGACTGTCAGATTTGTACTGACTAAAATCCACGGTGTCCTTCAAATAGCCCTTTATGTTCCGGGGTCACGGTAATGAGTACCAGGACGCCAGCAGGCTTTAGCCCTCTAGAGGGGGACCCCGTCATCATGCTGACGCTATTTGAGGCGCTCGTAGAACACAACGCGCTGTCGACCCGGGCATGGCCCATGCCTTTTTTTTCATGATAAAATCATCAAATGAGTCCTCCCCAGGCCAAGCGGGAGATACTGTCACACTTGTACTGACTTAAATTCACGGCGTTATTTAATAGCCTTTTACGTTCTGGGTTAACCACTGCGGCTGGGATGTAAGGTTTACGCTGTCCTCTCTCTCACGCGTCCCGCATCTTCCTTTGCCAACATGACTGCTGCACTGACCTTTTTTTAGGTTTAATTAGTTAAACACGATTGTGTTTAACAAATTAAACCTAACAGAATTTAACTTATGAGAGTATTTAAATAGTATTAAAAGACTTGTGTGATACTCGTATTATTACAAACCAAGCAGGGTTGGCATAATTAAAACAAGTTGTTTTAAAACACCTGTTTAAAACAGTTTGAAATTAAACAGTGTTTTTTATTACCCGTTTCAACTACTTTTTAAGGCAGATGAATGCATATTAAAATGAAAATAAATTAATATTCAGGAGTCTAAATAGTTTGACATAAAACTTTTCGAGTTTAATGCCATTGTTATGTCATATTTTTAACTTTTATTGATACTATAATAAATGAAATAATGCTTAAAATTTTTAGATCACATGTTATTCCATTGATCTTTTTTCGTAAAAAAATCATTTCAAAGGGTAAATTTGAAAAAATATAGTCTAGAAATGAAACATAACTGATTGATACGTTTAGACATCAACAAACAAGGTGGAATTAATTTTAAAAAATAACCAGAAACTAAAAAAAAAAACTTATTTAAAACATTTTGAACTGTTTGTTTTATAAATTTGAAAAAAAACTGTTTTTATTTCCAACCCTGAAACCAAGTCATATTAAAACTCCTTATTAAGCAACTATAACTCCTTTTAAATAATACTTAGTTGAGCAATGTTCTTACCGTATCAAAATTGTTTTATAATAATTCAGTGGGCAGGATGTATGCGGGGGATTGTGGGAAGGGAGCCCGTTTGACGTACGATCGACTGGCCGAACGCGATTCAATTTTGTGCAAAAGAAGACGGAAGCCTTCATCAGTCGAAGACGCATATAAGGGGGCCAACAGATTATAATTATGGACAACTCTTTTTGGCGCGCGTGAAACACGACGCGCCGGCGCGGGCGCCGGCTACCTGTAGGTACCCTTAGCACGAGACGTAAACTGGAACTTTGACAATTTCAAGTTGACATTTTTCATGGAAAAAATTAGTTCCGTCTTCGCGCACCAGAGGCGCTGTTCCATTTTTTCTCTCTACGATTTTTCATACAAGAAACCACAGAGTACTTTTATTATGTAAGTACTAGCTGTTGCCAGCGGCTTCACCCGCTACAACTCGTATCCCACGGGAATATAAAATCGGGATAAAAGCTATCCTATGTGTTAATCCAGGTTATAAACTATCTGTGTACCAAATTTTAGCCAAATCCGTTCAGTGGTTTTTGCGTGAAAGAGTAACAAACATCCATACATCCATACTTACAAACTTTCGCCTTTATAATAGTAGTAGGATGCAAGAAACGCTGTAAGTACTGTATATAAAATAAATAGGGTAAAGTACCCAACTGCTGACCTCCCACCAACTATTGACCGCATAACAGTTTTTATCAAAAATCATAATAAATCTTCTTGCAGTGCTGCATAAAGAGTACAGAAAATGAAATATAATTTATCTTGTAATATATTGGCGTCACAGAAAATTTAAATAAAGCAATTATGCGTCCGTAAACATATGATAACAAAATACCCTCCTAAAATCATCAAAAAATTTAACAATTTGCTAAGCTGACGGTTGTTTTCAATGTCATTTTATTTCAGTTTTACACGGTACATTTCTTTGAGTTTGGTATTTTTTGGTTATTTAAGACAGACACAATGCTTTTCCACATGATTTTCAAGTTTTAATAAGCGTTAACTTGTTAAAATGAAACATCGTATCACATTCATAATAAAAATTATTTGAGTTTATTCTTATACTACAGGAGGTCAAAAATTGGTCATTTGCATGATGAAAATTTGGTACAAGCATGTTAATAACTGGTCAAATGGCCTGTTCTTGCTAAACTCGAGAAAAAAAAAAACACTTTTTACCTTTGTATGACTGGAAATAATGTTTTAGTTACATTCTCCAATGTTTATTTTATCTTCCAAAATCATTCATTTCCACTTGCAACTCGTACATTAGTTTATTTTGCGAAAGAAGCAAGGAAAACCGCTTAAGGGGTCAATATTTGGGTGTTTTACCCTATATAACATAAGAGTGAAAATTCATGCTGAGGGTACTGGTACGGTCCTGGTCCGTGATCGGATGGCAAGAACACGTGAAAAGATTTTAAGACAAGTACAACACCATTTTTAGGGTTCCGTAGTCAACAAGGAACCCTTATAGTTTCGCCATGTCCGTCCGTCCGTCCGTCTGTCCGCAGTTTAGCTCAGAGACGCACAGTACTAGAGAGCTGTAATTTGGTGTAAATATACGGATTTGTTGTGCCAAAAAAGTGGTAAAATAAAATCTCGACAAATATTTTTTTTAGGGTACCTCCTGTACACGTAAAGTGGGAATGTTTTTTTTCTTTCTCGCGTACCCCTTAGTGTGGAGTATCATTAAATAGGTCTTTAAAAAATAACGTGAGTTTCCATTAACAATTTTTTGATAAAAAAATTCGTTTGTGAAATATTAAGCTTTAAAGTGCTAAATTTTGCTCGATTCGAGTGTCTCCCCCCTCCACCAGCTAAACGGTTATGTTTGGGGGTGTGAAAAATTTCACAATAGTAGAACATATAACAAAGTTTAAAAGAAAATTATCATGACTAAGTAGGCTTTACAACTTTACGAGTAATAGTCGACCAACCTATAAAATGTACTTGATATCATATTTTCTTAAACAAAATGTATCGGAGACAACTGCAAATGTAAGTTTGTCAACTTTATTTTTACAGCTTTTATAGGTATGTTTTTTGGGGATAGGTAGGTTTTTATCGTCAACTATTTTTAACTAAATTCAAAAAAAGGAGGAGGTTTTAAATTCGTTGTAATCTTTTTTCTTATGTATTTTCCCCGATTTCTCAAAGACTCCTGGGACCGATTTTCAAAAATTCTTCTTTTTAAAATTAAATTCAGCGAATCAGTTTAGTTAGTTCGCATGAGTATTTTGATGGGCAACTACGGAACCCTACACTGTGCGTGGCCCGACACGCACTTGGCTGGTTTTTTTATCGTGGTAGTGGTAGGTTCTAACCAGGTAAAATCATCGGTTAAGTCGCAAAATGCCCCTTTTCCAAAATGTCCCTATAGTCAAACAGGAGCTACGAGGTGTAGGGCACAGAGGGGGTATCTTTATGTCAAATTAGGGCTGATTTTTCAATAGCCAGATAACCTCTAACTGAGAAATTAAAATAACGGTTTGACATAATATTTTCTATAGATAAGCTGTCAAACCGCCATTTTTATTCCTCAGTTAGAGGTTATCTGGCTATTGAAAAATCAGCCCTTAGTAAAATAGTACAACACTTTTCAACAACAGTAAAGTAAAGTAGAACAGTAGAGTTTTCCAGTAGAACTAGTGGGAACAAACCGTTAGGATTGAATTTTGTTTCGTAAGTTACTAGTAAGCTCTTTCTCTCAATACATAAGTAGGTAATAAAAAACTGTTATTTCCAGTATATTAGTCTAATAAATAATAATGAAGTTATTCATTTTTAAATCTAAATTAACAAAATAAATTATTAAAGAGCAGCAGGAGACGTGTACGAAATGATCCTTTGAGGTAAAAGCAGAGTGTTTTTTCACTAGCAGCCAATTTTAACCATCTAAGTGATTTTTGGGCAATACGTAAGTGCGTACATAACACTTAGGGTCTAAAACCTAACTTTATTTACTATACGAAAAGATACAGATTTGCAGTTCCGTTGCGTCAAGTCGCGCCGCGTCGAGTATCGGTGTGAACTGACCCTTAGCACAGAATATAATAGTACTAAACGTTAGTCAATAAAAATATAGAGATGTTATACTGATGTATAACATCTCTTTACTTTTATTGACTAACGTTTCGATCGATCGACGATCTATCAAGATCAATATTAAGCTCTGCTTTGACTAGAAAACTGGTAAAACTACGAGCGTTCTTCCTTTATGAGGATAATCTTGTACACGTTACCAATAAATTATCTAAAGAAGGCGGGTATTATAATATAACATGTTTGTAGGTTTTCTACTACAACATCCAGTACTACTCGAAGATCCAGTAGGCACTGTTCGTATAGGAAGTCTCATGGGTCGGGAGGAGGCAGCAACCAGATGATCGGCACTAGCACAGGGCTCCGCGGGCCGCAGTCGTGCCTCTCGGTTCGAGCGCTGTCGCTCATAGCGTTGAGCGTAAGCCACACTACGCTGTAAGCCTGCCAGGCTATCGGTACGAGCTGGAAACCGCTCCAAACTGTTTGAAACTTCGCCCACTTCAGCAGTATCAGTATCCACGATTTCTTGATGATCTAGTATCATGCCGATGTTTAACTTCAAGTTAGTTGAACCATCTCGAAAAATGAGATACACTGTAGCTTGGTCTAAAACTCTGAGAGAGAAATGTTCGTTGATCTTTAAAGCTTTCATTTTTATCTGAAATGGTTTAAATTTTTGGGACAACTTCTTGCTTTTTTCTTTAATGAAGTTATCGAATTCTATGGCTAGCATTTCTGCATTATCTTGTTTAGTTTCCTTATCAGATGGTGGCCCAAGTTTCAGGATTTCAGGATCTTTGTGAGCCATTTGAGTATCTATCATGACCTGCTGTAGAACTGGCGGATCATTCAATGTATGCCATTTCCAATGTGAAACGGGACCGATTCCGCGATCAAGTACCACTCCTTCAGTCTGATTATATTTAAGGCTGAGGAAATGAATAAAAAAATATTATTATATAGGATGCCCGTGAATTATAAAATCTAAGATAAATTATGGAATCAGGCGTTACTTTGCGGAAATCCATAACATTTCATATAAAATATAACCCTTAACACTAGCTTTTGTTGCCAGCTTCGGCCAATTTTGTGCTCAATAATTTTATGACATCAATTTTTAATTATATGTAAGTATAAACCGTAATCAATTTGGGTTGTGAAACCCAAATTGGCTGACCGTGATTTTGTCATAATAATAAAGACGATATGGGTTTCGATTAAGTCGAAGAAAGAATGATTTCAGCAGTTTAAATAAAATCGATTTTATTTTACACTACTGAAACCAATCCAATTTAAAATTCCTTAGCTATTTCAAATTTCCGGGGTCGCGGGATTATTCCCTTACCGTAACCCCGGAACGTAACAGGCTATGAAGGACACCGTGGATTTTAGTCAGTAGAAGTCTGACAGTCCCTCCCGCCCTGCCCGGGGTTGGAAGACTCATTTGATGATTTTACCACGCTAAAAAAAAAAACTTTTTCAAATTAAAAAGATATTTTTAGGAAAGAAAAAGGAGGTGTTAATTTGTTCCCTACATTTAAGGCCAAGCCGTGTACCTCAAGGACAAAAATACGAAATTATAGGAAAAAAATCGTAGATTTTGAAAAAAAATATGTTGTATTTATTTGGGCATTTGTACCATATGAAATTGTCGATCCAAAATGTTAAAACTTGCAACCCAAGAATTGATTTTCAATCTAGCAATGTCATACGTCTCCGACATGATGCGTTTCGTTACTTCATTTATAAACGTGTGAAAACCCAAAAATGTACTTTACAGAATTTATTTATGTATTTCAAATAAGTTATAATTACTAGTACACATATTTTGTGAATAATCATGGGAATAAGAACTTTAAAAAATGCATTTATTTCACATTTCGTATTATTTTTTGCGTTTGGTTATCTGCCGGCCAAAAGCCAGGGTTCCCGACCTAGTTCGATAGTTTTTTTCTATTGTTGTTGATATTCATTACTGTCAAAAAGCTGTCAAATAATGAAACATCGATGTCATATTTTGACGTGATTTTGACAGATGAAACAGATTGAAGCTGTCATAAACGTTTCTTTGAACGCAGTTCCGTTGCGAAGTAGTGTTTTTTCATATACTTTTATTTCTTTTTCTATCTAGTATTGAAGGATTTTAAATACTGCTAAAAATACTAATTATTGGAAGGGATTTTAATAATAATTTGTACCTCGGTACATGGTTGGGCCGAAAAATTAACACCTCCTTTCTGTAGGTTCAAATCCCGACTATCTCGCAGCTGAATTTTTCTTTCCTCAAAAATACGATTCGCATCGCATGCGTTAGGGTCGATTTATACTAGCGCAGATTCGAAGTGCATGGAAGCGTATTTCTAAAACTGAACATAACAATTTCAACCTTAACTCCACAGCGTAACGCACATATAACTTCTAAGATTTTAAAAATCGCGCCCATTCTTCAGAATACGCGCGTCTGCGCGTGAACAACGCTGATCGTGAATCGTGAAAATCTTAGAAGTAATGTGTGCGTTACGCTGTGGAGTTAAGGTTGAAATTGTTATGTTCAGTTTTAGAAATACGCTTCGATGCGCTTCGACTCTGCGCTAGTATAAATCGACCCTTATTGCATCTAAAAATAATAATAAAAAAATGGCTATCAATGATTACCGTATCTTTCCAGAATGATCAAAAACTATACCATTGCCTAGGTAGTCGAAAGTGGCAAGTATTGTGATAGGGTGAGTGCGACCACGCTCATCGGGCTCCCCGCTGCTGTATACTACGAAACGCTGCTGAGCATTTGTCTCTGGAATTCATCATTATTGGATTAGAATAAAACCTTCACAAAAATGGTATTTCGATGTAATATTCAGAAACGCTAGGCTAGGTAAACTGCAGAGCTTCAATTACAACTCTTAAGGCATCTGTAGAGTTCTAAACAATGCTTCTACATGACTTGTCGCTAAATGGAAGGTTATTGGATATTATGTTGCAAGTTATATATCCGTTACGTAACGGCTAATATCGCACGTCGAGTATTAGCCGTAATATTATCATATCCATACAACTTAAGGAGATAACCACCCTCAGCATCGTAATAATCGAGTGCCAGTCGACCACTTCTGTAATACCAGCGACCTCGTCCGTTGTCATCGAACTCGGCCAGTCTTTCGCCGGAGTCGTAAGTCATCAGTCGTTTGTTCTTGTTGTGTTCGAACCAGTCAAACTCGGGATGTGCCGGACGCATACGATAAACGTTCATCTGAAAATAAAGAAGTGATTATACTAGTTATTACATACTTTCAAAAAGTTATTATATGACCTAGAAGCGGTTTCCATTTTTTAATCCTAATCACGTCAGATAGTGTATCAACAGCAGCGACTATGCATTGAAGGACGATGCAAACCACGATTCATAAATTCTTGGCCGAAATTATAAAGAAAAACAAAAATTTGCTGCAGTTATGATCTTTTCCACTAAAGCAATTTTTTTTATGACTGTGTTATGGCACAAACGTCGTTGTACTATATTTCGTCTTAGGGTGCTCCCACATCTAACGACGCGGATTCGGATTTTTCCCTCGCCCTTTCTCTTTCTGTCGCTTAGAACTGCCATTTGCTAGACCGAGACAGAAAGCATAATGCGATCGCATGCGACGGAATCTTCAGGGCGGCCGCATGCTATCGCATTGTCTCGCTCTAGCAAATGGCATTTCAAAGCGACAGAAAGAGAAAGGGCGAAGGAAAAATTCGAATCCGCGTCGTTAGATTGTGGGAGCACCCTTATCATGGGACCATTAATTGCCATTGTGTTCAAAAAACCTTTTGTCTTATTTTTTTGTCACATTTTCAATGCCCAATTATAGAAGTTCATTTTTACGTTTTTTGGTGTTAATGACATCATATTATAAGATTATAAGTCCTTCCGCCCTGGGTGAACAATAAGGGCCTGTCAGACTCTTTTTGGCTAAAAATATAGGTACCCTGTTTCTTCAATTGCTCTTTCCTTTTCAGGGTCACCTTTATTACAATAATGGGTTATCAATTAATTTATTATAACTTATAAACATACCAAAGTTGAAAAAGTCGCATTTACCTTTCGAACTACTTTCTCTGTGGGTAGCATAGTCCAACCTTTTTCAATGAAGGAGCGGTCAGATAAAGAGTACCGTAAAATCCCTTTAGTAGCTTCGAAATCAACCTGAAAGTTTGAAATAAATGAGTAAACTCACGAATTATTAAGTTATGGCTGAAGTAGTGTCCGTTTCGACCGCGCGGCCAAGACGTTTTTTTTTAAATAAAACCATCCCAAGTTTCTAGAAAAAAAATTAAAAGTCGATTCCCAAAAACCATAATTTTGTCAAAGCAATGGTTAAAAAGTTTAAGGGTTTGAACGTGGCCGCGCCATCGAAACGTTCCGAACCGCTCGGC
Source organism: Agrotis segetum (assembly GCA_036375495.1). Taxonomy (NCBI): domain Eukaryota; kingdom Metazoa; phylum Arthropoda; class Insecta; order Lepidoptera; family Noctuidae; genus Agrotis; species Agrotis segetum. The sequence goes on from JAQSVV010000102.1 coordinate 364,861, forward strand.
CGTGGAGATCTTTAAAACTAAGAGTCTCAGAGACCTGAAATTTTGGGAAATAGTAGATTGAATTTGTAAAACAAATGTAAAAATATAGAAAAAAAACCTGTGTTTGTATTTTAGTCGTAAGGATATAAAACCTTTTTAAAAAAAATCAAACCGACGAAACATCGAACTGAAAAGCAACAAACAAACATAATATAAATTAACTATTTGAGGAGTAGAATAGCTCGTTGTATAGCTTGTAGTGGTTGATTAGCTCGTCGTAGCTATTCGTTGATTGTTTCTTTGGCGCCGCCTCAAAATTTATTTTTTGCTTTTCAGTTCGATGTTTCGTCGGTTTGATTTTTTTTTAAAAGGTTTTATTTTTTACTTTTGGGTTTCCTATCTCGTGTCAATTTCTGTAACTAAAAAAAATATAAGTATTTTAATATGTTTTTTTTTTTGTTAACTATTGTCGACCTGCTTTCTGTCTTCATTCTCGAACTCTCAACGACTGACATACCCCAGCTACGTCTAAAGTTCTCATCAAGATGAGTGAAATGAGCCCAAATACGATATAATTATGTAGTTACAGTTAACAGTTAAGTCACAATCCTCAGACCCTCAATGAGAATTATACCCCAGCTAGGTATAAAGTTTTCATCAAGACTAGTGAACCTGAGCCCAAACACGATAAAGGTGCTGTTAATTGTTGTGGACCCTGCTATCCGTCACCATCCTCAAACCCTCGATGGCAATGATACCTCAGCTAGGTCTAAAGTTCTCATCAAGCTGAGTGAAATGAGCCTAAACACGATATAGCTGTTGTTAACTGTTAAGGAACTCAGTCCCAAACTGACTTCACAAAATAACAGGGATCTGGAGTTGATCTGATGATGGTGACGCCATCATGTTATGTTCTCCACATCTCTGCTATATTATAATGTCCTCAGAACTACAATTGTTAACCTTATTTCAACAGAATCGGTTCATAATTGAAAATTCTGTAGAAGATTGACAATTAATTCCATTTTTTCTACCCTTGGAGACCGATTTTAGTTTTGAACTTTAAATGGAACCAACTTTGTGATATACTCTTTCCAACAAAAAAAATATATTTTTGAAATCAGACCACGTTAGGAAAAGTTATGAGTTATACATAAAAAAAAAACAAATATACATGTCGAATTGAGAACCTCCTCCTTTTTTTTCGGCGGTTAAAAACCTCATGGCCGCGCCATTGAAACCGTGACAAAAACGTTATCGCCGGTATCTTAATTGCAACACAGTATGCTTAACACAGATTTGCATTTGTCAAAACTAGTAAAAATACAAAAAAAAAAATCATAGGTTTTTATTTCAGGAGCTGTAAGACTAAAACGCCATGGCCGCGCCATCGAAACGTTGAAAATTTAGTTTTTCGCCAATATCTCACTGAAAAAGCACCGCAGAGGTCTGAATTAAGTTTTTTGTAAAACATAGATTTGAATTTGTCAACACTAGTAAAAATACAACAAAAAATCCTAGGTTTATACATATTTGAGGAGCTGTTGAAGAAAATCTTCAATGTGTCTTGAATATGTCGATTAGGATGACCACGGATTATTATTAACCGACTTCAAAAAAAGGAGGAAGTTCTCAATTCGTCGGAACTTTTTTTTTTATGTATGTTCCCCGATTTTTCGAAGACGCCTGGACCGATTTGGAAAATTTTTGTTTTGTTTAAAAGGGTATACTTTCCAATTGGTCCCATGATCATCAGGTCAGGATCTGATGATGGGATCATAAGGAAATTGAGGGCAACCTTCGAATTTTATAGGCACATGGTACCATTTTCATATATTTTTTAAAGCTGTTCAAGTATTTGCATCTGATAATCATCATCTCAGGTGGATGAGCTGATGATGGCAGGTACAACTCCTCTAGTAAGGAGTCGGCATCGACTGATTATGTTTGTGTTCGCATATCTCCGGAACTACAAGTCCGATTTAAGTAATTCTTTTTATGTTGTACTAGGTATCGTTCAACTGGAATACTGCAAGTTTCATCAAAATCGGTTCAGTAGTTTTTGAGATAGGGAAGGAATGAAAGAGATGTTAACGATGTTACATGTAAGAAAATGATGTATTTGACAAGAATTTTGTTTGAATATTTAACTGCCCGATCCCCAATAAGCCTAAATTATGCCATTATAATGGCATAATTTTGAGCCAGCAAACCCCAACCGATTTTAAATTGTATTGTTAAAATAAGTCTTAAAATCGGTCAGGGTTTGGTGGCAAAAATTTTTTCTCGGGGCTCGAGAGGACTAAAAAGTGTAAATTAAAAACTTTTTCAAAAAAAAATGTAACCGCCTTCAAAAACAACCACAAAAAAGGGTAAAATAACCTACAAAACTTTTCTTTCGGAAGTCGGTGGCAAAAAAACAATGAAATTAATAAAAAAACCACCGACTTTTGTGGTTGTTTTTGAAGGCGGTTACATTTTTATTGAATAAGTTTTTTTATTTAGAAATTATATCCCAAGGATTCGCCGGCCGCGAATTTAAAATTTCTTTTTTGTGACTAGACAATCATTAAACAAAGACTAGACAATCATTAAATGCGTGCGAAACTTAAGAAATTCAATTCGAAGCTGGAATACACAAACGTATTGCGCTTTTACAGTCATTAATATGGCCTTTCCTAAGGCGGGCCAGACGTAGCTCATCGGCTCCCTCATCAGCCACATCCAGCCTGCTTTGTTCCAGGTTATTCTCCACTTACCGGCTCTGATGTTTGTTTCTTGTTGGGCATAATTAATTAACTTATCCAACAATATTATTGTAAATAAAAAGATACTTATCTAAAATCAGGATTTGTAAATAAAAATATGCAGTAAAATCAAAAATCAGTATTTTGCTATAAAAAGTAGCTAAGTCAGTCAGTATTCGTATTATGTCAGATTTAAAACAAACATTTTTCGTTCGATAAAAACGGACAGTACTAGACTGAAAAGCGCGTAGTATTTAACCGAATTTATGATAAAAAAAAATACAGGATGTCCCAGAACTAAACGTCAAGCCGAAACGGGGTAACAGGTTTGATCATAATCATCACGAGAAAAATATTAAAAAAATTCTATCCCATGCCGTTTAAAAATTATGGGCATTTTAAGAAAAACTTAGAAATATGATCAGACTGTACAATTTTTCGGTTATTTTGGATTTTCTTTTTTCACTTTGTTCATTTGAACTTTGGAAACCTAATCCTAAATAACATTTCTAGTAACCCAAGAAAAAATAATGACGCAATTGCCTCAAGATTCCGCGAATTGAGACTATTTGTTAAACAACGAATTTAAAATTTTCAAGATCGTTGACTTTGACAGGCCCTCCTATTAAAAAAAAAGTACTAGAATGCCTTGGCAAGCTTGTGGCATTAAAAGTTAGCGCATTAATCAGAATTCTAAAATGGTACAGTACTTGTTAGTTCCTTAAAATAAAAAACAGTCAAAAAATTAAAACCTCAAGTAACCCGATTTTTAGGGTTCCGTAGTCAACAAGGAACCCTAATAGTCTGTCCGCAGTTTAGCTCAGAGATGCACAGTACTAGAGAGCTGTAATTTGGTGTAAATATACGGATTTGTTGTGCCGAAAAAGTGGTAAAATAAAATCTCGTAAAATATTTTTTTTTAGGGTACCTCCTGTACTTACACGTAAAGTGAGGATTTTCTTGCGTACCTCTTAGTGTGGGGTATCATTTAATAGGTCTTTAAAAAATAATGATAGTTTCCATTAACAGTTTTTTGATAAAAACATTCGTTTGTGAAATATTAAGCTTTAAAGTGCTAAATTTTGCTTGATTCGAGTGTCCCCCCCCCCTCTACCAGCTAAACGGTTATGTTTGGGGGCGTGAAAAAATTCACAATAGTAGTATATATAACGAAGTTTAAAAGAAAATTATCATGACTAAGTAGGCTTTACAACTTTACGAGTAATAGTCGACTAACTTATAAAATGTACTTGGATAATATGTTTTCTTAAACAAAATGTATCGGAGAACATGTTCTTCAACTGCAAATGTAAGTTTGTCAACTTTATTTTTACAGCTTTAATAGGTATTTTTTTTGGGGATAGGTAGGTTTTTATCGTCAACTGTTTTTAACTAACATCAAAAAAAGGAGGAGGTTCTAAATCTCAAGTTCTAAATCAGTTTAGTTAGTTCGCATATGTATTTTGATGGGCAACTACGGAACCCTACACTGTGCGTTTCATCAGTTTTTCTCGTGATGGTTGTGATCAATCCTATCACCCCGTTTCGGCTTGACGTTGAGTTCTGGGACATCCTGTATATTAGAGCGCCGTAAGCGCTCACGTACACGACGCCGCCACCGCGTCGCCGCGCCGCCGCGCCGCCATCACGCCTCTAGGCTGTGTAATATACGGTCTTTTATATCCATGATAATCAAAAGTAGAACCATCATGTCGCACAATCCAAGTAAGCAAAAACGGGTCCACACGGGCAACGTCACGGGATATCTATTAGTGTTATATATTAAAACCTTCTCCAGAATGTAATGAACACTTTCCTGAAAACCGCATCAAAATCCGTTCAGCCAAATCGCGGACAAACATACATACATACATACATACAGGTCGAACTGAGAACCTACTTTTTTTTGAAGTCGGTTAAAAATATCTAAAACATTAGAGATTACACGACCATGTTTCTGTAAAACCACAGTTTAAAATAGATATTATTACCGTGGTAAAACGGATTGTTCTGTTTTATACTTTTTAGTGCGCGGTTTTTTCGTAGTCGGGTTTTAGTTATTTTTATCAATTTTATTATTTTATGGATGCTTGTACACACATTACGATAAATCGTTACGATAAGTCGGTACAGATAAACTGCTACGATAAATCGACAAGTGTGTATGAGAAAAACTGTACAGTTTGGTCCATTTTTCTCATACACACTTGTGACACTTGTCGATTTATCGTTACAGTTTGAACTGTACCTACTAATCGTAACGATTTATCTATCGTAAGGTGTGTAGCAGCCATAACTTTGTCGAAGTAACTGAGCTGTTTTGCATGTCAAATAACAACTTTCAAGTAACAAGAAAGTTGTTATTTGACATGCAAAAACAGCTACTTACGCAGTCTGTCCGCAGCTTAGCTAGGAGACACTCGGTTCAATAAACCGAGTACGAGTGTGTCCAAGCTAAGCTGCGGACAGACAGATAGACGCGGAAGCACATGTAAGGGAGGACCCTACTACGGAGCCATAAAAAAAAACTTAGCTATTTTTTACCTGCTGCGTATTGTTACGCTTACCTTTTTTGAAGATCGATCCACCTTCTCAGCATGTTCTGCTTCCTTCTGAAATATTTGTATTTCTTTGGGTGGTAGGTTCGTATCGAAGAAAACCATTTTTCGGTGTTTATCATCAACTTCCGATACTTTTGTTTTGTCATAAGGATACTTAAGTTTTACGATTTTTTCGCCTATTACAACATCTGTAATTATTTCCGACGGTTGTTGTTTTTGTGCAACTAAGCTTAAAACGTCTAATTCAGAATCAAAGTAGATTGCATTGGGATAGAATGAACTAAAAGTATCCAATTGACTGGCTGTTTGTTCTTTCAACTCCTTGAAGTTTATTCGAACAGGCTTTTTGACTGCAGCAGCTTGTTTTAATCGAACTAAAGCTAAAATCAAATCATCGAGAACAAATTCTCTTTGAACTTTTATGTCATTGAGTTTTAACAGCACAGGTTTTTCTTTTACTTTAAATTTTATTTCCTTTTCCATTTGTTTTGTGAATTGTAAATCAAGTTCTTGTTCTTTTTTCTTCATTAGGGCTAGTTCTTGTAACTGTTCAGCGGTTAATTTTGGACCATCTGATTCTTGCTTTGCAGATGATTTTTGTTTTTCTTTCTGTTTTAGCTCGGCTTGTTTTTCTTTATAAATGGCTTCTAGCTCCCTTTGCTTACGGGCTTCTTTTTCCTGCCGCAATAGCTCTATTTGCTTCATTTTATCTGAAAGCTCTTGAATTTCCTTTTCTCGTTTTATTCTTTCAAGTCGTTCTTCTTCTGCCGTTTTTGTATGTGTTTCCACTTTTTGCTCAAGTTCTTGTTTTTTGTTATTTACCAAAACGTCTCCTTTTAACTGTTCTGCGTTTAATTTTGAGCCATCTGATTCTTGCTTTTCGGATTTACCTTTCTTCTTTACCACACCTTTTTTCTCTTCAATGACGGGTTGCTGCTTTAGTGGTTCTATTTCTTTCCGTAAATTTTTCATTTCTCTCATTCGTTCTATTAGTTCTTTAGCTTCTTTTTCTCTTTTTATTTTTTCAAGGCGTTCTTTTTCTGTCATTTTTGTAGTTTGTTCTTTTTCCTCATCTTTTCTTTCAGATTCTACTTTATCTGCGGTTTTTGGCTCAATAATTTTATCTTTATTTTCTGTTTCTGACTTCAAATCTTTGCTACCTTTCTTCAGTATTTCAACCTTTTTTGACGAGTCTTCGTCTTTTGTACTACGTTTTTCTTTCTGTGTTTTTTGTCTAGGTTCTTGTTTCAAGACACTTTTTTCTTGGTCCCCCACTCTATCATTATCCTTTTGCACTGTTTCAGATTTATGTTTTTGAGTTTTTTGTAGCAGTACATCAATTTTTCTACCTTGTTCAGGTTTGGGTTTTGTTTTAGCTTTGTCGAATTCTTTATCAATTTTATCTCTTCGTTCAGGTTTTGTCTCTGTGCCTTTTATAGCACTCTCACTATCTTTGCTAGCTTGGTGCTGTCGTGTTTCCTCACCGACAGGTTTAATTTCAAAATCCTTTTGACTTTGCTTTTCTGTAATTTTTTTATCCTTGAGAATTTTTTTTTCTTCGACTTGTAGTTTTTTCTCTTCTCGTGCAATTCTTTTCTTTTCCTTTTTTTCAAGTTTTTGCTGGCGTTGCTCTTCTTGTTTTTTCTTTTCTGTTTCAGCTTCTTGGTAAAGCTTTTTTTGGGTTTCTTTTATGAGATGCGAAGAACTCACATCAACTTTTTTTTTCTTCTCCACCTTTTCTTTTCCTTTAGGAAAAAAGAAACTAAATTGTGGTTTGGCATCACTTTTTATAGTTTCTTTGGTCTTATGGGGTTTTTTGTGCGAACTTTTTGATTTTGACAGTTTCGTATCTGTTGTTTTAGGTTTATGACTTATTTTGTCTGCACTCCGTTGTAAATTTTGTAATTCTTCATCCGTAAAGTGGCGGTCTCCAAGTTTTTTAACTTTCTTTGGCTTTTCTTCAAAATCTTGTACATGTATTAATTGTATTTCAGACACATTATGTTTTGTTTTTTGCTGCTCCCACGGAGCAATTTTCGGAGTTTCATATACATCAGGCCTTTTTAATGCAGAATATGGACCTCCGGAATCCTTATCAAGTCCCATCATTTGTCTCATACTAAGATCATGTCTTCGTTTTAAAGCTTCTTTAGCATCCATTGAAGGTGTATCTTCGAAAATTTCTTCTTGTTTGCGGTCTTTAAGAGAACTTCTTGGGAGTTCTTCAATGTCTGCAAACGATTTGCCTGCTATTGTCCCATTTACACTTTCGTGAGGAGTGAGACCAAAAGGTGTTCCCATCGGCCTAACTGGTTCCAAAAAGGTAACAGATTGTTTTTTATAATCTATTTCTTTAATTTCTGTGTCTGATATGTTGTCGGATGCCTTTTCAGAATAAAACATCGGTTTGACTTCAGGCTCATGTCCAGATGCAGGTGATGTGAGACCTTGATTGATTAAAATTTGTGAGTCAGAGTAAGCGCGGATTTTTATTAGCTGGGGCTTTTTGAGTGTTGTTTGGAGCCCAGGTTTAAAATGTTTTTTTAAATTTTCCTTCTGTTCAGTATAAGCTGATATAAATTTATTTACAATTTCGTCGCATACACAAACCGGTTTTTTCATTGATTGCGCTTTGTTACGACAGTGGTCGCATATGCCCATGACAATTTTGCCATCTATTGATTTCACTTTTTTAATAAGTTCTTGAGCATGCTCAAATGTTTTTCTACATCTTGGACAACTTATGTTTTTTATTTCTGGAAACAGTAATAAACAAGGTCAAATATTTAATCCTAAAAAAGAATAAACAGTTTTAAAAATATTTTGGGCTATTTCGCTCGTTTTTGTGGACATCACACACTTTTCAAAAAATTAAATGTGCTAATTATAAATTATTTACATCGAAAAAAAGAGGTAATTAAGGTTTCCAAGATAGTTTTTTCTATATCTCTTATGGATGAGGATTTCTTCCTATCGGCCAACTTAAAAGCAAAACCCTGTACATGTACCTAGTAAATTCTAAAATGAGAGTTTCTTGAGCTATTTTACTGCTCCTTCGGTTGGAGAAAGACAAGAGATATAAGCTTGATGGTGGCCACAGAATTTTGGAATTACTTCTACCTGTGGACTTTGAAGCAAACCCTTTAGCGGGAGGCCCATATCACGTCAAGATGCAGGTTTCACCTGGCTGTTTATCGTACGCGGAAAATCTCCTTTTTTACAGTTCAAAGAACGAAAGTTTTTGCAGAGAGCAAATATCTCTTTCAACAATTACTGAAGCACATCCACTCTCGGTTTCGGAAATAGCCATCCACGCCCAGTTGAAAAATTCACCTTGTATACGTAGTGTCCATAACACACTCAATCACAAAATAACCTTTTATAAAAATTGAATAAATTCAAAGTTTTACCAAGTTCGGAAAATAGTTCAGATGTTGTTATTTTCACGTCATTATTATGTTGCAAGATAAATACATCTTCGGATTTGCTTTCAGCGCTACCAAACACTTCACCATGACTGGCCTGTTGATATAAAAATAATACATTAAGTACCTACTAACCGTTATTTTTTAAATAAAATGGCAAAGTTTAAACAAACAGACTTAGAGAACGAAAAAATATTTCTAACGCATTTGAATTGACCTAGGTATTTATTTTCGATGATTTCATGCACGCCTTGCAGGCCCGCTAGCGGCGCGCGGCGGCACTGAAATAACGGCCGCTGAATCTCATTCGCGATGTCCTGCCACAGAATATTTATGTATAATAGTAGGTACCTAATGGTCCTGCTAAGATCTTTTCCTCGATCTTGTGACCCTAAACCCAAAGGCACATAGTTCATAACAGACTACTGGTTCGGAAGCTAATGGTCTAAGGATGGACATAATACAACAGAACACAAGAATAAACAAACATTCACTGTACGTCTCCTATGACAATAGACCACCAAGCCAGAAGAGCCCTTTAATTCCGCAAGTTTATGGAACTCTTGGCACTCCGTGTTGCATGGACACTGCAGAACTTCCACTGCACAAAAGGAAATAGGTAAGCTGTTATAAATAAAAGAAGCATCGGGTGGCACAGTCAAACGGTAAAATAATAACGTCTGTTTCACTTACTCTTGTAATACCCTGTTATTATACGTATAAACTCGAAAATGTATACATTTATAACAAATTAAGTAAAACCACGACTATTAATAAAAGTACTCTGTGACCACGACAAATAACTTTCAAAATTAGTTTGTCAGATTGACATTATACATCAGTTTTTAAACGTAATAATTATTATACTCTGTGGTTGTCGGGACGCGTACCCTCCCCCGCGAGGTGATTGCGTCGATGTAGCCCGCGAAATTATTTTTTTTTACGTTTTTTGCAATTTGCAGGCCAGTCACATGTTGTAACTTTATAAAAATATGAGTTGCGGTAATAACAAGTATAATTTTAAATAAAAAATTATCAAAAAATTCGCTTCATCAGCTCTCACATAGAAAAGGTGCATCGTAGTTAGATTTCGGAGATTTTAACATGAAAAAGCCATAAACTATAAGTTAGCAAATTCAAAAATATATTCAGACAAAAAGTTAAACACTTGTTTGAAAAAAGTCTCACTGCAAAACGACCCTAAAGGCGCCTGTAATTCACATGTAATGTACACAATTTTATGCTCTAGTCTTCGAATATTCGAAACTGTAACGTTTCATTACAGGTGAATGCTCGCGGTGAGGGAGCTCCCTAAGACCTGAACTGCGTTAAACGGGCGCGTGCGACGGGCAACCGTCGCTAGTCCACGCGCGTGGACACGCGGCTGGGCTCCGTGGGTATGCGACGGTCCCCGTCGCGAACACCGATTTAAGCAGTGTGGCTAGTTCAAATCTTCTAGGAATTTTTCGCAGAGAGTTATAACTTAAGCAATCTTCATGATTTAATTTTAAAAACTGAACTTCTCGGTTAAAACAATTTTGGATTATTGGGCATCTCTAACAATCTGTATCAGCTACTCTCATCATATTCCATATTTCAGCAACGGAGGAATTTTTCAAAAGTCTTCATACAAAAAATCCTCTTTGATCGGACTATAGCGTTTGGGTGTTGTACACGGTGCATGTAACCCGCGCATGTGCCTCAACATGCTCAAACTACATGCACCGTGTACAGGCACCCATTAAAAAACGTGCGGGTCCAGCGACTTGAGCATGTACCTAAGCGAGTCACCCGCGCCTCGCGCATGTACAGACGTACGGCAGAACAAATAACCTGTACTACAGTTTGCGCAAGTAGCCCGCGTCTTTACTTGCTCCAGTTATTTGAAACATGTACAAGTACAAGCGAGTCACTTGATCAAGTAGCTTGCGCATGTTACTCGCGCGGTGAAGCCGCATCCGCATCTTTACTTGCTATAGTTACATGCACCGTATACAAGCACCCATAATGACTGAAAAGCCCGTGCGTGTTACCGCCGGGTGTCCGTTTCGACCGCGCGGCCACGACGTTTTTTTTAAATAGAAACCATCCCAAGTTTTTGTAAAAACATGTAAAAGTCGATTCCCAAAAACCATAAATTTGTCAAAGCAATGGTTAAAAAGTTATAAGGGTTTGAACGTGGCCGCGCCATCGAAACTTTCCGAACCGCGCGGCCATGGAGATCTTTAAAACTAAGAGTCGCAGAGACCTGAAATTTTGGGAAATAGTAGATTGAATTTGTAAACCAAATGTAAAAATATAGAAAAAAATCCTGTGTTTATATTTTAGGAGCTGCAAGGCTAAAACCTCATGGCCGCGCCATTGAAACGGTGACGAACACGTTATCGCCGATATCTCGCTGAAAAAACATCTCAGACGTTTGAAGTTCTTTGTAAAATATAGATTTTAATTTGTCGAAACATGTAAAAATACAACAAAAAATCCTAGGATTATATTTTAGGAGCTATAAGACTTAAACCCCATGGCCGCGCCATCGAAACGTTGAAAATTTAGTTTTTCACCAATATCTCGCTGAAAAAGCATCGCAGAGGTCTGAATTTTTTTGTAAAACCTAGATTTGAATATGTCGAAACTACCAAAAATACAAAAAAAAAATCCTAGGTTTATGTTTCAGGAGCTGTTGAACAAAATCTCTAATACATCTTTAATATCTCGATTAGGGTGACCACGGATTATTATTTACAGAGAACTTTCCACCTATTTTTATATTAGAAATGATAGTATCTCAAGGATTCGAATTTAAATAAAACAATAAGGTACGTAAAAAAATAATGTTATTTCTTTAAAAATCACAGATTGTTCGCTTACACTAGGACAGTAAAGAAAAGTATGTCCTAGTGTAAGCCAACAATCTGTGATTTATGTGATTTTTAAAGAAATGTATGTCCTTGTGTAAACCAACAATCTGTGATTTATAAAGAAATGTATGTCCTAGTGTAAGCGAACAATCTGTGATTTTTAAAGAAATAACATTATTTTTTTACGTACCTTATTGTTTTATTTAAATTCGAATCCTTGAGATACTATCATTTCTAATATAAAAATAGGTGGAAAGTTCTCTGTAAATAATAATCCGTGGTCACCCTAATCGAGATATTAAAGATGTATTAGAGATTTTGTTCAACAGCTCCTGAAACATAAACCTAGGATTTTTTTTTGTATTTTGGTAGTTTCGACATATTCAAATCTAGGTTTTACAAAAAAATTCAGACCTCTGCGATGCTTTTTCAGCGAGATATTGGTGAAAAACTAAATTTTCAACGTTTCGATGGCGCGGCCATGGGGTTTAAGTCTTATAGCTCCTAAAATATAATCCTAGGATTTTTTGTTGTATTTTTACATGTTTCGACAAATTAAAATCTATATTTTACAAAGAACTTCAAACGTCTGAGATGTTTTTTCAGCGAGATATCGGCGATAACGTGTTCGTCACCGTTTCAATGGCGCGGCCATGAGGTTTTAGCCTTGCAGCTCCTAAAATATAAACACAGGATTTTTTTCTATATTTTTACATTTGGTTTACAAATTCAATCTACTATTTCCCAAAATTTCAGGTCTCTGTGACTCTTAGTTTTAAAGATCTCCATGGCCGCGCGGTTCGGAAAGTTTCGATGGCGCGGCCACGTTCAAACCCTTATAACTTTTTAACCATTGCTTTGACAAATTTATGGTTTTTGGGAATCGACTTTTACATGTTTTTACAAAAACTTGGGATGGTTTCTATTTAAAAAAAACGTCGTGGCCGCGCGGTCGAAACGGATACTACCGCCGGCGGGCACCGCGCGTGCTCCCGCAACGGGCTCCGTCCCACGGATGCGGGCCCCGTTGCGTGGGTGCGGAGTGCGCCTCCCCGCGACGGAGCACGTTTGTATAGAACCGCGCGGGCAACCGCTTAACGCAGTTTCGGCCCTTAAGAGTCTATTCGTACGAGCGCTTTTTAATGGGCGTTTAAAAAGCGCCGGAATAGTACAAATGGATTCCCATGTATCTAATCACCCGTCAGCGCTTTTAAAGCGCGGCTCGAAAAAGCGCTCATGCGAATGAGTTCTATCAATGTCCAGTGCCTTTTTGCAACTGTCAGTTTTTTCAGAAAAGTGTTTAACAGATGTTTAACTTTATTTTAGTAAGATGGTTTAGATCAGTGTAGACTCAGAAGACACATACAGTTAACTGTTTATCATTTATTCAGTCCAATACTTAATCTAAAATACTTTTAAATTAAAACAACATTAGTTAACATAAAAGACTAATCTTTCTTTTTCTTAAATAAGTTCAACAGTTTTTGAGTGAGTGAGACAGGTGTTCCCAGGGGTTTCAGAACCAGTTCTTTTGTGCAGATATTATGCAATGGACCAAATGCCAGTGCCACCACAGTACAGGCAAGGCATATGACATTGTATGGCATGCTGAAGTCTGGGGTGGGCAGTGATACCATGGCACCATTTGTCCTGAACACAATAGGATACCCTGAAAAAAAGGGTTAGTTATTAGATTTTCTCATGTGTGAACAATAGGTAAATCCAACACACCACAAAGATTAGTTTTGAAATTACATGGATAAAGGAAAACATTTAGGTACCTAACATAGAACAGTAATATGATGACAATAATTATTGTATCATGCTTAGGCTTTTATAATAGATATTATTTCCCATGAAGGATTAAGTTTTCAGGTGAACCCATTGCTAGTTTTATCCTAATCCTTTTTAGATAAAAGGTACTGCATTAATAATATTAATACACATTGTACTTTAGCAATTATGAATACTTACATATCTTTGATGCATTAACAAAGGAATCAAATGTAGTGCCTGTAATAGGAACACTAGTGTAGTTTCTGGCCGTTGGTAAATTTGCTGAAATTAACGCTGAGCCAACATAGAATCCATGATTGGCATCAGGAGGATACTCCTGCCATTTCAAAAAGACAAATTCAAAGTCTATTGTGATTGTGGTGGTGGATTTTGGAGGTAATTTCATAAGCAGCTCTAAGTGGTACGGCTTCTGCCTGCTCCGGCCAGGTGAATAATACTGAGACATAACTAAACTGCTTTCTGCTTTACCATTAATTCTTAATGAACTCAGTTGTATTGGCAGCCACCACGGTGCATTCTCTAAAACAACCACATTAATAGAAGTCCAGCAATTGTTTGTTATCTCTGTCACTATACCTCCAAACTCTTTGCCATAACCAAGGATATAACGGGTAAAGTGCAGAGGTGGAGATACAGAAACTGGTAAATCCAACTTAGATTTATATTTCACACCTATGTTTAGCATTTGACCATCAGGGTTTATGTTATAAACTGCTAGTTTTGTATCACTTCCACCTCTTTGTGACACTATGGCCTTTTCTGGTGGTGGATTCAATGTGAACACCTGTGTGTCATTTGAGGTGACATCAACATAAATCTTGCTGTCTGACGATAGTGGACATGCACCAGGCAACCCTTGCCCAAATAATTTTCTAAATGACCAGTCATTGCTACCTATTATATCATAATCATAGACAAGTGCCACAGTTTGTTTGAACTCCAACTCAGTCTCCAAACAATCACTAGATTTGCATACTTTTCTAACATGTACTCCAATAGAATGATAGTTAGTATTATGGATCATCCTAGAATTTAGCAATGCTGAAAAACCGCGGCTTGATTCACAAGGCAACAGTTTTTTCCATGGTGTAAGATTCTCAGTGCATACAATTTCTCTGGGTAATGAAGAGTATCTCAGTTGTGAGGTAACATTTTGACTAGATTTCACTGCTCCCATAGGCCACAAAGCCATTTGAGGTGTCACTGTATTAAAGTTGTCAATGAAATTAAGTGAAGCACAAAAGAGTCCAGAGAGTGTAGCACTTAGTTTTTTCCAGTGTGTATCTACATCTACCACATCAGGTGAGAACCAGGCATAGAGCTCTGCCCCAGGCGCTGCATCTAATACTGGGTATCCCCATTGGTTGTGCCGCCATTGTCCCTCGGTTAAAGTTAAATGGAGCTCCTCCACTTGAAATCGAGATACAACTTCAGCCAGTGAGCGAGGGGCCAAATGGGAATGAACTAAAAGATAAAAAACATTGAATAAAAGTTACTTCAATACGATTTATAGATAAGCAACTTCTTATTCTTATCAGTAGTAAAATATACTTACATGAAGATAATTCACTGCTCACTAAAGTAGTGAATTGAAAGTAGCTATATAGATGGGTCGGTGGTAGAGGTTTAATATATAATTCTTCTTTAAAGTCATCACAACGAACGCACAGTAAATATGTAATACAAACACTATAACATAATAATTTACGAGACCCCATTGATACTTATAAAGCCGCTAAGATTGAAATAAATTATTTATAAGGTTATATTTTCGTTTTCAGAATGACAATTCAAACTGACAGCGACATAACATCGGTAAACGTCAAATGATTTTTTTTTAATATTTATTCGTGACGTGACGTCAAATGAACTGCCGGGTGATTGCTTCGATGTAGCCCGCGAAATTCAATTTTTTTTACGTTTTTTGCAATTGCAGGCCAGTGACATGTTGTAACTTTATAAATAATAATATGTGTTGCGCTAATAACAAGTATAATTTTAAATATAAAAATTATCAAAAAATTCGCTCCATCAGCTCTCACATAGAAAAAGTGCATCGTAGTTAGATTTTAACCGAGTTAACTTTATCGATTTTAATGTATCGATAATTTTATAAGTCAAACTAAAATGTTGCACCCTTATCGACAGGTGCAGACAGTGCCATCTATTGTGCAATAGCTGAAATAAACGTGGTTTTGCTGTACAACGCTAGATGGCGCTACAGACGCACGGCATCATCAAAAAGGTATGAACATTATTCCTTAAAACTTTGATCACATACAAAAACTAAGTGCCACTGCAAAATATAATAAAATGTCTTGCTCAATTCAAGTCGCGGTGGAATAAAGCGCTATATTCACGATCCAGCACGGCTGTACAGCAGTTCAAGGTCGCGTTGCTGGACGTAGCAAAAACATCGTGAATAGGCTTGACGTATGTCAAGGCTTGTCCAGCAACGCGACCTTGAGCTGACGTACAGCCGTGCTGGATCGTGAATATATCGCTTTTGCTGCGTCCAGCAACGCGACCTTGAGCTGCTGTACAGCCGTGCTGGATCGTGAATATAGCGCTTAAGCTCTATCACGAATGGGGATGGCAACTCAAAGCTAATCGTAGATGGCGCTGCGATAGTTGGTCCCCACGTCAGATTACTGTCTACCTTGTACAAAAAACAAACAAGATTATTTGTTATAAAAATTGAGTATAAATACAAAACAAATATGGAAAATTATTCGTACATGCAAGTACATATAATAAAAGAAGAATTAAGACGTCGTGGTGCATCTACAAGAGGAAAAAATGTGATTTAATGGGGATGGCAACTCAAAGCTAATCGTAGATGGCGCTGCGATAGTTGGTCCCCACGTCTACCTTGTACAAAAAAACAAACAAGATTATTTGTTATAAAAATTGAGTATAAATACAAAAAAAATATGGAAAATTATTCGTCCATGCAAGTACCATATACTAAAAGAAGAATTAAGACGCCGCGGCGCATCTACAAGAGGAAAAAAGTGATTTAATTGAGTGGTTATACATTTGATTTTACCGTAATAAATCCACAATTACTTGCAGTTGAGGTTTCAATTTTTGAGTTTAGGTATGTTTTACCTGTCCTCTTCTTTATCAAGAATATAATGCTGGTTTTGACTTTCTATTTTGATAAAATATCATAATGTTTTATGTCAGCAATTTTAACCTTTTTTTCTATTTAGATTCGAGAAATATCACAATATATTTAATTTCTTAACACCACAACTATTACAAAACTCGTTCCAGGTGATAATTCTTCGATTTTCGAGCGATGCAATACTGGTACTTAACCTCCAAAAGAAAAGTAGATATTATTTTGAAAAGTGTATTCCATCATTTTTACAGCTTATTACACAACATCTAGTCATTTTACATCAATAAATGGTTTTTTCTTCTGAAAATTCCTTTGATTTTACAGTTCTTTGGGGACCAAACTGTCATTTTCACTTTGACACTTGCCTTCCCCATTGAGTGTTAATACATTTGATTTTACCGTAATAAATCCACAATTACTTGTAGTTGAGGTTTCAATTTTTGAGTTTAGGTATGTTTTACCTGTCCTCTCCTATAACAAGAATAGAATGCTGCTTCTGACTTTCTATTTTGATAAAATATCATAATGTTTTAAGTCAGTAATTTTAACCTTTTTTTCTATTTAGATTCGAGAAATATCACAATTTATTTAATTTCTTAACACCACAACTATCACAAAACTCGTTCCAGGTGATAATTCTTCCGCCAGACGAACCATTTCATGATTTATAGAGCGATGCAATACTGGTACTTAACCTCCAATAGAAAAGTAGATTTATTTTGAAAAAAGTGTAGTCGATTGTTTAGTTGTGGTATAATCATAGAATTTAATTAATAAACTCAACTAACGGCCTGTCTTGGCTTCGCAAGCCTGGGTATTTGTTTATTATATAGCTTTTCCTTAGTGATAATACAATTTTTGTTCTCACATCAGTCACAGCAGCTACCCATTATTTCTTGATAGTGTGAATAATAATTGTCGGAAAGGAGTTGTTAATTTTTCGGCCCAACCATGTACCGAGGTACAAATTATTATTAAAATCCCTTCCAATAACACTGGGGAACAGTCATTTTGCGGCAAGGTAGATTGAAGTCAATTTTGTATAAGTTCAGGATGCTGAATACGAGAAAAATATCAGATTTGTCAAATTGACTCTAGTTCATGAGATAAAGACTAATAAATATTTGACTAAAACGGCCAAAATAATAAATACAATGACGTATTAAAGTATATATACTTTAAAAGCGGCTATAATCAATGATTTTAAACTAAATTATATATGCTCCTAAGACAAATAACAATAAAAAAAATACAAAAAACTTTTTTGTAGGCTTTTCTATTGTGTTTCTGATCAGGACAATCCCTACTTAAAGTCCAACGTAGTCTGCCATCATACGGCTGACCACTGCTGTTCTTCTGACTGAAAATGTCAACTTCATCACAGTTTACAGTCGATGGTCCTGAAAACACTGGAACTGGCAAATCTTCACTGTGTAATATTGGGGGCTTAGCCGATTCCAAATTAGGATAAACCCAAGTACGTTTTTTGTACCTATTCATGACTTTCACAAGTTTCACATGCACAGCACAAAAGTAACAGTCATTGAAATGATTGGTTGGCTCAGTCCATATCATCGGCACTCCAAATTTAAACCCTTATGTGCCTTTACGTTCTAATTTGGTCCATTGTCGCAGAGTTCCAGACTTACACACGATATTGGGCACCCAATTTTTTTTTTTGGGTTAGTTTTATTCAAAAGCATGGGAGGTAGGTTGCTTTCACAAACTCGGTGATCTTTCTTCTTTGTTTTGGTTGTCAAAATTTGCCACATTTATAACAAAAACTGTTAGGATTGCTAACGCAAGACTTTCGCGACAAACTCATATTTTGCACGAAAAACAAGACAATTTATACTTAAAATAGAGCACGAACTGATAACCTTAAGGTTTAAAATTTGTAATCGAAACTATTACAACTATCTACATGAATAGAAAACAAAATTTAGTTGGTAATACTCAAATTAATACAACTCGGGAGGGTAGGTACATATTTTTTCTAATGCTTGCTTATACGTCATTTATCTCAAGAACCAGAGTCAATAAAAAAAAAGTAAATACATTTCGTGTATGTCCAATGTAAGTGTTTATTAAAACCAATAACAAAATTCTTGCCGCAGAAAAATAATATTTTTTTGTTCCCCAGTGTAATTAGTATTTTTAGCAGTATTTAAAATCCTTCAATACAAGATAGAAAAAGAAATAAAAGTATATGAAAAAACACTACTTCGCAACGGAACTGCGTTCAAAGAAACGTTTATGACAGCTTCAATCTGTTTCATCTGTCAAAATCACGTCAAAATATGACATCGATGTTTCATTATTTGACAGCTTTTTGACAGTAACGAATATCAACAATAATAGAAAAAAACTATCGAACTAGGTCGGGAACCCTGGCTTTTGGCCATCAGATAACCAAACGCAAAAAATAATACGAAATGTGAAATAAATGCATTTTTTAAAGTTATTGTTCCCATGATTATTCACAAAATATGTGTACTAGTAATGGGGATGGCAACTCAAAGCTAATCGTAGATGGCGCTGCGATAGTTGGTCCCCACGTCTACCTTGTACAAAAAAACAAACAAGATTATTTGTTATAAAAATTGAGTATAAATACAAAACAAATATGGAAAATTATTCGTCCACGCAAGTACTATATACTAAAAGAAGAATTAAGACGCCGCGGCGCATCTACAAGAGGAAAAAAGTGATTTAATTGAGTGGTTATACATTTGATTTTACCGTAATAAATCCACAATTACCTACTTGTAGTTGAGGTTTCAATTTTTGAGTTTAAGTATGTTTTACCTGTCCTCTCCTTTATCAAGAATATAATGCTGGTTTTGACTTTCTATTTTGATAAAATATCATAATGTTTTAAGTCAGTAATTTTAACCTTTTTTTTCTATTTAGATTCGAGAAATATCACAATATATTTAATTTCTTAACACCACAACTATTACAAAACTCGTTCCAGGTGATAATTCTTCGATTTTAGAGCGATGCAATACTGGTACATAACCTCCAAAAGAAAAGTAGATATTATTTTGAAAAGTGTATTCCATCATTTTTACAGCTTATTACACAACATCTAGTCATTTTACATCAATAAATGGTTTTTTTTCTGAAAATTCCTTTGATTTTACAGTTCTTTGGGGACCAAACTGTCATTTTCACTTTGACACTTGCCTTCCCCATTATAACTTATTTGAAATACATAAATAAATTCTATAAAGTACATTTTTGGGTTTTCACACGTTTATAAATGAAGTAACGAAACGCATCATGTCGGAGACGTATGACATTGCTAGATTGAAAATCAATTCTTGGGTTGCAAGTTTTAACATTTTGGATCGACAATTTCTTATGGTACAAATGCCCAAATAAATACAACATATTTTTTTCCTATAATTTCGTATTTTTGTCCTGGCTGGGCCTTAAATGTAGGGAACAAATTAACACCTCCTTTGTATGTTCCATCATTTTTACAGCTTATATCAACAAACATATGTATATATGTATATCAACATCTAGTCATTTTACATCAATAAATCGGTTTTTTTTCTGAAAATTCCTTTGTTTTGACAGTTATTTGGGGACCAAACTGTCACTTATCAATATGGCCCATAGATTGATTTTATGTCCTTGTATCACGAACTGACAAAGAAATAAAAACATGGATAAGCCTTTTTCCCAGGATTTCATTTAATTGTCTTCAGAGTATGTTTCCACAATTTTAAAATTTCGTAAAAATCTCTGTCCCAGAATCCCAGTGGCATGTCCATATTAATATTTGTTTCAGGTTATTGACCCCAAATCAATTTAAGTATCTACTTTAGGTTGACTTCAGGCAACGACTAAAGTCGTTGACTTCAGGCTTTGCATATCAGTTGGGTTCTGTGCATGTTTTTTAGCACATATAAATCTGATTAGAAGCTATTTAAAAAAACTAATCATGATAGACTTGAATACTTTTAATAGAATGTTATAAGTTTCAAATATCTTTTATACATAAAAAAAACAATTAAGTTTAAAATAAATAGATTATCAGACTGTATACTAATCAACATGACAATATTTTTAAGCTAAAATATGAAGTACAGCCACTGTTAAAACTAATCCTTACAATGAAACACAAACACGAATATGATACTTTAGTCATCAGTAGCAGTCAGTGCCATCACTGTAAAACGAACTTCATTAGGATCACGAGCCATGAACTCCTTGCATATCTTAGCAGAATCCTCTAGCAGAGAATCAGGTGTAGTTGGTCCATGGTTGACAGGGAAAGCTTTATTTCCATCTAATTCATACAGAAAGCCATCTTTATGAACAAAAGTTATAAAGTGGTGATTGACAGGTTCTTGAGCATTGGGAGTATTAGTTTGTCCTTCCTGAGCTAATTCCTTGTGGGCTTTAATAATACCTTCACAGTTTTGAAATAATTTCCCTCGAGAGGGAGCATCCATATCTTTAGCTTCATCTAGGAATGACTTCATGTGCCCATTGCTCAGTTCAATTTTATCAGTATTATTAGCAATGCTGTGCACAAGAGCTACAGTACCACAAGCATTACTTAAAAACTGTTTCATATAAAAAATATTGCTGGAAACTTCTTGACCTTTAGACAAAATATCGCTTTCTTGTTGCTTTTTATGGTCTTCATAAGCATCAGAAATTGGGAAGAGGAGCATAACAGAGAGTACAGGACGCGGTACCCAGGCAAGCATTTCTGGTTCAAGGCCCATTACATCGACGACGCTCCATTGACTAGGTACTCCTAATTTCTGCAGAAACTTATTCATAACCTCAGGATTTGACTCCAACGGGATTAACGATTCACTCGCCATTTCGTTTCTATTTTCTATTATTACAAAAATAGGTTACCGGTATTTCAGTGGGTGACACGAACTGGATGTTGCCTACTAAAATAATTTTACGTGGTGTTAACGTACCAATAATTGCTGGTACATTTAATTTAGCACAGGTTTAGGAAGTTAATTCAAACTCAATTTTATTGAATGACTCAGGCTTCTTAAAATTTGAGGTTATATTTTTATCATAATTTTTATTTGTTGTGACTTTTGACATTTTCAATTTTGTGGTTGACTTTTTAAATATTGGAGACATGGCCTACAGGTTTTTTGCCATTTGTGATAGATGAACTTTCTTACTTTCTTATTATTCTAGCTATGAGAAATTATAGAAAAATCTAAGTTTATTGCACTTCTGAAGTTATTATTAAATGAAATAAAGGCAAAGATTTAAAATTATAAAATAAAAAATCATTTTTACAACGTGGACCTAAAAAAAAAAGGCGGACGGAACTTCACTAAGAAACAAGTGAAGCACCACAATGGCGGCTGCTTATGTATGTGTGCGTGTCTGTAGGGATGCCAGATGAAGGAAAAAAATACCCATTTTTAAACAATATTTAATTAAGATCCCCCTTGAACCACAGTATAAATATCTACAGTAGTGGATCTCGGCCGCATGATAGAAATAAATACCTACAGCCGCGCGGTACGTAAACATGCGCTAGGGCTGTTCGATCCGACGCCCGTCTCCAGCATTTTAATTACATTTGCCTACTTTCTGTATCTATTTAGTTTGGTGATTGTAAATATACTTTTCTTATATCAGTAAACAAATAAAATACTTTGTATATTGAATAGGAAGGATGTTAACACAAGCGTAAGTACCTACCGTATCATGATTCATTCAGAACTGCCTATTTCACTCGATTCAGTAACTTTCCTTTAGTATATTCACTGTATTTATTAATCCAAATACCCTTTTTTTCGTGAGATAATAGAAAATATTTATCCATTAAAAAGTCACACACTATGTACCTACCTGCCAGCTACCAGTACTTAAGTAAAATTATTTTATAGTCAGTACTTTTCACAGTTTACAGGTTTTAAAAAAGAACTTATGACTGGATACGTTATTGACAAATTCATACACGCAAAAACAGCACAATATTTCCTACTCGTCATATTAAATTATGTCCATGAACTTATTTTGTTAAAAAAACAACACACCGTCCGTTCATCATTACGGTACGGCCGTCACTGTCAGCGCCCCGAGTGCGCCTCGACATTGAGGCACGTAGGTATATGTAGCTCGCGTTTCGTCCGTTTGTATGAAGATCAAGTACTGTAGATATTATTACCGTGCTTGAACTTAAGTTTAATTACAATTTTTTTGTTACGGATATCTTTTTTTAAATAAAGGTAAAATAATTTAAACACATGGGATATTAAAATATTTACAACTCGTGTTAATAAAGTTTTACAAACCCTTTTGTTGATTCAAATTTTTGTAGACTTGTCTTTTGCTATCGACACATCTAGAAATCCCTTCTATTTACTTAATTGGTGAAAACAAATGTTTAAGTATTTTTCGGCTATAAATATTTAAAGCTATTTTATGTTCCATTCCTACACGTCTACATTCCTATTTCATGTCTACACTCCCTTATTATTTTTTACAATCATTTTTCCATGCATCATTTGCCGAGGGAAATCTGTAAAAATACAGAAGAATACAATAACGATAAATAGTAACATAAAATATAAATCTCCCAATTTTAAAATAATTTGAACCTTGAAATAGTTGCAACACTGATTGATTTCGAGATGTTTATTAAATTTATTGACGTAAAATCGAGAAATAAGCTTCATATTGACATGCTTAATTAACTATGAAAAGTGATCCCCTGGCTTTTTACCCGACTGCACGACGCAAAGGAGGGTAATGTGTTTATCAGTCTATGTATGTTTGTATGTATGTATGTATGTTTGTTTCTATGTGGCGTTCTAGAGACCAAATGCGTAGGCCGAATTTGATAATTTTTACGTCAATCGATTCGTCTTAACCTTGCGAGTGTCACTAAAGACATGACAGTAATCAAAATTCACCACAGCGACAACCAGACGCCATATTGTCAAAATGAAAAAAAAAATGTCGATGAATTATGTCATGTGGGGTATCGTTGAATAGGTATTTTAAAATCATCTTTAGGTTTCCTTTATCATTTTTCATTTTAAATAATAGTTTAGGATATATAACGATTTAAAGTTGTTTAGCAAAACAATAATTCTCTGAATAGTAACTAAAAAGTATGAAATAAAAAAATATTTAACGAAAAACAAAAAACCCGACTGCGTTTAAAAAAACTAAAAAGAATGAAACAAGCCCAGTAGTTAAGAATTCACTCATTCACACTCACAGTTCGGGCCCGTTGGGAAGATTTGATTGGTATAATTTGTATGGGCCCCGACTGTGAGTGTGAATGAGTGAATTCTTAACTACTGGGCTTGTTTCATTCTTTTTAGTTTTTTTAAACGCAGTCGGGTTTTTTGTTTTTCGTTAAATATTTTTTTTTTAATTGAACTACTATGGTTTAGACAACTTTTTGCAACACATGACGGCATACTTTGATTTTTATTAGACAAAATAACGCCGAATAACACGCGAGCGTCGTTCGAAGCGTAATGGCCGACGGCTGACTTACTATGGTGTGAATGTGTGCGCGCTGGCTTGTCCATATTAGCGCACTGACTTACTATGGGTGCTTCAATTGTTTCTTAGTGAAGTTCCGTCCGCCTTTTTTTTAGGTCCACCGTCCATGGGACTATCTTGGTCTGAAATAAAGTATTATTATTATTGTTATAGACGGCACTTGCGAGCGAGAGAACACGATAAGCGCCGCCATTTAAGAATCCTTTCTTCAATGAACCAGGTTATAAATGTTAGTAATGTTTTTATTTATCACTTATCAATGCCGGAAGGAAAAAAATCCCAAAGTGTGCCTCTCTTTCATAAAAAAAATGTGACCGCCTTCAAAAACAACCACAAAAAAGGATAAAATAACCTACAAAAATTTTCTTTCGGACGTCGGTGACTTTTTTTATTAATTTCATTGTCTCTTTTGCCACCGACTTCCGAAAGAAAATTTTTGTAGGTTATTTTATCCATTTTTGTGGTTGTTTTGTAGAAAAAGTTTTTGTTTTACTCTTTTTAGTTTAAATTCAACTAACATTCTTGTCAAATACATAATTTTCTTACATGTGCACTAGAATTTCGTAATCCGTAGCACCGGTAATAACTTCGTTAACATCACTTTCATTCATTCCCTATCTCAAAAAGTACTGAACCGATTTTGATGAAATTTGCAGTATTCCCTAAGTTGAACGATACCTAGTACAACAAAAAAAGAATTACTTAAATCGGACTTGTAGTTCCGGAGATATGCGAACACGAACATAATTTTCTTACTTGAGGAGTTGTACCTTCCATCATCAGCTCAGCTTCATGAGATGATGATTTCTATACGCAAATACTTGAATTACTTCATAAGATTTGCGAAAAACTATGTGTCAGCTAATAAAATTTGAGGGTTGCCCTCGATTTCTCCAAGATCCAATCATCAGATCCTGAAATGGTGACAATGGGACCACACGGGAAGCACCAGCTTTCGATTGAAAAAAGAATCATGAAAATCGGTTCACCCAGTCGCAAGTTATGAGGTAACAAACATAAAAAAAAAAAAAAAAAAACAGTCGAATTGATAACCTCCTCCTTTTTTTGAAGTCGGTTAAAAATAAAGACTTCGATTCCTAATATTTCTATATCCATGGTCAATGCGTTGACATTTATTATGTATATATGTCAATGTAACTGTCACAGTCAAACAACACAAGTGACAGTTTGGACTCGTGTCACATGCGTGCTTGAATGCTTGAATGTTTGAAGATGCGAAATGGAAACAAAGTGATTTTTTTTAGTACCTAGTACCTACTGTGATGATTCTGATCATCTCAAACTCTTACAATAAATAACAATTCGTAACAAAAAAACTTATTGAATGTAAATAATTCTCTAGTTAAAGTAACTTTTAAAAATAGTTTACTTATGAAAAGTGTTTATTTATGTTTGGCGGAACGAACGTAATTTTCATTAGTTATAGTTATTGCGTGATAGTATAAGTAACAAAATGGATTCTGAGTTCGTGCACATATCCACCAGTCTTCGTTTACAGCTTGGGTACGGGATTGGACATGTCTTAAATGATGTCTGTGCAAGTTTATGGTTCACATATTTCTTAGTATTTTTTCATTTAGTACTTGAATTTAGTGCTTCACAATCGGGTAACTTGATGTTGATAGGTCAAGTTATGGATGCTTTATCAACACCTTTTGTTGGTTATCATTCCGATCATACAGATAATCATATTAGTTCAAAGTATGGTAGGCGGAAACTGTGGCATTTGTTTGGTAAGTGAGAATACAACACTAAAGATATATACCTACAGTTAATTTTTTTCTAAGATAAATATATCTATTATAAATTACTCTCTTTTATTTCAGGTACAGTCTGTGTGCTGGCATCTTTTCCATTCATATTCACAGAATGTATTGGTTGTTCGTCAACACACAAATGGGCTCAAATGTACTATTATGCTGCATTTATTGTTATATTCCAAATTGGATGGGCTGCAGTGCAGATATCCCACTTAAGTTTAATTCCGGAGCTTTCTGAAGATGATCACACCAGGACACATTTGACTGCAATCAGGTATTAATAAAAAAATTGATACATACAATATTGGTAGTATGCAGTTTTGCTGAATCAAGATGATGATTACTAAAATCTAGGTATGCCAATATGAAAAGCGAGCGCATGTAAATAATTTTGTTAGAATTTCAGAGCATATAATACAGGTGTCGTCAAAACAAATGTTATTTTATGCTAATATTTTTGTTACAGATATGGATTCACAGTATTCTCAAATCTATTTGTATATATTGTAACATGGATTATATTACATGTGACTGGGGAATGTGATAAGCAAGTGTGTTGAAATTATTAAAACTATTTATTTTATATCGTCATGATTTGGTAATGGGAGGAGGTGACTCCTTTCAATAAGTCTCTATTTATACAGGGTGAATTTTCCAATTGGGTGTGGGGAAGAATATTGAAAAAATACTGAAAGGAGTCTCTAGGCCCATTTTGAAGAAAATTGAAACTGCATCATTTTAAAAAAAAAAAACCTGGCTTGAGATTGAACCACCTGACTTTGGAAATTAAATCACACCCTATATTATTAGTATTATTACGCCATTTGATAGTGTATAGTATCAAACCTCATAGTTTCAGATAATTATACCCATCCACCCCAGTTTAAAAAGTCACCCTGTATAATATCTTGTAAATGTTTTTTTAGGCAAAATATATTTTTTCATTGATTCAGTAAAAATTTTCTTTCTGAGGTCTTTCTTCAATCATGCATGATTTTTCTAAAACATAATTTTTTTCATTGTAGCAAGTGGGGCCTGCTGATGCTTGGAAATTTAGACATGTTGTCTACATAGTGTTGGGATTAGGCACACTAGCCTCACTAATGTTCCACATATCTGTTACTGAAAAGAACAACTACCGTCATGAACAACTCTTAGCCGAAGGTGAAAGTGGGGCCCACCATGATTTCTTACGTAAACCAGTCATGTATCAGGTAAATTGAAAAAAAACCGATCATAACTAGATATTGTGGAAGTAAATTAATATACTAAGTACAATAAACAAATATGTAATATAGTATTTGAATTACAATAAATTTGTTATCGGCGAAATTCTAGTACACATAAGATAACAGTTCTAATTAATTGTATGTTTCAATTTATTATGTAATATGTACTTATAAACATCATTGTTTCTAGGTAGCAGGAGTGTACATGTGTACTAGACTTGTGGTGAACATATCACAGGTGTTGATTCCTCTATATCTGCACCGCACGCTAGGGCTGGCAGCCCGCGCCCTGGCCGTCGTGCCCCTCGCCCTGTACCTCGGCAGTCTGGCTGCTGCCGGCGTCCAGAGGTTGGCACCACGATCCTTCACCCGAAAACTTAATTATTTGACCGGTTCCGCATGCGCAATAGCCGGTTTTGTGTGGATTTTCTTTGGATCAGATGATGATTACAAAGTATATTTCATTTATGTGGTTGCTGTGTTAATTGGTTAGTACCTCCACATGTTACACAAATAGTATTACATCTACCAATGTACAATGTTACTATCTTTATCAACATTTGTGTCATATTGTTCCATTTAAACACAGTCAAGCATTCTTGTTTCAATCTTTGACCCATGAGTTTACTTGCAAATTATACCTAAACTAACCACAATGATGTTGAAAGGCTGTGTTCACACACGCTTGGACAATGTAATAACAGTTATTATCTGTGTGTCAGTCTTCTGTGTAATTTCTGTTGTACTGTTGTAGATTGTTTTCGCTATTATCAGGTTTTGGCGGCGCAGTGATGTTGGTGACTAGCCTGGCTCTAACGGCTGACCTGGTTGGCGCTAGGACAGAAGCATCCGCCTTTGTCTACGGCCTCATGAGTTTTACTGATAAGCTCGCATGCGGCGTTGCTATAGCGAGTATACAGGCATAGTGAGTTCATTTATGATTCATAGGCAACTACCGCTTTCGTTGTTGTTGCCTTGTAGCGTTTCGCCTCAGTGCACACAGAATGTTATCTAACACATTATTTTAGTCACGTATTGATATTGTTTCCTACTTTTGATAAGCTTTGCTTAGGTAGTAGGATTAGTTTTAAGCATAATTTTGAAAGGGTTATCATTCTTTAAAAAAATGAACTTAAGGCTGCTTATTCTGAAAGTTGCAACGTCGCAAAAAGCTGTCAAATATTTACAAGTTTTAATAAATTTGGCAATTTTTCTGTATTAAAATATAAAATATCGCTCTGTAGTGCACTAAAAATGATATAGGAATGCAATTAAAACTGAATTTGATGTTATAACCGTTTCAGTTGTATAAAAGGCACTTGGAAAGCTTCCAAATGCTTTTTTACATCTAAAACGAAATATTCGGTGTTATGATATTAATTATTGCATTCCCTTATCAATTTTTTAGTGCACTACAGAGCCATATTTCTTATTTTCATTCAGTAACAATGCTAAATTAATAAAAACTTGTTAATATTTGACAACCATTTGCGACGTTGCCAACTTTCTGCGTCTTTGCGGGACTTACCTACGACCTACCGTGACCGGATTTTAGTCAATACAAGTCTGACAGTCCCTCCTGCCCTGCCCTGGGAGGACTCGTTTGAGATTTTATTATACGAAAAAAAAAGTGATTGCGTCGTTGTCCCGCTTAGCGAATTTCTCCTGAATCGTGGATGCGTTAACAATCCTAGAAACTCGCACACAAACGCCCAGACTCGTAGATCATAGTTACTCCGAGCGGGAATTGAATCCGCGACACGCAGCGCAGCATTCCAATCGCACATCAGTCACTGCAGTCTACAAGTACTTCCTGTGTTTCTGTATGTGACGGTTTATGTTTGAAAACGCACCCCCGATAATGAGAAATTCCTAGTGATAGGGAAAATTAAAAAAGAAAGGTAGTAAGTAACTACCTACCTAAATTGCAACTTTGTACTTGTTCTACATATTTATGTAAATAACACATTGAGTGAATGTTGAATTGTTTGCAATTGCATCTAAGATACGGGTGCTATTTATTACAAGGTATTTTTGTGATAAATAGGTAGGTACATTTCGCATATTTTGATGGCCATACCTACTCGATAGTTGATGTTACACCTATTTCACGGTCATCATTATCTGCCTAGTCTTTTCATACCTACATAACTTAGAGTTGGCTTCGGTTTTTTTCACCTGGGCCCTGACAGGAGGCTATTTTATTTACTAAAAAAAATATTATTCCGTCACTTACAAAATCAAAAAATATTTGGCCTGTATTTTTACTTTTGTTACACAGACCACCCAAACCAAAAGTAACCAAGATGCAGCACAATAAAAAATCCAATACGTCACGCCATTTTTAGAGGCATTATGACGTCAGCGTCACCATTCCCAAGTTTTGATCTTTGTCAATATTCATTGATAAAAAAGAAATTCGTTTCCATTATTTTTCACTACTCCAACTGACGATGACTTACGGACTACAGATTTTCAATTTCTTTCTGTAAACTACCTACCCTGTTAACATTTTGACCGCCAAACTTCCTATCAAATTGTCGTGCCCCCAGCGCCAGGCTACGAATCGGTGAAATACAAGCAATATTATATCTGTCTATCCACATAAACAGAGAGATTTGAATAGATGCAATAAAATCAAACAAAACAACAAAAATCGTGAATATTCTCTGTCGGATATATCCGACTCTGGCGTAATGGGCCCGAAAATATTTGTTGGATATATCCGACGTTGGCGGTTAAAATGTCTGGAGAAATGTTAGGTGTCTTCTACCTAACTCCACGAGCTTTACAGGCGTGATGTGATGTTACTAAATAAATGTAAATTCCATTTTCCAGTGCCGACGGTGCTGATCCAGCGTACTACGCGAACGCCCTTGTATGGGTGTGTGGTGTGGCTGCCATATTGGGACTAACGCTCACTCTGCTTCTACCGAGCTTCAGATCTGATACTCTAATAAATAGTGGTAAGCATGTTTTGTGTTTATGTTTATTTTATTTATTGATTAAAGAGGGTTTTTCATATCATTGTGAACATGTCACCCTCCTAAGAACAGTTTTTGTTAAAATTTGATTAAAGCTGTTGCCATTAATTGATTGGCTACTTATTTGACCCATACGTCATGGGATTTTAACTGGCAAAATGTGGGTGTACTGTTAATTAGGTACACTTCAGCCTAACCCTTTGTGATGTTATGTTAAGTTAGCGCGCTTGGAAACAGCTTTTTCAGTAATAATGCATATCACGTCTGTACTTTTCCCTGTTCTATTTAATAAATTGCTAGTAACCGTGATACCAATTTACTATTTTCGTCACCGTCAAGTTAACTGATGCAAATATTGTTATATGTTTCAGAAGACTCATCAATAAACAATTCAGATAGGAATACAGAAGAACAAGTACCTGCACCAATAGAAAGTTTATGAAGCGAATTTTAGTTGTGTACTAAGATACTATTTAAAATTTATATTTTTCATTCTTTGTTAAGACTGGAGGCAAAATATAAACACAAAAGATAGTTTCAAGCTTATCTCAAATCAGGCTCTCTCTTAAGATTTAGCTAATAAAGTTGATATTATTAAAGTAAGTAGGAACAAATTTAAAAACTTAAAATAAAAACTATTTAATGCTTCAGTTATATTTTGTCTCCAGTCTATTTCATGTAAGGCTAACCGCCCACTAGTAACATTTTGTCTCCTTGTCGAGTACTATGAAGATGTAAGAAAGGAAACAGAAAGTCTCCTCGAAAAAGTCTGCAGTGAGCGGCAGCCGGCAGCACTATGAGGTATGGAATAGCAGGAAGTGAGGAATCCGTGTCTCTCAGTGGAAGTATTAAAACAAAGATTAGATCAGGTAGGTAATGAACAGATCTCATGCGACCGCTGTGACGATCTATTATGGGGACATTATGGATGTATAGCACAAATAACGTAATTAATTTCATTCCATTGACTGTTGTGAATTTTAGTAAAATTTTATTCAATAGTAAAAGGTGTATTTATAGATTCACAGGGATAGATTTTAGAGAAAACGTCTTCTGCATTTTCTTTAAAGAATAAATAGCCTCAGGCGCAAAACGTCTCTTTCGCAAAATGCCACCTGGTCGTAAAACGTCTCTTTCGCAGAATGTCTCTTTCGTAAAATGTCTCTTTCGCAGAATGTCTCTTTCGCAAAATGTCGCACCTGAGACTTAAGAATACATTTTTTTGATTCTTTTGATCTAAATTTTGAATGCGTGTAAAATGTTTGATACCTATTGATATTGTTTTTTTGGAATACATACTTAAGTTTTTAACATCATAATTGCACTATAATTTTAATAAATGATTTTTGTTTTGAAAATCAAAATTTTATTCTTAAGGTCAAACAAGTCAACATTTTTTCCATAGAAACTTCGTTGGGGTTTTACTCCACTATTTGACAAAGTACATCCAAAATTAAACATGGTATCGTTTTGTCTCATTATTAATTTTGTCTGTACGGAAGCAGAATTGTAAAATATGGAGCTATTAAAAAGTTACGAGCTTCTAAAGACGTTTTGCGCCTGAGCCAATAAATAAGGGCTCCCGCACACGGGCCACTGGCCAAAACGATGCCACCGGCATCTTGTAGTTTTCATACATTCTATATAGATTCGCCGCACACGGTTGACGCCGGCGGACGCCACACGCTACAATCGCCGCCGCTCGCGTCTTGTGGCCTTTACTGGCAATGACGTATTATACACGCTGTTTTTTTGCATTTTCGTCAAACTTCAGGTGGTTGTCACAAAAGTCATAAATAATCAATTGAAAGTACAGTACCGGGCAAAACTAATAAGGGCTGCTTTTTTTGTTGTTGAAATTTTACAGTATTTCAGAATTAAACCCTTAATTCAATACAAATGAAAGAGAATCACCCGACTACGCAGTCCGCGCGTACGCACACAGCGATGAGCAGCTGGTGTGCGTGAATTGAATCTACTACTCTTGTAGAAACTAGTTCACACTTACGGATTTCAGTAAAAAGGAAAAATAAAATAAAAAAATACCTACCTATTTTATTGTTTATTTGGGTCGAGAATCATGAGTATAATCACGTCCTTGAATTTGACTAGGTTGCAGATCAACACATTGTATATAGACACGTCATGAACGAACATCGCGGCGCTTGAAAACGGCGGCGACAATACTTTTTTTTTAGCGTGGTAAAATCATCAAATGAGTCCTCCCACCCCGGGCAGGGCGGAAGGGACTGTCAGACTTCTACTGACTAAAATCCACGGTGTCCTTCAATAGCATGTTATGTTCCGGGGTCACGGTAAGGGAATAATCCAGTGGGGCGACAATACTAGAACTACTTATACGCGTGAAGAAAGAGAAAGAAAATATGACACCGTACGGCGGGAGGGAGACGCAACTAAGCGCAATGTCAAAGCAACGTAAGCCAATTGGCTTCATTTTTTGTTGCCATTTTAGAGTGCGGACAACGAATCTATAGTTTATATATCATTGATTACTGGCCATTAAACGCCGCCACTCGCGCGATTCCGTACCCCTCTCTCTCTTACCTCAGTCATGCATTGGTTAAAAAAAGTAGCAGCCAACGACCACAAGTAGCTGCCGGTGGTGACCACCGGCCACAAGTGGCTGTCGCGCTCTGTGGCCGCTTCTTAGCTTCTCGTGGCGGCGTTTTGTGGTTGTGGCCAGTGGCCCATGTGCGGCGACACTAAACCTCGTTCTACGTGCCATCGAGACATAATAGTCCAGTCATTAAAGCCTAAACCCGAAAATAATTAGTAACACGCTGAAATTTTAAGGGGTTCTTAAGGAAGGTAAAATAACATACCGGGTGATTTTGCAGCGTTCTGGAGTGTACGGAAAGGGTTGAAAAGGGGTGAAAAGTGTTTTTTGCTAATAACATTGCCAAAAAAATTAGTAACACGCTGCAAATTTGGAATAAGGTTGTTCTTACGGTTTTGTAACGTGTATTAAATTTGCAGCGTTTTGCAACATACGGAACATTGTTTTTTTTTCAAAACAGTGCAATTAGTTAAAAACAGGGGTAAGAAAATTAGTAACACGCTGCAAATTTGGAATTAGGTTGTTCTTACCGGTTTGTAACGTGTATCAAATTTGCAGCGTTTTGCAACATACGGAACATTGTCTATTATTAAAAAAAAATGAAATTATTTAATCACACTGGTGAAAAAAAATTGTAACTCGCTGTAAATAAGTTGTTTTTACCGTTTCGTAAGGTATATCAAATTTGCAGCGTTTTACAACAAATTGAACATTGTTTATTATTAAAAAAACAGTGCGATATACGTTACGAAACGGTAAAAACAACTTAATTACGAATTTACAGCGAGTTACAAATTTTTTTCACCCGTGTGATTAAATAATTTCATTTTTTTTAATAATAGACAATGTTCCGTATGTTGCAAAACGCTGCAAATTTGATACACGTTACAAACCGGTAAGAACAACCTAATTCCAAATTTGCAGCGTGTTACTAATTTTCTTACCCCTGTTTTTAACTAATTGCACTGTTTTAAATAAAAAACAATGTTCCGTATGTTGCAAAACGCTGCAAATTTAATACGGCTTAGGCGCAAAACGTCTCTTTCGCAAAATGCCACCTGGTCGTAAAACGTCTCTTTCGCAGAATGTCTCTTTCGTAAAATGTCTCTTTCGCAGAATGTCTCTTTCGCAGAATGTCTCTTTCGCAAAATGTCGCACCTGGGACTTAGGAATAAAATTTTGATTTTCAAAACAAAAATCATTTATTTAAATTATCTAAAAATGTTGGTACTTAAATTTACTTAAGAATGTAAGCCAAATAAAAAAATAATATTTTGATACAGTTAAAAACCATAATTGCACTTATATAATTTAAATAAATGATTTTTGTTTTGAAAATCAAAATTTTATTCCTAAGTCCCAGGTGCGACATTTTGCGAAAGAGACATTCTGCGAAAGAGACATTCTGCGAAAGAGATATTTTACGAAAGAGACATTCTGCGAAAGAGACGTTTTACGACCAGGTGGCATTTTGCGAAAGAGACGTTTTGCGCCTAAGCCTTTAATACACGTTACAAAATCGTAAGAACAACCTTATTCCAAATTTGCAGCGTGTTACTAATTTTTTTGGCAAAGTTATTAGCAAAAAACACCTTTTCACCCCTTTTCAACCCTTTCCGTACACCCCAGAACGCTGCAAAATCACCCGGTATGTTATTTTACCTTCCTTAAGAACCCCCTAAAATTTCAGCAAGTTACTAATTACTTTCGGGTTTTGGCTTTAATGACTGGACTATAATCTGTGCCTGAAGTCCCGTCTCAAAAATACACCTTGTATTATTGTATGTTGAGAATCTATAGATAATTATATTAAAACTGTTAATACCAGGAGTAAGTGTAAGTTCTATATACAGTGTATTTATAATTGTACATAACATTTTGATGTACCAGTACAGGTATTATGAGTTTATTTGACTAGTTATTATGAACCTATATGCAAAGTATTTATTCAAGAAGCAAGCATTATGTATATGAAATATAAATGAATGCTAATTACACCATTCAAAGTACAATATGTTTTATTTTTCTATATAATATTATAGCGAGTATTATAGGGGAAAATTATAAAAAACATTTTTAAATGGTATGATATTAAATTACTTTTACCTACATATCTCTTAGTACGAACATCAAATCTTGCTTTCAAAATTAATCTTATCAACTCGTAGGGTAAGTCGGAATGAAAAGATGATTAGATGCACAGTGTTGATTTGAAACTTGTCAAACAAAGGGATTCAAGACAAATGCATAAAATGATGTTTTGGGTAAAAAAGTAAGTTGTTTCTTTCTATAATGCTGAAAGAAATCTTTTTGAAACAATATTTTATGAAAAAGCTGCTAATAAAATTGGTCTTTTTATCGTGTTAAATCATCAAATGAGGCCTCCTACCCAGGGCAGGGCGGGAGTTACTGTCAAACACGTACTGACTAAAATCCACGGTGGACTCTTCGTTCCGTTCTGGGCCTTCCATAGCCCTTTATGTACCAGAGTCACGGTTACCGAGTGAGACAGTCCCGCGACCCCGGCAGGCTTTGGCCCTCTATAGAGAGGCCCCGTCATAATGCTGACACTCTTTGAGGCGCGCGTGGAACACAACGCGCCGTCGACCCAGGCATGGTCCATGGCCGGACAGCGAGTCGCCCATTACTCGACACTCGCATGCCCGCGTCTACGCTGCCGGAGATCGTCCGTACGTCTACCACTGCGGCTGCGTTGGAGGGAAGATACTGTCCTCTCCTCGCTAGCATGACTGCTTGCTTCGCAGCAGGAGGCGACCTCTTCCCACTCCGTGACCGTCTAGCCCCGCAGCATGACCTCGACCAATGCCGCGCGCAAGAGGTCTCCGCCTATCGTCGTCGTGAGGACACGGCGGTGCTCTGTCGGAAGCGGTGCATTCCGGCATCGTATGCTCCACCGTGTCGTCCGGGCGATTCTCGCAGTGGTGAAAGACGTTTCCTCTCTTGTCATCAGACACAGGTACCTCCCGAAACACCCGTGACCAGTGAGGACCTGCGTCAGGCGGAAGGTCAAGACACCGTGACGCCTATCCAGGAACTCCTCAAAGAGGGGTCTTATCGCCGCGATTGCGACGTGCCCGAAAATCCACGGTCATGGGTGAAGAAAGGGGGGGGGGGGGGGGGCAACGTCCATTCCATGCCCACCCCATAAGTTTTACAAGTCTGGAAAATTCAAAAACCTGTGCACAAAAACACAAAAGCCATCCGTAATACATTGAATGTCTCACTTTCATGGTCTTACGTCTATAGGTTGATGCCAGACAAAACAAAGTCAAAATAAATAAATATTGTGTTATAAATAATAAAATTGTAATAATTAACTCTTTTATTGTAGGAAACATTGGAAATGATGATGTTATAAATGAATTTTTATTTTTCCATTTCTCTAGCTAGACCACCGGGTTTGGCTAACAAAGGACACTGCGAGTTACGGGGCAAGCCGCCTTTCATTTATGTAGCTATATTTGATCACCAAACTGTATTGGGATTAATATTTAACCCACCACGGTAACGGAAACAGGGTCAAAAGTACCCATGGTCAGGGCCCCAGAGAATCTCCTACCGATGCGCGCAGTTTCAAGAAAACTCGCGTGAAGTGTTTAGTACCGCGCGACGTTGCGTACCTACTTAGTAGTGTAGGTATCTTAAATATAGAGGTATGTACCAGTCGTCCTTCTGTACCCGCTCAATATTTAGCGTAACTGCGTAAGTCGTCTGGAGGAGAAAAGGTCATGCCACTAAAGCAAAATTGTTTTTTAAGCAGGTTGTAGGTAGGTAGTTTGTATTTTTTTTATGGGCTTTAACAAGCTTTGCTTTCCAGTTTGAACTTGACTGCATTGACTCAGAGGAATTGTTACCTACATTAAAAATTAAAGACTGCATAAATATATTGTATTGAAAATTTTATTATGAAGTCTATTTCAAAATAAATACTTTATATTAAGTAAGTATCACAAAAGCTTGCATTGCACCTTTTTTATCAAATGACAATATTTTAAGCTTGAATATAAAAGCACAGCTCAATATAAACTACAGCCTGCAAACTGCCATAGTGAGATCAAATCTAATCATTGATTAGTCAGTAGCAGTCAGTGCCATCACTGTAAAACGAACTTCATTAGGATCACGAGCCATGAACTCCTTGCAAATCTTAGCAGAATCCTCTAGCAGAGAATCAGGTGTAGTTGGTCCATGGTTGACAGGGAAAGCTTTACGTCCATCCAGTTCATACAAAAAGCCATCCTTATGAACAAAAGTAATGAAATGATGATTGACAGGCTCTTCAGCACTCGGAGTATTAGTTTGCCCTTCTTGGGCTAATTCTTTATGGGCTTTAATAATATCTTCAGACTTTTCCAACAATTTCCCTCGAGAGGGAGCATCCAAATCTTTGGCTTCATCTAGGAATGACTTCATGTGCCCATCAGCTAACTCTATTTTATCAGTATTATTTGCAACACTATGCACAAGAGCAACAGTGCCACAGGCATTACTTATAAACTGTTTCATATAAAAAATATTGCCGGAAACTTCTTGGCCTTTAGCCAGAATATCGCTTTCTTCTTTTTGTTTATGTTCTTCATAAGCATCAGAAATTGGGAAAAGGAGCACGACAGAGAGCACAGGACGGGGCACCCAGGACAGCATTTCTGGTTCCAAGCCCATAACATCGACAATACCCCATTGACTAGGTACTCCTAATTTTTGCAGAAACTTATTCATAACCTCAGGGTTTGATTCTAACGGGATTAAACTTTCAGTTGCCATCTCGAGTTTTTCTGCAAATACAAGTGAGGTTACCGGTATTTCCGTAAAACTTACTGACGAATGAATTTGAAATGAAATAAGTAATTATCTATTCATACTTACCAATTAGTGCTGTTTTTCACACAAAAAATCACAAATTAAGGAAAACAACCGCTGAAGTGCGTCTCCAACAAATTCAAATTATGATGAGTAAACCCCGATCAATACAATACAATCCGTGAGCAAGGTTGTCACTTGTCAGACGGCCATACAGAAATCGTTGTACCGAGTTGGCTACTTGACTGGTACTGAAAACGAAAAACTGGCACATCGGTAAAACCCGTTCTACACGGTAAGACCCGACCGCCTGACAGAGGTGAACTTGGTCCGGTGGGAATGAAAATCGACCGTGTAGACGTTGGTCGTGCGACCAAATATGGGCGGAGTCAATCGAACCTTGGTCGGGAGCGCAGCCGTCCCGACAGGCTGCGTCCGCGGTGGGACCCGACCGTCAGCCGACCAGCGTTGCCAGTATGATTTCCCAAAAAGGTACGGTTGGCTTTCTGAAAAGGTACGGTTTTTTACTTCAAGGTACGGTTGGGTCAGGATACTTCTGCAAGAACTAGATCAGTTTTTTTTCTTCTTTGAGTTGGCTGTCTGTGATCGTAGGTTGGAAAAAAGCGATATGGAATCGAATATTCAAAGGGACATGGTGAAGTAGAACATTATTTTACCGATTGCATAGAACACCTAATAGTACTACGCCGATTGCCAATATTGAACAAATTCATTTGTAAATCAATTATAGAATGAACTCGAAGAAAAATAAACTAATCTAGTTCTTGCAGAAGAATTTCGACCCGTACGGTTTCGCTAGAATTTTGAAAAATGCCGTAGTCTACTCATATTCTACAGAAAAAACAAGGTGTTGGCAAAACAAAATGAAAATAATGTTTTAGGAACTAAGAAAATTCCATTTATGTAATTTGTGCCCATAATTTAGTATCAAATGTGTCAGAAAGTTGAAAAAAGTACGAGTCTCATTATTTTCTATTAGTTTTAGTTTTATTAGTTGTTTTTTACCTTTGTAGTGGAAAATAAACTACAAGTGTAGAAAAGGTACGAAAAGGTACGATCTAGCCAAGGTACGGCTGTGGTACGATTGTGTGACGAATAGTACGGAAAACCGTACTTTTTGGTACGGTCTGGCAACGCTGCAGCCGACAGCGTTCCAGACGGTGGGGTACTGTTGACACGACCAAGTTCACCTCTGTCAGGCGGTCGGGTCTTACCGTATAGAAGGGGTTTAAAAATTGATTTTTTCAAGAAATTTAATCAAAAAAGGAAATCAATTTTGAAAGAAATAGAGGGCAGTAAACACTAAACAAGCACTTGTATCAACCATAGAGTGGATAAATACTACTGACTGCGATTTTTTGTCCGTGTTACATTTGAATTCATGTTCAGAAAAAAGTTTTTTTTTAGTTAGAAATATCGATTGTACAATAAATTTGTCGTTTATTATGTATTTTTGGTCAACGGCCAATCTAGGTATTTTTGTATAACGAGTACTGAGTAGACTTGGTACATGGTACGTGAACGTGACACTAAAAACTGGTATTGTACACCAAAAATCGGTACGTTTGACAACCCTGTCCATGAGTGACAATCCAATCCAAACTAGAGTTGTCATCACAGAAATCGACTAAGGCACACACTGTACAGCGACCTACAGCTTGGCCAGAACAGATTGAAACGGAACTAATCTTTTTGTTTCTGACAACGTTTTAAAATCTTTGATATTTGATGTAAACAAAGACCGCAGGTTAGTTAGATTTATTATTGTGCCATAAAACTGACGTAATAACTGAAATAAAATAAAATGAAAACTTGAGAGGTTTCAAGGGACACTCGGATGGAACGAAGTTACTGTATACACTCAACAAAAATAAAAGTCGCGACTCCGCTCCGCTCCACTCCACTCCACTCCACTCCGCTCCGCTCCACTCCGCTCAGCTCCGGTCAGCACTTTGAATGATATTATTTTATTATTTTTCACTTATTACGTTAGTTTTATGGCACAATAATAAATCTGACAAAGCTGCGTTCTTTGTTTACATCAAATATTAAAGATTTTAAACGTTATCTACAAACAAAAGAGATTCAGGGCCCCCGTAAGGTCTACTGGCGCCTGTGTGCAAAAAAGGATTTTGGCGCCCCTTAAGGCATTTTGAATTATCTTTTTGAAGTGAAAACTTCTTTAGCGGCGTTGTACACTTTTTCTGTAATGGGTAAAAAATTTAAAACTCGCGTCAGGGTCACGTGACCAAAACTCGCGTCAGGGTCACGTGACCCTGATCGAAAATGAGTAAGACGTCATTCAAATTAAAAATAAAACATAGTAACAAAAAAGTTTTCACTTCTACCGGCACTCCTGGAGTGCAACCTTTTTTTTGAAGTGAAAACTTCTTTAGCGGCGTTGTACACTTTTTCTGTAATGGGTAAAAAATTTAAAACTCGCGTCAGGGTCACGTGACCAAAACTCGCGTCAGGGTCACGTGACCCTGATCGAAAATGAGTAAGACGTCATTCAAATTAAAAATAAAACATAGTAACAAAAAAGTTTTCACTTCTACCGGCACTCCTGGAGTGCAACCTTTTTTTTGAAGTGAAAACTTCTTTAGCGGCGTTGTACACTTTTTCTGTAATGGGTAAAAAATTTAAAACTCGCGTCAGGGTCACGTGACCAAAACTCGCGTCAGGGTCACGTGACCCTGATCGAAAATGAGTAAGACGTCATTCAAATTAAAAATAAAACATAGTAACAAAAAAGTTTTCACTTCTACCGGCACTCCTGGAGTGCAACCTTTTTTGAAGTGAAAACTTCTTTAGCGGCGTTGTACACTTTTTCTGTAATGGGTAAAAAATTTAAAACTCGCGTCAGGGTCACGTGACCCTGATCGAAAATGAGTAAGACGTCATTCAAATTAAAAATAAAACATAGTAACAAAAAAGTTTTCACTTCTACCGGCACTCCTGGAGTGCAACCTTTTTTTTTTTGAAGTGAAAACTTCTTTAGCGGCGTTGTACACTTTTTCTGTAATGGGTAAAAAATTTAAAACTCGCGTCAGGGTCACGTGACCAAAACTCGCGTCAGGGTCACGTGACCCTGATCGAAAATGAGTAAGACGTCATTCAAATTAAAAATAAAACATAGTAACAAAAAAGTTTTCACTTCTACCGGCACTCCTGGAGTGCAACCTTTTTTTATGGTAGATCGGTCAGTGGCGTATTTTAAAATTCAGCGCCCTGGGGCTGTAAAGCTTGCGCTTCGGAACTTAAACACAAAAAAAAAAACCCATCAAGTGCTAGTCAAACTTCACACCCAGAGCTCCGTACCATCTTAGAGAAGACAAATTTCATTTTTTGTAGACCAATACAAGATTAACTAACTTATGAAGCATTTGCTACTGCTACCTATCAAAAGTGAGGTCATGAAAACCGAGTGTCAACGTTAAATGTAGCGCGAGCGAAGCGAGCGCGAAATTTTTTAGCTTTTTGGAATAGGACATAGCAATTCTTCCTAGAAGAACGCAGTGAGCTCTAAAAGTTTAACGTTTCCGGACTTCAAGTTTTAATCTAAAATTAGTGATAT
The DNA here is from genome assembly GCA_036375495.1 of Agrotis segetum. Lineage (NCBI taxonomy): Eukaryota > Metazoa > Arthropoda > Insecta > Lepidoptera > Noctuidae > Agrotis > Agrotis segetum. Next base: position 405,873 of record JAQSVV010000102.1, read on the forward strand.
CAGATATTTGAAGTATTTAATAGGTACTTAAAAGTATCTTAAGTACCTATTAAATACTTCATATATATCCTAGTTAGGTTCTCAACTTTTCTTTAAAAATATTTTTGTTTTTTTTTTAATTTTTTTTCTGGGCCCTTGGTTTTGGCGCCCCCTAAAGGATGGCGCCCGTGTGCATTGCACACATTGCACATATGGTAGCGGGGGCCCTGAAGAGATTAGTTCCGTAATGGTGAACGCACATTTAGCCGCACCGCAGTCTCCGCAGTCTGTTCTCTTACCGAATTCTTTGAATTTGCGATGCGGTGTGCGAGGGATCATAGAACTTCATACAAAGAATTGGGTCTCCGCAGTCTGTTCTCTTACCGAATTCTTTGAATTTCCGATGCGGTGTGCGAGGGATCATAGAACTTCATACAAAGAATTGAGTAAGAGAACAGACTGCGGAGACTGCGGTGCGGCTAAATGTGCGTTCACCATAAAACACCATATTTAATCGTTCTGTCGTCGAAACGTCCAGGAATGAATCGTTGTGTCGGCGAATCGTTCAGCGGAGAAACGTTTGTCGGAGTTATGTTTCCATGGACCTAAAAAAAAAGCCGGACGGAACTTCACTAAGAAAGAATTGAAGCACCCATAGTAAGTCAGTGCGCTTGTCCACACAAGCCGGCACACACACATTCACACCATAGTAAGTCAGCCGTCGGCCATTACGCTTCGAACGACACTCGCGGTTTCATACGGTGTTATTTTGTCTAATAAAAATCAAAGTATGCCGTCATGTGTTGCAAAAAGTTGTCTAAACCATAGTAGTTCAATTAAAAAAGCCAGGGGATCACTTTTCATAGTTAAACATGTCATTTTGAAGCTTATTTCTCGATTTTACGTCAATAAATTTTATAAAAATCTCGAAATCAATCAGTGTTGCACAACTATTTCAAGGTTCAAATTATTTTAAAATCGGGAGATTTATATTTTGTTACTATTTATCGTTATTGTATTCTTCTGTATTTTTACCCGACTGCGCGACGCAAAAGAGGGTAATGTGTTTATCAGTCTATGTATGTATGTATGTATGTATGTATGTTTGTTTCTATGTGGCGTTCTAGAGACCAAATGCGTTGGCCGATTTTGATAATTTTTACGTTAATCGATTCGTCTTGACCTTGCGAGTGTCACTAAAGACATGACAGTAATCAAAATTCACCACAGCGACAACCAGACGCCATATTGTCAAAATGAAAAAAAAAAAATGTCGATGAACTATGTCATGTGGGGTATCGTTGAATAGGTATTTTAAAATCATCTTTAGGTTCCCTCTATCATTTTTCATTTTAAATAATAGTTTAGGAAATATAACGATTTAAAGGTGTTTAGCAAAACAATAATTTCTTAATAGTAACTAAAAAGTATGAAATAAAAAAAATATTTAACGAAAAACAAAAAACCCGACTGCTTAAAAAAAAACTAAAAAGAAAGAAACAAGCCCAGTAGTTAAGAATTCACTCATTCACACTCACAGTCGGGGCCCGTTGGGAAGATTTGATTGGTATAATTTGAATGGGCCCCGACTGTGAGTGTGAATGAGTGAATTCTTAACTACTGGGCTTGTTTCTTTCTTTTTAGTTTTTTTTAAAGCAGTCGGGTTTTTTGTTTTTCGTTAAATATTTTTTTTTTACAAGTTTCCCCACGGCAAATGATGCATGGAAAAATGATTATATAAAAATAATAAGGGAGTGTAGACATGGAATAGGAATGTAGACGTGTAGGAATGAAACATAAAATAGCTTTAATTAAATATTTATAGGCGAAAAATACTTAAACATTCGTTTTCACCATTTAAGTAAATTAGAAGGGATTTCTAGATGTGTCAATAGCAAAAGACAAGTCTACAAAAATTTGAATAACCAAAAGGGATTGTAAAACTTTATTAATATTAAACGAGTTGTAAATATTTTATATCCAATGTGCTTAAATTATTTTACCTTTATTTTAAAAATAGGTATCTGTCACAAAAAAAATGTAATTAAACTTAAGTTCAAGGGAGATCTTAATTAAATATTGTTTAAAAATGGGTAATTTTTTCCTTCATCTGGCATCCCTATACAAACTCACACATATAAACACGGTCGCCATTTTGGTGCTTCAATCGTTTCTTAGTGAAGTTCCGTCCGCCTTTTTTTTTAGGTCCATGTGTTTCAAAATCATTTTTTTATGATAATGATTTTTATAAAAAGACAAAATATTTTTAGGCGAGTAACTGTTTTCAAAATTTTTAGTCTGATTCTTTGTGACAGTTATTTTAACGCATGCATGGTACAACACTATTCGTAGTGAAACTTCTTGATTGATGGGCAGGACGAAGTAAATCCAATCAAAATAATGCTTATTTTCTAGTTTGTTGTATTAAAATGAAATAAAGAAGACAGTATTTAAAATGTGCCCACATATTTAATTTAAAGCTACAATATATTACAATCCAGTTAGATATTTCATCGAAATGGCAGTTTGTGGTCTAAGAACGTTATTGTTGATTGTCTGTATTTTAGAATTGGTATGTTTTTTGTTTGATATTGGAATTCGTTAAACTTGCTCTGCTTGTATTAATCAGGACGCACGTAATTGCTATAAAAACTTCGTCAGAAATTCCCGATTTATTCTTCATGGTGCATCACTTGGGGTTAAGATGATATAAATCATGTAAAACTTAGAGATTGATGACCTCCATAGGTACCTTGAATAATCTTAAACTAAGAAACAATAATGAATCATCTATCGTGAGTAATATAGTGAACTAATTCTATTGTTGTCATTACAGATCATCACAATACAGCGGCAAGTGTTTGATTTTTTGGGTTATATGTGGCTGCCAATTATTGCAAACTTCACTAACATAATTTTGATAATATTTGGATCATTTGGAGCAGTTCAGTATATCACAAAATATCTTTTGGCAGTAAGTTTATCAGCAATCATTATTGTAGCTAATAATGTTGGAATGACCTACTTTGTTCTATTGCTTTCACCATGTGTATAAACAACATTATGCAACTAATTTATGGAGCTAACATTCACTACAACATTCTTTTGACTCCATGGGAAAGCTTTCTTTCTTATTTTAAGTTTTTTTTCAAGTAACCTAATGTTGGCATAAGTTTCACTACTGTATGAGGTAGAGTTTACAAAAACTAAATTATTTTGCATAGACTCATCCTTGTAACAAAGTGTGCACTTGTGCAGTGAATCAATGAATGTTGTTGATAAACAGAAATTGGTATTTCAAACAAACATTACTATTACATTACATAGTAAAAATATTATTATTGATTACAGTATGCAATATGGAGTTTTATGTGGCTGGTTTGGAATATATTCCTGATTTGCTACTACCTAAATTTGGGAACATTGAACCGGGTATGTATATTCAATGAAAATAATATTATGTACTTTAAAATTTGAATTTCAATGAAAAATTTAGTCACCTTGTTCATACATATTTTCAGGACAGTGGCTTGTTATCATTGGGTACAGGCAGTGTGAGCTGGTGGGAGAGCAATGGTTGGGGATGTCAGCCAGTGTGGGATGAAGTGGACGGGCCTGGCACTTGGCGACCCACCCGTGTTGAAGGCTGCTTCATGCAGTGGGACCATGTTGAACTGGGCCAGTCAACTGTTGCAGCTTTATTTGCCGCCACGGCATTTCCACTAGCTGTTGTTTTGGCTTATCGATCTTTTAAGAAGCAAAAGCCATCAGCAGGTAATGCAGATGCAAATTTAAGTGAAATTTATATTTGACTTGACATAATATATTATACTCATCCATATAATTATTATCTTCACAGATAAAGGAACAATGTCGCGTCGTCCAGTTTATACGATTGAATTGAGTCCTACAGAAACGAACATCAGCGAAACTTCGATGAAGCCAATGACCCCACGCAGAGTAAAACGTCGTTCAGGATCCCGGGGTAACAACTCCTCAGTGCGCAGATCGCGCCGCTCATACAGAAATGCTGGATATTTATCGTCCAATGCTTCGTTGCCGCGTGAGGCGAGAGCGTCTCGTCCGACATCGGCACACTCATCATACTCTAATTTCCACGCCGCACGTCCAGTTTCATATCACACAGCTGAAAGGGAAAACTTCCCTGGAATAGAAGACGCTTACGACCCACCGCCTCCTGTCGAGTCTGTTCCTATAGTAACTAATAATAGATATAATACCATAGGACGCAGCAGTATGAAATCTGGCTACGATGTCGTCGGGCCTTACAACGAACCAAACCCACCGAGGAAGTACGAATCGAACATTCCGTCCTATGACAATATTGAACGAAATTATGAGGCCGCGCCAACTTATGATAATAGAGCGGACAATATAACTCCTTGCGAGTCTCCGTCGTACGTGTACGGTGGCGCCTACGGCGAGGGCGCGTGGCAGACGCCGCCGCCGCCCGCGCCGCCCTACAGCGCGCGCGCCACGCCGCAGGCTCCCGGCCCACCTGCTTACCAACCAACGAATGATCATTATAACTGAATATAGCTCCATAATATCTAAAGTCCTAAATAATTGCAGAGTACTTAAGTGCCTTACTCTTGTGATGTTACTTGGTAGTCTAAAGTTTCTACATTGACACCTGTTTTATTATAATTATGTAGTTTTTAAGTTCTGATTTATATTTAAGGATACCGAAAGAATAATTGCCATCAAGTGGTGTGTTTATGAATGAATGAATTGTAATATGAATGTGATTTTATACGAATTACTCTTTTAACTAGTTTTGACAATGGTTATTTTTTAATTGGGTTTTAGGCGAGGATATTTTAAGTCATTGTTATTATTTTTTCAAGACATTAGCTTTAATGAAAGTTTTAGTGTTAATTTTCTGCCAGAAATAGGTTAGTTTATCATATCACAAGAATTTCGTCTTGCAGATCTGAAACTAGTAATGGAACCTCTACAGTTCTATCTACACTATTCGTATTTTTGACCACTGGCACAATTTATATACCTACCTACCAGTGAATGAATTTATGCTTGACTAGCGACCCGCCCGGCCGCCCTGGCTCTCTGCACGGGAGCAATCTCTAATATATTAAGCATGTTATATACATAAAAATCGCATGAAAATCCGCTGTGTAGTTTCAAAGATCTAAGCATAAGATAGGGACACACAGCAGAAAACGACTTTGTTTTATACTATGTAGTGATGTTTGCGGTTTGCACAAGTGTTATTTGTATATTCCAGGTGACATATTGTTCACCTGTATTAACATTCCAATGACATTCCTAACAAAAGCTGAAAAGCATAAAATATTATTTTAGAAACATTTTCAGCAGTGTGAGTGGAAATAAATATAGGTTCATCAAGATTACTTAAGTGCGAATTATTTTATTACACATTGAGAATTTACTAGGTTGTAGACTTCCGTCCAAATAAGTAATTAACTAGAATCTCACAATTCTATGAAATCTAAATTTTTTATGATTAATATTGTATTTTGCGAAAGTCTTGATGATAATGGACCAATTTTGTACCTAGCAATTAATTAGATTACAACGAGCTTTATTAGGTTAAGAGAATAAGTTATAGGTTATATTTGAACCAGACTGTCTGGTAATTTTTATACCAAATATACACCTACTAAGGAAATATTGTATTTTATTTGATATATTATTTTTAACCGACTGCGTAATGTTGATGAAACAAATTCCTAAGTCCTACAGTACTCAGGGGTTTGTTTCATCTACAGTACTGCAGCTAGCAGTGTACGAATCGAGCGGAGCGAGCTCAGTACATATGGCACCCCGACACGGACAGGTTAAGGGTCGATTTATACTAGCGCAGAGTCGAAGCGCATCGAAGCGTATTTCTAAAACTGAACATAACAATTTCAACCTTAACTCCACAGCGTAACGCACACATTACTTCTAAGATTTTCACGATTCACGATCAGCGTTGTTCACGCGCAGACGCGCGAATTCTGAAGAATGCGCGCGACTTCTTAAAATCTTAGAAGTAATGTGTGCGTTACGCTGCGCTGTGGAGTTAAGGTTGAAATTGTTATGTTCAGTTTTAGAAATACGCTTCGATGCGCTTCGACTCTGCGCTAGTATAAATCGACCCTAAGTTATAAGGGGATAGCGGATTTGTTTTTCAATACAAAAGGTGGAGGAAAAGTGCAATACCTTTTAGTCGTTGCCTATCAAAGTCGACCACAAGGAAAACGTGTCCAAAAAAACGTGGAAAAAATCGGTAAATTTTCCAAAGAAAAAAAAAAGTGAAACACTTCATATCGAGCATTGGAATTTTATTCTTAACATAAATCTTAACCGACACAGTCAAAGTTCAGATCGCAAAAATATACTATCACAAGGTATTATTAAATACTGGTTCCGTAATAACTAATCAATGAATATTAAAATAAGTCACTTTTTTAGTAAAGTTGTATAAAATTGCCGACTATATACAGAGAAAAATTATATAGAAACATTAGTTGGGATTATTACTACTAAAGTTAATGGATAATGAAGTTGTTAGTTTCATTCAATACAAATGCATCAACGCATTATACAAAACCGACTAATTGCCAAGCTCCAGTACACGAAGTTGGATTAAATTAATGAAAAAACTCAAACACTTTTATTATTACGACAAATACTATAAATACTAAAAAGAGAATTCCGAACATAATGCATAACAATATGAAATGGAGATTGTCTTTATGAACAGTAAAGTTACTTGTGCGGAACCACATTAAATGCTACGCAAATTATCGTCGTTTAATAATTGTGTAAAATTGACTAGTCTCTTTATTGACAACAACTTTAAAAGTATGAGTCTTGAGTCTTACATAAAAGTACTCTTTCGCGCGGCGATAAGTTAGTTGTACGCTTATTCTATTCGATATGGGTATGGTAAAGGCGTGTGCACACTGGGGCGTGTCAGATGGGCGGCAGCGAGCGGCGCTCGGCGGCCGTGAGCGCGGGGTGCCACACGTCCACGATCAGCACCAGGCGCGTGCCGGTGCCGTTGTGCCACACTTCGTGCTCGAAGCTGTCGTCGAACATAAAAGTTTTTCCCACTTGCCACTGTCTGGGAATGAAAAATACATTAGTCTAAACATGTGAACTCCTTTCGGCGTTCAGTGGTAGGCCAGGGTTTCGCTGGTTTACCTAGCACGTATTCGACTACAATGTTGATCAAGTCTTTTTGGAAACGTAGAAAGTTGGTTGCAGTAACTCTGAAGTAACTGAAACCAACTTGATATTGGTACGATTTTTGTTTATGTAAAACTAAAAGACAGACAAAATGATTATATCAGAAAACAAAGCAATTCTTGACGGATTAGGTACCTGGTTTCTTGATCCACTCTTATGTAAGTATCTTTGGTATTGCTGAGACCTAAGTGCATTCTCAAACGGCAGTTGGTGGGTCCGACGTGCGGGCGCACGTGCGTGCCGGGCTGCATGGCGCTGAACTTGACCTGGCCGCGCCGGCAGCCCGCGGCCGCCACCTCCGAGCGCACGATGGCACACGTCACCGGCGCCCTCTTACATCTGTTCGGAACTTCCTGCCCGCGAACGAACAAGTCTAACTGCGACCATTCGCCTCGCTCTTTCAATCCTTCTTTCTCTTTTTCATATAAAGCTTTAGCAGTTTCTCCTTCCTTTAAAATTTCCTTCCAAGACTTTTCTAATGTACGAGCCAACTTTAAGTACGGAGTCTGCTCTATATCCCACCACGGTTGACTTTTTAGTCGTTCAACATTATAGAGAGAACGTTGTGCGGGAGACAGAAAGTGTCCCAGTGCCGCCCCTCGCTTGTGAACTTCGTGGGCTTCTGCGAATCTACCCAGTAAGAGGAGTGAGTCTCCCAGATGGTAGTAGAACCGAGGTTCTGTCGCGGGGCCAATGTCTCCCTCCAACGCTTTTTGGAAGGCTTCAACTGCCTCTTCAAGACGGTTGTGTTTGGTTTTAAGAACAAAGCCGTGGTGAGCCAGAGCAAAGCGATCGTCAGGCCATTTCTGAAGAGTATCTTTTATGACCTGTTCTGCAAGGTCAACTCTGAAACAAAACGACAATTTTAACATCTTGCATGTTTTCACAATATTGAGTGCTATCCAAGTAAATATTTATTCACAAAAGGTATTATACCTGTTAGCCATGAGGAAGGACACTGTTAAGTTGTTGTGGTAGTCGACAACATCAGGAAATCTGCGAATCAGCAACCTGTAGACGGGTTCCGCGCTTAAATAGTTACCTGAGAAAAAAATAATAATTTCGATTCATTGTAAAAACGTTACAGATAAAAGAAAAAAACATTGAGTAGAACTAACCTCTAAATCGTATTCTGTCAAGTGTTCGATTGGCGACTTCAAGTAGCCTCTTGTCGGAAAGCCGTTCGTTCATTTTGAGCACGTCGAGGTAAGAAGTGATGGCTTTAGTGAGCAGTCGGTTGTCTCTCTGCTGTTCCGCCTGCAGGTCGTGTGCGCGCGCCCGCAGCCAGCGCGCGCGCCCGCTGCCCGCCAGCCGCGCGGCGCCCGCGACCGACAGCGCCGCGCTCCAGTGGCCCTCCGCACGTTAGTACACAATACACTCACACACACGCACACACCACAGCCGCTCACCCGCATGTAACGACGAAGAAGGAAGCAAAATTTGATTTAAAAAGGCTTTTGTACACATTAGTAGTTCTTTTGGTTCCCACTTCGTGTTTCAGGATGAGCGACCGGTCCTACTCTAAGGGAGACGATGTCGTAGGGACCAGACGGACGGCCGCGCGGGGTGCGGGCGCGGGCGGGCCCGGCGGGTCCCCACGAGTCGACAGGGAAATGGCACAACGAGCAAAGTATGATGGATGCGAATATTGGATGCAAAAAATAAAAATAAGTTAGTCGAGCCATTCCTGTAATTTGATTAAATTGTCTGATGAGATATTGTTCTTAGTGTTCACAACCCTATTCAGTATTTCATTATTGTTGGTGTATTCGTTGTAAACTTGTAATGTTATAATGCCAGCAAGCTGTAAGCTTAGAAGACATCGGAGTAGCATGCTAGTTAAAAACACAGTTACGTGCAGTTCAAATAATGTTTAAAAACACAATCAAACCATTCGTAAATTAAGGTATGAGAATACACCAACAATTTTCTACCGCATTAAGATAATATTCTCCGTAATGTAATTCTTTGTTCTTTGGATAACATATAGCATTGATATCATAAAACGTGCTGATTTTAGCACCATTTAACTCGACTAGAGACTCACCTGGCGCAACTCTTCTTCAGCTTGGTCGAGCTGCTGGCGCCAGTACTGGTCACTGGGCTCTCCCGGCCAGTCGTCCTCTATACTGTTCCCACCATCCTCTGAAAATGGAGAATGTAAGGTTTTAATTTATATATCTAAAGGTATGATATGAAACCAAATAAAACACGAACCGAATTCGGTCCGACTTTTAGATGCTTTTTATATGAAACGTTTGGTGAATGCTTTATTCTAAATCATATTCATATATATTTTCTTGGTCGTCATACCTTCCTAAGATTGATAATCTAATAGAATGGAAAAAGAATACAAACATCGAAACTATTCTAAAAATAAAAAAATACAAAACACGAACGGCAAAAAATAAATACACATAAGAAAAATTAATAACTCATATCCACTCACGGTTCAGTTAGTTCATGCCAGGGAGTGTTAATTGGTTAGAATGATGAAGCCAGCGTGTCTACACGAGCAAGCGGGCACGCGCATACAGTCGTGTTTACTGTGTTTTTGTCCGGGCCGGTCGGGTTCGGGTAGACGACCGTATTTAGCTTCAAGCCGACTGAGAAGCTCTGCATCATCAACATCCGATATTTCTTCTTCTTCATCATCTTCCTCTTCTAGTTCTTCTTCAATTTGTTCTTCGTCGATTATTTCTACGTCATCAGGTACATCGTCGTCAGGTTCTGGCGCGGCTGCCTTTTGAACGGGGGCGCTTACTGTCACAGGCTCTTTTACTACTTTTTTCACAATTTCTTCTTCATCCTCTTCCTCAGCTTCTTCGTCGTCGCTATAAAGTTCTTTGTCTTTCGTGGGTTCTTTGGCAGGTACATCCTGTGGGTTGTTTCTCACATTTATTTAAAAGCGTTATATAATGTTTTACTTGTATACAATATCAGTGTTTGTCTTACCTTAGTGTCAATAACTACTTCTTCGTTTTCTTCTTCTTCTTCTTCAACGTCTTCCTCCTCACTTTCTTCTTTGCGAGGTGCAGCGGATTTAAGTACAGAAGAAATCTTTTCGTCTAAAGTTTCCTCCAATATTGGTTTAATTTCTTCTGCAACTTCAATTGGTATTGCTGAAGAACGTAAAACAACTAATTATGAAGGGTTTGTGGTGTAGTTAGTGTATGATATTTATCTGTTAGAAATGTTTCCTACCAGCTGCGGCTTCTTCTTCAGATATGAGAGTCATACGTCGGTTAATGACTGGTGTTTCCTCCCTAATAGCATGCTGATCGTCACTTGCTGCCGTATCATCTGTTACGAAAATTATATTTCATTTTCTGACTTTATTATTATTATATGCATTTAATATCCTTAAGGGTTGTGTAAAGTCTTGCTACATCTTTTCAATAATATTATGGTTAAAAGGAAAAATACTAAAAAGGTGAACATTTTGAAATGGTAATATATTATTTGGTGTATGATTGCACAAATTCAATTCAATCTGGCTAATATATTCCCTAATTGCTGACAATTTATTACACTTGTCAAACATAAATAGAAACGCTTTATTGGAGTTGTTCCAAGTAATTACGATTGGATTCCATTAGGTAACAAATTTGTAAGCTGCCATCCCATTTTCTACAACAAATCCTAATAATTCTATTATTCTGTTGCTACTCAAATAATGGACATAAGCTCAGAATTTTAATGAGAGAAATTTTTAACAGTTCCTTTTTCTGAATTTTCTGCTTCTGCTTAGGCAGAAGATTTAAAGAATAAACAAGTTCAGTTTATGTGTGGTAACTGCAATATGTCTGCCAGCAACATTTGCCATCCTAGAGACAAAAATTTGATGCCTCCCTATGTTATATTTGATTGAAAGCGAGATTCAATAACTCAGTTAAGTTAGTAGGTACAATCCTTACACAGTTTTTTTACCTCGCACTTTATTTTTATCAAAGTATAGAGTTTGAAGCTACAAATTTATTTTTGTTGAAATAAGGTTGGTATTGTGAGAGGCAGAATAGCTGTGCAAGGGTTGTAGAGTACGCACCGCGCGGGGCAAAGGCTCGGCGCACGACCGCGTGTGTGGCGACGAGCAGCGCGCCGCCCACCACCAGTTTCAGCCACACTGCAACACACGCGGGATTCGCGTTAGCCCCTTAGCCATAAGCCACACGCAGTGGGCCAAGACTCGTGCAGTCGCAACAACTGGCCGAGACTTGCCGAGCTCAGTACCTCTAGCGCAAACATAGAGGGCAACAGATATCCATCTTGGTTGGAGGGAAAGGTCGTCTCAAACATAAAGCTAGCCATGTTGTGGGTTTTGGTCTTCAAAATGGTCTACCAGAGCAGGTATGCTATGTCTCTTCAGACTAAATCATTGAGAGGTTCCAACGCCTTCAAACAAGACAAACAAATGGCCCGTTGTGAACTCATAGATTGTCGAATTACAAGAAAAAGAAAGAATTATCCATAAAACAGAGTATTGAGGCGAGCTGGCAACGTTTAACTGTCAAACTGAACAACTTAACATTGACCAATGTTGGTGCTAGAGGTACAGGTTATTGCGACTACACATTTTTTCTATCTCTTTCGTATTCCAAGCTCTTTAATTGCACATCACGCGTGTGTTGCATCATTAATAAAAGATGAACTGGGCAACACTAATCAGCGATTTATTCATACTAAATGTCGTTAAAATATGCAGTTATGCACGAAGGCCGACGGGATTTTGAATTTGGAATGCGTACGTCGTTTTTGAACAAGAAGTCGGTTTCAAATTGAAATAAGCAAAATATTCGATTCTTGGTATGCTATATAATGTACATTGTCTTTAACCTCCTATCTCCCGAGTACAACACTGTCTAAATGTAAAATTAGACCTTATTGTGATCAAGTTGCGACATAGGAGGTTACGATGCCCCGCTCCAATCTTCACAATATACAAAACCCAACTTCTAGTCCCATAAATGTTTTGAATTACACATTACAAGCATTACAACACAAATAAAAGTACAGAATAAATAGAAAAATTAATGAAAATAAATTATGTGTTTGTGAGTCCCGTGTCTACTAACAAAAAAAGGTTGCACTCCAGGAGTGCCGGTAGAAGTGAAAACTTTTTTGTTACTATGTTTTATTTTTAATTTGAATGACGTCTTACTCATTTTCGATCAGGGTCACGTGACCCTGACGCGAGTTTTAAATTTTTTACCCATTACAGAAAAAGTGTACAACGCCGCTAAAGAAGTTTTCACTTCAAAAAAAGAAAAAGAAAGTAATCTTATCTTAGCACGTCTAAAGCAAATGGGTCGAAATAAAAGAAATTAATTTCAACAACGTTTATTTTTACATAGTTTTATGAAATAATATTTTTGATGTTAGATCTAAGAGATATTTGGTAATTGTTTTAAAATTAAAACTTTTGTTAGTACGAGTCGGTGTCAAATGTGCACTGATAAATGAGGTTTAATGTCAAAAGTTAAAGGAAAGACTGAAACCATCCAGATGGTGCAGCAATAAAAAGCCACTTAAAAAGCAAGTTATTAAGGGTGATTATGGCATGCAGGGAGCTAGATCATCAAATAACTTACTGTGAGAAGCCTGTTCCTGTTCACGTCTCAATTCTTCTTGTTGTTTCTCGTATTCTTCTTCGTCAGCGAGCGTGTCTGGGGGCTTTATTGTAGTAGGTTCATCTTCAACCTGGAAAAGCGGAATTGTTGAATTTTTTGGACTTTCATTCTTAACTTCGACCTATCAGATTTTATTGTTAATAACAAAATTAGACAGTGAAATAATACTTCAAAGGTCAAGATTACAATTGTCATAAAAAGTCGACTATGCACCACTTTCTTGTATTGTAATTGACAGAAAAATAGCAATAATTTTATCTCTTTAACAATTGGTCTCCTGATTATTAGAGGAGCTGATTGACGGTTCGGAGAGCGCTAAACTCTTTCCAAACCCAATTCTAGGCCGAGTTAATATAGATTGTCATCGACAAGATAAGAAGAAGAAGTCTCTATAAAATTCATTCCCAAATTGAAAGTCTATTTAATCTCGATTGCCAACGTTATGCATAAAAGAATCGAGTGTCTGTCTGTAAGGTGTAAGTCGTAACCTACCTCAACTAAAGGTTTTCCTTTGGGTACAACAATAGCCTCCACTTCGTCGTCAGCTTCCAAAAACTCCTCATCTTCTGAAACTTCGTCCTCAACATCATCTACATCCCCCACATCCTCGGGAGCTAACTCACTCGAGTTTTCTGAAATGACAAACCGAAATTCATTTGTGATAACCATTCTTAGGCCCAGTATCCTCCAAAGCGGAGAAGAGAGATGTTTGAATGACCAATCAGATGTCAACAAATGTCAACTGAACCTAAGCGGAGAGGAGATGTGGACATCTGATTGGTTATCCAAACACATCTCCTCTCCTCTACGCTTTGGTGGGTACCAAGCCTTAAGGGCTTCACACACAGCAGCTATAATGTAAAGATGTACATTATAGCACGATACATCCCAATCATTACATCTTTCCATAGAGATACGAAGATGTAAAAATATACATTATAGCTGCTGTGTGTGGTCTCCTGATTTCTATGGAAAGATGTAATGAGATCTATCGTGCTATAATGTACATCTTTATATTATAGCTGCTATGTGTGAAGCCCTTTAATGTTTGAAAAGATAAGCATTTATAATGTCAAACTGAAGTGCCAATGTTTTAGGCGGACAACATACAAAATACTGTTGTGCTAAAGATACGGATAAGATGATGTGACTTTTTTATCGTGGTAAAATCATCAAATGAGTCCTCCCACCTAGGGCAGCGCGGGAGGGACTGTCAGACTCGTACCGACTAAAATCCACGGTGTCCTTCAATAGCCCTTTATGTTCCGGGGTCACGGTAATTCGACGCTACGACGGCACGGTAAGGGTCAGCTCATACCGAGACGGGGCGCAAAGGGCACATTTCAATAGAGTTACTCAAAATCTAACTTTTTTTTCCAACGCGAAAATACGAGTATACACCTTTCGCAACGCATAGCGGCGCAGCCCTGCGCCGTGTTGCATTTTAATAGAGACTCAAAATCTAACTTGTAAACAAAGTTAAACACGATAAGATACACATTTGCAGTATCGTTGTGTTACGTAGCGCCGCGTCGCGTCGCGTCGCGTTTCGGTGTCTGACCGTAAGATGAAAAAACCTATTTGATGTTTGTGAAAATCACATCTTAACGTAATCTGAAAGGAAAAACTGTGAAAACTGTATTGTATTTATAATTTTCAGTTCTTAGATTCCTACCTTCGCTCTTATCGTCTTCCTCCGCCTCAGCTGCAGGTAGTTCTTCAGATAACGCATCTTCATCAGAAATCTCTTTCTCCAGCCTCTCTACTTCCACTCCTAGATCTTCTACTTCTTCTTCTTCATGTTCATCTTCTTCCTGCAACATTGTTCGTCTGTTAATAATCAAGACTAGACTGCCTGAATTTACAATGTCACAAATTACAACAGTAACAAGATGGTCTACAAATCAAAGTTCTGATTTAGAATTGTAGACCAAAAGCAAAATACGATGAAAGGTGACAAAATGTGCCATTAGACTGTCCATCTGAATTTTAAACACATCAGTCAAAAAAGTGTTGGTAAGTCTAAAAGTAGATTAAATTATAAACAGCTGGCCTATCATGACGTCGTAAAGCGTGAGTTGTTCCACTGTGGGAAAGAGACAGAGCTATAAAATTCGTCTAGCGTTTTATGTGCCGGGGTCACGGTAATAAGATAAGTCCCGCGTCCCCGGCAGGCTTTGGCCCTCTGAGACTAGGCTACCAGGGCTATCTTTCCAAGATTCTTTAACCGACACAGCAAGGGCTTCCTATAAAAATAAAACTAACTTGACTCAGAGGTGTTAGTTTGCGACACCTAACTTACTAAGGTGATCCTGGAGTCTCATAGGTCAAAGAGGGCCCTGATTATATGGTTATAATTTCTTCATTTCTGTTTGTATTCCTAGATCAACAGAAATAAGTAGTAACTTCTAAACACATACAAAGTAAACTGAAATACATAAAACACTAACAAATATAATCAAACCTAATAAAAAATGACAGTAATATAATAAGCCATACTGTAGTCTTGCAGATAAATTTTTAATACAGTCAAAGGCAATTCAAGTTAATATGTTATTATTTGTCATTCCCTAAAAAAAAAGGCTCTGCAACTTTTGTTCGGTCAAGAAAAATTTTGAAAAGTAAGCATCAAAATGTTAGTGCCAATCAAAACAAAATTGTTTATAATGTTGCTAAGCATCACACTTTGCACCTCGTTTTCACGTGTTTCATTGTCATCTTGTTCATTTTCTTCACTGTTGTCATTATCACCATCACCATCTTCATCATCATCTTCTATACTGTCTTTTTTCACTTCATTTGAATCATCATCATTATCATCATCTTCTGCTGTGTCATTTTCTTCTACCTTCTGTAGGTCGTCGTCGTCATCATCATCGTTATCATCATTTGCGTCACCTTTTTCGTCTTCACCACTTTCATCATACTTTCTGTAAACTTGTTCTTCATTATCATCATCCTGTTGAAATTGGAATAAATAAAATAGTGAAAACTTGAAAATGTAATCCATCATCATTCTAGCAAATAATGACTGAAAAGATAATCACACCTCATTTGATTTGTCTAAATCTTGTTCTTCACTGTTGTCATCATCTTTTTCGTTCTTTTCCTCATCTTCATCATCGTCGTCTTCATCATTGTCAGGTTGCTGATCATCGACTTCATCAGCTTCATTTTCATCATCATTTTGATTAACATCATTGTCGTCGTCATCATCATCTGCTTCTTCGTGGTCCTCATCTTCATTGTCTTCAACATCATTCTGATTTTCATCTTCATCATCTTCTTCGTCATTTTGATCATCATCTTCGTCGTTATGATCATCGTCTTCGTCGTCATCATCATCATGATCGTCAACTTCATGTTCATCATCTTCATCATCATGATCTATTTCTTGACTATGATCATCTTGATCTGTTTCTTCATCATCCTAGGTCACAAGCTTAAGATAAAATACTGTCCTGCAGTTTAAATGTTTTTTTTTCTACCTGCTAGCTCCAGAACAGAAGTGGAACTTGGTAATATCATTTAGAACTTACTGTGGTAGAAAAAATTACATTTAGAATATCTTCTCATGATCACAGTTTGCACATTTTATGACAATAAAACTTGAAAAAAAAAAAAACAAATATATATGAATACCTCATACTGGATATGGAATAATTGCTTAAATGTACCTGAAAATAAAGATCTAGTCAAGATACTTCAGCTACAGCTTATCTGCTAAAACTTACATGGTGCTTCAGTTCTAGGGTATGTTCATCATGATGATCATCATCCGGTGCATCTTCCAGCCAACCTTCAAGAACTCCTGAATACCGAGACTCCACTGAATTTGCCTCTACTGTAAAGTTATTAAAGTTTTTTAACATAATAGAATAATATTTTTTTTTTATTTATTTTTATTTAATATCATGGAACAGAGTAAAATATAAACAAAACTATTTGGATGAATGATAATGAGATATAAAGATTGAGGTGACCTGGAAACCTTATTAATGGTGAGAGATAACTGGCATGAAGAACTATTAAAATTACTGCATTGTTTCCAGCAGTGTCAGAAAAAATTATATGATTGTCTAGTACAGTTTGAAAACACTTACATTCTGAAAGACCTCTGTTTTCCAGTATGATCAGACCAATTAGAGTTACAAGTACAGCGAGCAATGAGAAGAATATGATCTTTGCACACCAATGTCCACCAGTGCCATGGTCATTATAAGAGTGCATAAACACGTCGCCTTCACCGAGCGCTGCAGCCGTGCCACGAGGCCCTTCTTCTACGCCTAACTCATCTGTAACTCAAATAAAACCCATTACAATCTCATTAGTATCCTTCCCAGATCTCATCACTTTAACTCATTATTTCTTACCTTTCTTCCTTTTCTTATCCTTACGTTTCCTTGGCTGCACGTCACCTGACATGGTTCACAAAGACTGGCGCTCCCGAGGCGACAGAGATCCACTTTATTGTTTCATAACCCTGAGTAAACAATGAACATACAATGAACTTGCATTTAAATGACACGAGTTATACAATTATCCAAATGCGCAATTTTCATGAATAAAGAAATGTTTGGCGCACGATGAAATTTTAAAATAACCTACGTACAAAAGTATGTACCACCGCAGCTTTCTTCAATTTATTTTAGAATTTTAACCTAAAAATAACCGGCAAAGACAGCTGAGGAGGGAGACAGGGATAGAATATGAGAACTAACGTTTAGGAATACTATTTAATTTTTCGAAATTGGATATTCCTTCTAATTTTAATAATGTAAATAATCAATTTAACAAACAAACTAATTAAGTTGGGGCTGGATCAAAAATAAGCTTAGGAGATTTAGTTACTTGCACCTTGCTTACACCCAGTTGCACCTTTTTCACTATTATTTTTCATTTTATCAGGAACTAAGAGTTCCAGAACGATAAGAAATCTGTCATTTTTTGACGTTTGGATATTCCAATGACAACAGAGTGCGATTTTATTGCATTGAAAAGTTTTCGATTGTATTCTTCTATCTTTTTTACTTTCATGAGAATCGTATAAACATAGCTCAGCTTTTGCTCAGCTCTAGACAAATTAAATTGTTAAAGTCTTCTGCTATTTTATTTACAACAACAAGTATTTACCCACTTCTAGGCTAGGTAAGCAAGTAGACGAAGCTGGCGATAAACCAGGTTTACGAGACTTTCAAAAGACAGAAATTCGTAAACCTATGAGCCAAGATGAGTGAAGTTATAGTTTTGTATGATGGTTATTCGGTAATGACGGGAAAAGATCAGATGTCTGCAAATTGTAGTTGCACACTACTAAAGGGACTCCACAATGTTGTAATAGACACAATGACTGCTTGGGATTCTCAGAAAATAATTACTGGTAAGTGTATAACTACTATGAAACATTCTTCAAAGGAAATATCCAATTGGTTTTAAGTTATTAATCTGTGGCTTGCTTTTATTTTGTTACAGCATTAGATAGAAATAATGTAAGGCCAGAAGATGTTAACTATGTAATATCCACTCATGGACATTCAGATCATATTGGCAATAATAACCTGTTCTTGATGGCAAAACACATAGTCGGCTTCAGTGTTTCGTTCCAAGATGAATATCACATGCATCCTTTTGATAAAGGTAACATTTATTTACTGAGTGATCTAAGCTCCAATACACTGGTATAGCATAAAAATTTTCTACTACTACTTACCTATTTTCATAAAATAAAATATAGTTACCTATATTTACTACATAAATAAAAATCATGTGAGCAACTTACCTTTTTTCAGGTGAAGAGCTAAGAATTGATGAGAATGTGAAAGTGGTTCCTACACCAGGCCATACACTTTCAGATGTCACTGTACTTGTCATATCTAAACAAGCTACAACAGTAGCAATTGTTGGTGAGTATCTAGACAAAAATCATCTCTATGTGTTTGATTTTAAGGGTTGCAACAAACTGGTTGTGAAAGTTAAGGCACCTCTGCACACTGTCCCTAAAGGCATTAAATACCTAATAACTTATTAAAATCATCAGTGTCTTGTGTTTTGGGAAAGTGTCTATTAGATAAGTTACTTGGCAGTTGGCTCATATCAGTTGGTAGTAAAAAAGGACATTTTATAACATTTTAAATTTAAATCAATGTTTTCAGGAGATTTATTTGAAAGATTTGAAGATATTCAAAATCCTAGTATTTGGTTGGAGGCTGGGAGTGAAGATCCAGTACAACAAATGAAGAACAGGTCAAAAGTAGCTGATATAGCCGATTGGATTGTACCTGGACACGGTCCCAAGTTTCAAGTCACTGAGCAAATTAGACAGACACTAAAAAAACAAATAGGCCCTGATACTCCTTCATAAATCAGTGATTTGAAACTTAGGACCAACTATAAGACTTGTAGCTTTTCTACATTTGTATTTAGATTTTAAATATAATAAGTTATAAATCATTAATAAACGTTTTATTTTTATCATACATAGGATATTCCGATTTTTCAGGCAACCCTTGACATTAGGATGTTAGCAGCCAGAAGCGCATCAGAAGCACAATATAGCTCCACACTTTAGACTTAAATAGTCACTACCTATACATGAAAGCAGTCCTCAGATGAATAATTAATCAAGGTGACTGATGATCTCTAATTAGTCCATCAGTTAGATTACTAAAAATAATTTAACCCGTATTTTTTCATCTTTTGTTACGTAAGCATCAATTCACAAAGATACGGCGCTTATATGTTTAGTTCTGACGTCACCAGTACGTACTCCCGAAACTTAGCACATAAAAAAAATATATGTTTCCATTATTTTTGAACATCCAAAGCAATGGTAATAATACATTTGCAATTTATTGATGCTTTCATCATGGTTATTTTAATCAACAGTAATCATACTCTTATGCAGTGTTGGTTGGTTGGTAGGAATAACAATTGAAAATCAAGTTTTAAGGTCAGATTTATTACACATAAAGAAATTCAATTTGCTAAGTTTTTAAAACGAAGCAGGTTTAATTTACACTAAACAATGAGGACATTTTAACAATCAGTATAAAATTTTGAAAAATACGGTATTCGTCGTCACCTGAATCCTGACAGTCTGAGATCAAATTATTTTAATCAGTAACATACTATGTATAAAATATATAAATATGATGACTGTGACAAGACTAAGAGCAGTGTTATAGGACATTATTAAAAATATATATATTTTCGAACATGAAATGCAGAATGAAAATAATTTACATCATAAAAATTGCAGTCCCTTTTCATTCTATCAAATTAAATGAAGCGGTTTTAGAAACCCTATTCGTGCTACAATTTATTTCGTCAATACATTTACGGACATTAACATAAAATAAAAAACAAATCAAAAGAAACTCAACATAAAATTAACTTATACCCTTTCCCAGCAACTTATATTAAACTGCCCATTTCATGGTCAACAAATAGATCTTATTCAAATTGTTTTAAACAAGCACGACATTAATTTTATATAAACAGTAAGTAAGTAGGTAGGTACATGATAATAGACTAGATTATTTAACATGAAAGAGTGAATTCGTATTAAAAGTAAGTGAAGCAATAGCGCCGCGCTTTCACGAACGGAGTACGAACTTATGGTGAATTAAAATTAAGCTATTGCTACATTTAAGAAAACAAGTGCTTATTACGCGATTAATTCAGCTAAAAGACCACTAAAAATTTTAAAAGGAAAGTATTTTTTTCAATTTCTAGTAAGAATGAAATAATGTTGCTACAATAGAAAATAAATTTAATTGTATTACCTATTATCGGGAGTGCTTTGTATACGACTCCCGAGCCTAAAACTTTATAATTATTTGCATTGCAGCCATTGATTCGTAATTAAAAGTTATGATCAGATCTTACATTCACATCTCATTATTATCACATCGAAATCTACATTCATTTCAACCCAACATTTCAATGCACGTGTCAGCGTCACCACTTTAGCAGACACAGGCCATAACAATATTAATTTACTTACATTTTAACTGTTTACATTTTATCAGATATGGCATAGAATATTTTTTATCCTATGGTTTACGTATAGAATGTTTGACTACCCATATCGAAAGTGTTATGAACAGTTAAAATCTTATATTTGCGCAGAAAAATTCATTAAATTTTATACAAATATTGTGGCACTCAATTTTCCAATTTCGTTATTTATAATCCATGTAGTCTCATATAAAAGTATTTAGATGTTGCTACCAGTGATACCTTCTACAGAAATCCTCGTGTCCACCAGTCCTGGCCATAATTGCTGCATGCAATAATTAAAAAGGAATTTCCTATTAATCATACATTTCTCTATATGCTATTAGAGCAAATTTCATATCACAGCCGTGGATCACTAATGCTACAAAGCTCAAACATGCCCATATCCATTCCGAACGTTAATCGATAGCTGCAACCAAAAAAAGAAAATATATGAAATACAAAAAAAAATACGTATACATAATTTTAAATATAAAATAAATAGAAGTAATACGTTTTAACAACTAAAAATGGCGATAAAATATAGATACCAATAAGAGAACGAATTTTATTTTTTCTTGTAATACATTTCAACAAATAGGAATCTCATAAAAATATTTGTACAACTTCATTTAATTGTTTTGCAACGCCTCACTTTATATTTGACATGCCAATAAATAAGGAAGCATGTAATATCTTAGGTAAAGCTTAGGTAAATGTTACAGCTGACATACTCGTTTATAAGATGTATTACGAAGTTCACAGTATGTAGTTTACCTGGGGGTCAATACTCGTAGGAATGGGATGTTGGTCATCAATGCAGAGATCTGAATCAGAATCGGTCCTACGCAGCGAGTTATCCTGTAAACAGAGAATTTTATCTTATAAAACTGTTGTTTGTGTTTTCATTCAGGGTTTGCGAGTGCCTATCAGACACGACAGAAGTCAGTTACTGGGTAAGGGTGCTCCCACATCTATCGACGCAGAATCGGATTTTTCCGTATTCTGTCGCTTAGAACTGCCATTTGCTAGACCGAGACAAAGTATACGGCATAAAGCGACGGAAAAATCCGATTCTGCGTCGATAGATGTGGGAGCACCCTAATAATACCTAGTGCTTATTTAAAGACACAGGTTGTTCGTATAGATAGGCAAGTGCGGGTCGCGGTGTAGATCGTGCGGGTAAAACTGCATGAACCATCATGGCTTCCAATGATTGACATTGATTTTTTACTTCTAAGGATGGTGATATTTTTCATGAATGTGATTGAGACGTATTGATGCGGGCCGGAGTAGCTGCACTATATATATATATTTAAAAGACACCACGGCCCTGAAACGCAAAGGGCAACGGAATAAATTGTAATTTTTTGAGCCAGTTTCGCCTCTTCAGCTCCAATCATCAAGGTAAGGTTCAATTGATGATAAAAAAAAAAGTAACGACACCCTGCTTCTAATAAAAGCACCCTATGTCAGAATGGGACATTAGTGATCTTGAACCTTAGCGACTGTTAAATATAATAATAACAATATTCCACAACTATCACACAACGCCATCTAGTCCCAAGCTAAGCAGAGCTTGTGTTATGGGTACTAGACAACTGATAAACATACTTATAAATTTCTAAAAGTACATATTATAGATAAATTACACCCAGACACAGAACAAATGACACAAACATTTGTCCTTGGTGGGAATCGAACCCACGACCTCCGGCATAGCAGTCAGGGTCACTAACCACTAGACCAACAGGTCAGTCAAATATCTACGGATTAAAAGTTTAACTTTCTTTCTGTTTTATACTTTTGTACCGATGTATGAACTGAACTTACCCCCTGCGTATACTGATGAGTAGTGGTAAGTACCCTCGCCAGAGGGCGCATGAAGGCAGGCAAGGTCTCCGTCAACGGAGGGCGCGCGTGGGTAAGCAGTGGCTTCAGTAGTTTGGAGTCCACAGCGCCCCAAACACGAGCGAGGCGAGCCTTCTGGCCGGTGGCCACGTCGCCGTGGTCACGAGGCGTATCCTGATATTGCAGAGGTGAAGATATGATAGAGTATAAGATATAAAGTAGCTGATATAGCAAAATATATATAATACACAGATACTTAATACACCTATGAAAAAATACATATACATATACTATAGTCATTTTCGTAATAATTATATTTATATTTTTCATAAATTTTATAAAACTTTAGGAAACCAATGTTAGAAATCAACAAAACAAAAATACTGTCAATTCAAAGAAGAATTTACTTTAAGAACCAATGAGAATAATTAACAGTTGGCATCAAACGTTTTTATGTTAAGAAATTTTTAAGTATATGTTTAGTGAGTTTTTAGTGCATGCAAAATGCAGATAAACCGCAAATTAGAGACAAAACAAAACATTTTGATACCGCCTGTGAAATTAAGAACACACTCTGAAACTGTACAGATTTTATAATGGTACTTGGGTAAATAGGTTTTTTAATATTAAAGGTGTCATTAACTAAGTTAAAGAAATATAATATAGAATTGACGATAAATCTGTCTAAATTTTACGGGTTTATAATTTCATATAGTTGCTATCTATCCAAGAACCACTCCAGTTATTTGATTATTTATATTAAAAATATTAATTTATTAACATTCACCAAATACATGCATAGATCACTTGGTGTGTTGTTATTGTCATAATGCATTGCTCATGTATTTCATGCATGTGAGTGGTAAACAGTTACATATAAATAATAATTATAATAAAAATATTAACATACTTCGATACCGCTTAGTTCCCAAGGCATAATCACTTCCTTCGCTCCATTAGCCCATTTAACTACCATGCGGCCTCTCTAGATATTAAAAGAAACCAAACAAAGCGATAAAGTAAAAGTACAGTACATGCACGAAAAAACTACATTAATTTGAATCATTAGCATTTATTTCGCCTCTTCCTTTTTAAGTGGCGTGAAAATTTAACAATTATTAAGAAATAGTGATAGTGAATTAAGAAATAGTAATTAAAAATTATTGTCTTATTCAGTCCTTAAAATTGTGTTCGTAACAAGGAAAGTTTAAAAAAGTTATTTGTTAAAAATTTGGAAATGTGCTGTCAATCCCAATAGTATTAAGTGTATACGTAATGTAATACATAAACTTCCATTGGGTTAGTATGTATGTTTTAGTAAG
Source organism: Agrotis segetum (assembly GCA_036375495.1). Classification (NCBI taxonomy): domain Eukaryota; kingdom Metazoa; phylum Arthropoda; class Insecta; order Lepidoptera; family Noctuidae; genus Agrotis; species Agrotis segetum. The sequence continues at coordinate 429,889 of JAQSVV010000102.1, forward strand.
ACTCGTGCAGAACTTTTAACGCGTGCATGTATTGATTAGTCTTACTGTTGCCCTGTCACAACTGGCTGGTTGCGTTGAGTCCATGTTACGGAGGCCGAAACCTATGTCAGCGGGCTGAATAACAAAACAGTTTTAGTTCCGTGTTAATGAAACGCTAAGGCCGAAACGCCTTTACGGGACGGACAAATTATATATAAGGAGGATATTCTATGAAACTACTCTAACTGTATAGAACATTAAGTATTTTTGGCGATCTATCTCTTTTTTTTTTCGTATACAACGAGCGAAATAATAGTGTTACGTCGATCGAATTGCGAGACCTATCTATGAGGTTCTCGAAAGTTCCACAAGGTTCTCGACAATTCTACTCGAGTTCGGTCAGGAAATTTCTAGAAAGTTCTACCCTGTTCTAGATGTTTCGAGATGGTTCTAGAATGTTCCAGAAGGTATGGGTTTACATCGAAGTCAAAGGATGTTTCCAGAACATTCGACCACCTTCTAGAAACATCTAGTGGGTCCGGCCGAGGTATAAAAAGGGGCGCCGATCGGCGACCGAGTCAGTCTGGTTTTGACTACGATCGAGGCAACTCGAAGCGAACTACAAGCGATATCTAAGTGAGTTCTACGTGTGATTAAGAGTGTGTATAAGTGTTAAAGTGTTGAGTAGTGTTTTGTGATTGTTTTAATTTGTGATTTGTCTGTGAATAAAAGTTTATTTGGTTTAATTGGTGTTAATTAATTTATCCCAATACCCAGCTCGTAACATTTGGTGTCAGAAGTGAGGGATAAAATGCCGATTTTACCAAAGGACGACACGGACGGTATCCGTACCAGGAGTCAGCGCCAGCAAGACATGGACCAGAGGAGGTTTGGAGGTTCCCCGATACAGACGCCGGGCGGTGCTCAGCCTACGACGGAACCAGCCGCTGGTCCATCTGCAGTCTCTTCAGCACCCGCGGTCCCAGACTTGTCTGCGCTTATGGTGCTGCTGCAGGACCAGGCCCGGCGCCAAGAAGAACAGGCACGCTCGCTGCAAGAACAGCTACAGAAGGACAAGGAAGAGCAGGTGCGCTTGCTGCAAGAGCAGCTCCAGAAGGATAAGGAGGAGCAGGCCCGCCGTCAGGAGGAACAGGCCCGCCGTCAGGAGGAACTGGCCCGCCGCCAAGAAGAACAGGCACGCTTGCTGCAAGAACAGCTACAAAAGGATAAAGAGGAGCAGGCCCGCCGTCAAGAAGAGCAGATGTTCCTGATAAAGGACCTGCACTCGACATTCGGCAAGGAGCTAAAAGTGGTTAAGGAGCAGGTCAATCAGCACGAGAATCGCATCTCTGAAGCTGAGGTCCAAATTGCCGGGGTGAAGAAGGCTTTGGGTGAACTTCGGTCTGGAGACGGAGTTGTGTGTCCAGTGATTGCTGCACCTTCGGCACGAGGGTTTAAGGTGCCGCCATTCGACGGAACATCTTCATGGTCGGCTTACAGGATGCAGTTTGAGGCTGTTATGAAGGCGAATGGATGGACGAAAGAGCAAGCAATGACCGCGCTCACCTTAGGCCTACGAGACCAGGCCCTGACTGTACTTGAGGCACTTGGCAAGGATGTGACTTACGATCAGCTGCTGGAAGCGTTGGAATCCAGGTACGGCGACGCGCACTTGGAGCACGTATTTCGCGCTAAGCTAAAAGATCGTGTTCAACGTAGTGCTGAGAGCCTACAGCAGTGGGCCCTGGAAATTGAAAAGATGGTCCGAAAGGCATACCAGTCTGCTCCTGCCCTGATCAATGGTAATCTCGTACAGGCATTCGTCGACGGAATACGTGACTTGGAAGTCAGAGCCGCCGTAAGACTTGGGCATCACGAAACATTAAAGGACGCCTTGGCTCATGCGTTGGAAGTAGAAGCAGTGAGGCAAGATCATCGCACGCATCGCGTCAGAGAAGTAGTGGAATCACCTGTACGCGACCGACCACAAGGGTACAGTCCCAGGTGCTATACTTGTGGGGAAAAAGGTCATCTTCGGTCCAGCTGCCCCAAGCGAAATACAGCAAGAGAAGATCAATCCCAGCAGGGAAGAGGGGCCGATAAGACTGCCCAGCAACAGCAGGGAAACGAGTAAACGCCAGGACTGAGGGGCGGGTGCTGGCTGGTATGGAAAGAGCCCCGAGGATCTCGATCTCACAGGCCCATGACGGTAACAGCCTGATCATCAAAGGCGAAGTCAACGGAAAACCATGCAAATTGACACTCGATACAGGAGCTTCTCACACGGTCGTCAATTCAAATCTAGCAAGTCGGTTCCTTGGGGACTTCTTCAACAACCACGACCGCATACAATTACTGACAGCTACCGGTCAGCACATAACCGTCCGAGGCAAGAAGGAGGTGAAGTTAAAACTAGGTCATAAAGCATATTGGCATAATGTCATCGTGGCTGACATAGTAGACGATTGCATCTTGGGCTTGGACTTTATGCGGAAATATCGTTGCGAGATCGATGTTGATCGAGGAGTGTTGAAATGTGGTAAAGAAGAGATCTTTATGGAAAGTACACCGTCAGAAAAAGTGCTTCGCTTGAAATTTGACGTGTCAACACTTCTGGAAAACTGCGATCTAACTGGAGTAGAAATGGATAAGGCTAAGAAAACGTTACTCCAGTATGCCGACATGTTCTCTACAGATGATGCTGACATAGGGAGAACAGGGCTGGTTCAGCACAAAATTAACACTGGCAATGAGTTACCAATACGACAACGACCAAGAAGGGTGCCGGTTGCACGAGAAAAGGAAGTGAAGGAGATGATTGAGCGCATGGTGAAGAACAGTTTTATAGAGCCTTCATCTAGTCCGTGGTGTTCTCCTGTGGTCCTAGTGAAGAAAAAGGACGGCAACACGCGGTTTTGTGTGGACTATCGACGGTTAAACGACGTCACGAAAAAAGACAGTTACCCACTACCTAGGATCGATGACACATTGGATACGCTGACAGGAATGAGGTGGTTCACAACGTTAGACCTGAAAAGCGGCTACTGGCAAGTGGAAATAGACCCTAAAGACAAGGAGAAAACTGCATTTTCCACAGGAAAGGGCCTATGGCAGTTTAAAGTCATGCCATTTGGATTGTGCAATGCTCCTGCGACATTTGAAAGGTTGATGGAGCAAGTACTTGCTGGATTGATCGGAGACGCATGTCTTGTCTATTTGGATGACATCATCATCGTGGGCCGAACATTTGAAGACCACCTTCAAAACCTAACTAAAGTGCTGTCGAAAATCCGAGGGGCAAATCTTAAGTTAAGTCCGGAAAAGTGTTCATTTTTCAGGAGACAAGTGAACTTTTTAGGACACATAGTTTCGGAGGAAGGTGTTCAGACAGACCCGGAGAAAATCGTCGCCGTCAAGGAATGGCCAGTTCCGAAAGACAAGACGGAGGTCAGAGCATTTTTAGGTTTATGCTCCTACTATCGACGGTTTGTCAAGAATTTTGCTGATATTGCAAAACCTCTACACAAACTTACTGAGGAGAAGCAACAATTCTGTTGGGACGAGAACTGTGACATCGCATTCCAGGAATTAAAGAAACGTCTGTGCAATTCACCTATTCTTGACTATCCTGACACTGAAAATGACTTCATAATTGACACAGACGCAAGTAATACTGGAATTGGTGGGGTGTTGTCTCAACGGAAAGGAAATCAGGAAGTTGTTATAGCTTACTACAGCAAATCTCTATCGAAACCAGAAAGAAATTACTGCGTTACGAGAAGGGAATTACTTGCCGTAGTAAAGACTTTGCAGCACTTCAGTAAGTACCTGCTGGGACGAAAATTCTTATTGCGAACGGACCATGCCGCATTAAAGTGGCTATTGCAATTCAAGAATCCAGAGGGACAGGTGGCGAGGTGGATTGAGCTACTACAAGAGTTTGACTTCGTAACTGAACATCGCAGTGGGAGGGCACATGGTAACGCAGATGCACTGTCTAGAAGACCTTGCCATGAAGACTGTAAGCACTGCAACAGGCAAGAGGCCAAGGAGGTAGTGCCTGTTAGAATGCTAAGAACGGATCTCAGTAACGAATGGAAGGAAACCTTACAGCATGCTCAGCAAATTGACGCAGACATTAAACCAATTTTCGACTGGATTAAAGCTGGTGCTCCTAAACCCAAGTGGAGTGATGTAGCTGCGATGAGTTCCATCACTAAGAGTTATTGGGCGCAATGGAACAGCTTGGTTATCCAGGAAGGAGTCTTGTGCCGTAAATGGGAAAACGCTCGAGGAGACAACTGTCACTTACAAATGGTTGTCCCCAGAGCCAAAGTACCGGATGTGTTGCGGCTCTACCACGACGGATGTTCAGGTGGACATATGGGTGTAAAAAGGACCCTACTGAAAATACGTGAGCGATTTTACTGGATCCATTGTCGTGAAGATGTGGAGGACTGGTGTCGGAAATGTACCAGTTGTGCGGCTGTGAAGGGACCCCAGACACGCAGCAGAGGTGCTTTGCAGATATACAACGTTGGAGCCCCGTGGGAACGGATAGCACTAGACGTGGCAGGACCGTTTCCAGAAAGTGAAAACGGGAACAAGTACTTCATGGTTGTCATGGATTACTTCACAAAGTGGCCAGAAGTCTTCGCCATTCCTAACCAGGAAGCTACAACAGTCGCAGATAAATTGGTTCAGGAGGTCTTCTGTCGTTTTGGAGTACCCTTGGAAATACACAGCGACCAAGGAAGGAATTTTGAATCACAAGTATTCCAGGAGACTTGTCGGCTGATGGGTACTCACAAGACTAGAACGACTTCCTACCATCCACAATCTGATGGAATGGTGGAGCGGTTCAAAAAACGGAAAGCAGGCAAAGAGATTGGGATAAGCACATACAGCCATTTCTTCTGTCATACCGTAGTGCAGTTCACGAAAGTACAGCTGTGACACCAGCCTTCGCGAACTTTGGAAGGGAATTACGGTTGCCTGCTGATCTCATCACCGGAACCCCTCCTGATACTCCATGCACTGTAACCGATTATGCAAATGACTTGCGTAACAAGTTGAACGATGTATATGAGCATATCAGACAATCCGGCCAACAAATGTCTGAAAAGATGAAGACCCGATACGACCGGAAGACAAACAATAGAGGTTTCGACGAGGGGTCACTTGTGTGGTTGCATAACCCAGTGCGTAGCAAAGGGAAGTCTCCTAAATTACAAGCAAAATGGGATGGGCCATACCGAGTCGTGACCAGGATTAACGACGTCACCTACCGGATACAAAAGGGTCTACGTGGCGCGCCCAAGATTGTCCATGTTGACCGTTTGGCGCGATACAACGGGACTAACGATGCTCGGGACGAGCATGTCTAAGGAGGGGGCAGTGTTACGTCGATCGAATTACGAGACCTATCTATGAGGTTCTCGAAAGTTCCACAAGGTTCTCGACAATTCTACTCGAGTTCGGTCAGGAAATTTCTAGAAAGTTCTACCCTGTTCTAGATGTTTCGAGATGGTTCTAGAATGTTCCAGAAGGTATGGGTTTACATCGAAGTCAAAGGATGTTTCCAGAACATTCGACCACCTTCTAGAAACATCTAGTGGGTCCGGCCGAGGTATAAAAAGGGGCGCCGATCGGCGACCGAGTCAGTCTGGTTTTGACTACGATCGAGGCAACTCGAAACGAACTACAAGCGATATCTAAGTGAGTTCTACGTGTGATTAAGAGTGTGTATAAGTGTTAAAGTGTTGAGTAGTGTTTTGTGATTGTTTTAATTTGTGATTTGTCTGTGAATAAAAGTTTATTTGGTTTAATTAATTTATCCCAATACCCAGCTCGTAACAATAGGATACTTATTGTTTTTTGGCATGTCGCTGGTTATTTGTTTTAGAGGAGTTTGTGTTCTGCTTAAGGCCAGGGGCCATAGGATATTGAATTCGAGCTGCAAGCTTGATAAGCATGCAACGCCGCGCTATTTCCTATGCGCGAACGCGGCAGTGGGATAAGGATAGAGTTTATATATTATGTTTAGTAATATATGTTAAGTATGTTTCATACAGTTTAGTAATTTCAAATCTATCCTCCAATTTATGACGATAGATAAGTACACAAAAATAACATTGATATCGTGTAACATTCATTTAATGACATGTATGAATCCCTGTAACTAAAAAATTATAATCTTCTTCAAAATCAATTTTTATGTAATGGTGCGAACCATTACATAAAATTGTTTTTGAAGAAGATTTTTAATCACCGTTTCTCAACCTGTGTAGGGTACATTTGCTTAGAAAAAAAGTGAGGTTGAGTAAGTTAGTGTAAGCAAATAGAAAGAGTTGCTTGGTTGGAAGTATGGTTATAATTTCATAGTAAAATATTACCGACCTTAGAGCAACTTTGAAAGATTGAGAAACGTATGCGAAAATGATGGAAAGCGCAATGTGTGTACATCCAAAGCCCAGTAAAGTGCAAACATAGCGCTAAGAATACGTACCGGTCCAGCAGTGTCCGTGGCCTGGTACAGCTGCCACAATAATGTCTTATTAATCACATGCTTGCCCGTACCACACGCTTCTAACTAGTGTTGCCAGATGTCTCGATTTTCAGGGGTCTAGTGACGCGCCCGAGCTTTGATCTGGACACCGAATGTCCCGATTTTTCAAGCTCTTAAGTATGTAGGTACTTTATTCGGTAATTTTGATAATGAAAAAGATAAAATAGTTTTGCTTCTATTTTTTTAACAAACAAGGACAATTTTCGGTAAAATAAGAACCAAAAAATTGCTTTGTTCCCTTTTATTTTAGCAAACACGGATAACATTTTTTTAAATTATTTTAAAATCAAAATATCGGTTATTTTGACCAGTTCTGAAATTAATTTGACACTGGTAACACTACTTCTAACGTGCTTTATGTACATACGAGCCAATGATAAGTGCGCGTCTGCAGCTGCCCTACTGTGCTCCGATGACCGCCATTATGTATTTTCTCTATACAAAATATTACTTATCTACTTTTGGGATTTGTGTAATTAGTACTTGTGCATTTGTATTTGTACTGAATTTACAATTTAGTGTAGTTATTTTATATACAAGTTTTCATTTGATCAAATTTTTAGGTATGTATTCGGCTAAAAAGAAGTTAAATGTAGGGACCAATTTTTTTCAGTAACATTTTGTATAAACCTATAGCAGCAATCATGCCTGATAGACTGCTCAAAGAAGCATAATTAATATAACGATTGGGCCAATTTTTTTTTTGGTGATCGTCCTTTTCAAAATATTAAAAATGCAACATTTAAATTATAATAATTTGTTGTAGGTACTATTAAAAATATACCTAATGAGGTTAAAGAATGTTATAACATAGAAAAATAAGGCACACACAAAGCAGCGGTTGAAAATAAAGGAAATACAAGGGAAAGCAACAAAGAAATTATTGTACTCTACTATTTGTTAATAAGCTGTTGAAGTAGGTACTAATTTGAACTAGAAAAACGAAAATGCTTGCTGTTCAAACCTTTGCCTGCATAACGTCACAAAAAAAGATTTAAAAAAGTCGTAATTGGAAACACTTCAGCAGGACATTAAAGGTTTAACAAAAACAAATGAATGTATATGAACGAAATGCTTACTAAGAAAACTGTTTTGCCAATTGACAGAGTAAATGATTTGGTCTACTTCTAGTAGAAAAAACGGTGTAATTTCAGCACTACTTTACAAAGTGTTTTAATTAAAGTTTGTTAAGCAACCCAAAGTTAATTCACAGTACTATTTACAGAGTTGAATAGAAAACTTACACTTCTGACATCCCGATATGGTAGTGCGTCGTTTTCGTCGTTGCCTGAAGATTCTCTGGAATTTTTTTGGTTATTGTTTAAGTATAAGATTGTGGAAAGGATACTCGCATCGAGAAAACACTATTAGAAGTCAGTTAAAAAGAGTTGTGATTACAATCAATACAACATGCGAATGCTGCAAGCTATCCGCACAGCACTTGGATTACATTACATATCATTGTATTGTTAGGGGCCTCTTATTTCGCATTTGGACTCTTAGGCGGTTACTGTTAAATCTACTTATCGATGTAAAATCTACGAATGTTTTGTTTTCAAGACGTTTTTCTTCATCGATCGAAAGCAGCTGCAGTGATTAAATAAGTTTAAAAAAAAGAATGCCTGATTGGTCTGAAGTTGGGAACCAACGACTCAGAACTCGTAAAATCAGGGCAGTTTTTTCCGGACCACTACTGAGCAACTCTACAATGAAAATTGAATACATACCCAGTAGGTATACGTAGATAGGCAAGCGCATGCGTGGCGGCGCCGCCTTGCAGTACCACGGTGGCTATCACAATCAAAGAAGTAGTCGTCAACATGGCCTGCCGGGATTCAGAGACTGTGTTCCGAATGGCAAGGGCGAAAGACATGGCTCCTCGAAGACCTGGAAGTGGTAGTTATTAGTAAGCTACTACCAGAAGCCTGTAATGTCTCTTTGTTTGGGTACAGGCAGTTGGGTACAAAGATATATGACGCAGTAATAATAATTTAATAGCCACAGTGTAATTCTGAAAGGCTTTTAAGATTAAGAGGCAGCCTATTTCATTCAATCATAGCATTAATAATAATAACTTACACTAAAATTATAAAAAAAAAACTTCTTTTGTTCAATGAAAGTCGCAACACGACAACATGACAATCAAGCTACTTTTGACTTTAATCTTCATGCCAATAAGGTTTTATTTACAATACCTGAGAAGAACAGCATGTGTTGGAAGTTCATCGGTATCGGTGGTTTCCGTCCTAGATTGAGAAGGAACGACAGTGGATAAATGTTGACGGCGCGCCCCAGGACTGAAGTCACCTGTACGATTGAAGTTAAGGAACATTATCCTTGAAGATTTTCTTCGGTGTTTTTTAGTAGTTTATCTATTTAATACATATGGTAACACTGTCTCGTTTTTTAAAGTACGCAGGCAAGGCCTCGTAGCCATCATGCCATAAACTTTAAAAAAAGTACGCAAATAGCTGTCATTAATGTCAACTGTCAGTTTTCATTAACGGCGGGAAGTTGATAGTCGAATTAGTGGACCCCGGGCTGGGATTTGGTGTTGCCGAAAAACCTGTGTCTACTTTTTGAACAAGAGATTATTACACTAGAGAGAAGGTACATAAAAGTCAGACCAAACTTTGGTCAACATTTTAACATCGGAATAAATTTTTTATCGCTGTATTGTATAGATCAGTTACAAATTATTTATTGGTAAAAGTTTGCTCTGAATATCATTCATAGAGTGCAGAGTAAATAAAATCTTAAGGAAAATTTTACGGAACGATTGGCGTTTGCGTTTTGATTGCAAAACGGAACAAATATTTACTAGGTGAACACTTCAGATAGCAGATGCAAGTTGGCTAATTCAACGATCGGCTGGCGACACATATAAATCATCATCATCTTTGCTGTATAAAATGACTTCCTTGTGACTTTGTTCTTGGATAAAACCACTCGCAAATTGGTTACATTTGTTGTTTTAACTGAAGAACTTGTAAAGTCCTGTAAAAATACTGTAGGACTTTTCCATAGCAACATTTCTGCTTCAGATGGACTATAAATATAACATTTTCCTCTAACCGTCCGGCAGCTACATAATTTTAGCGATTAATTCAGGCCATACAGTAAGACAATTCGCATTGACGTGATATGTTTTTTTATACTTTTGACATACATACGTATAAGCTCATGAAAGAAGTAGAAGTGGAGGTAAATTATAACTACATTTCACGAGTATTTGTAAGTATGGGCCTTAATGGGATGTAATAGGGGTGACTTTATTGCTATTAACTTCACACATATCGCAGCTCCGGGTCAAGAAGGGAAAAGTAAATACCTAACTAATGAACTCATATCTTTATCATATTAATTTAGATAATCAATTACAATGATTGTTTAGATTGTAATCTTGTCATTTTTATTGATGTTGAATGTAAAATGATATCTTATTATTCGATTTAAAATAATACTTATACTTTATCACGACAGCGATTTGTAGATTACGAGATTAGGTTTGATAGAAGTAGTAAGTGCTACATTTCGATACCAAAGCCGATAAACTTTTTTCCTCCTAAATAATATTTGGTAAAACCCATGGCGAAGTTTAGAAGAATTTTGCGGTCAGACAAACACGAAGCGACTATAATTTATAATATAAAAAGTACGTAAAATTGTTCCATTTATCCTGTTTACGTGAATTAATTATTTATAAATATTTCAATCTACTTAGGTTTTTGTTCATTCAGGAGAGGTTTTTAAACTATCGTAAATAATATCTTAATGTATTCATCAGTAGGTTTGCGGTTTTAGCAGTTTTTGTTTGATTAAACAGTTAATTTTTTTCGCGGCTATTTTACCGGCCTACTTTAGACTTTATACAGATTGTCAAAAGGATACAAATCCAGCGATGATGAACCAAGGATCGAAGTGATGCTTCGGGAAGGTGAACATAGACACGCCGATGTATGTGAAGATGAAGTTCTCCGCCAAGAAGTTCAGCAGCTCGAACAGTTGCTTGGTGCGGTTGCGGGAGTCCGAAGACAGGTTGTTGTACGTGTAGTGAGCCTGGCATATACCGCAGAATAGGACCGCAACCACACCTGGAGGATAAATTATGTATTTTAAAATATAACATACCTATACCTAATATCACTGCTGTAATCTCCAAAGAGTTAGTCAGAGGTTTTATTCCATTTTTCTTTTAAAAATAATGCAAAACAATAGTTGTGAGAGAGACAAGGGGGTATCATTCAAGACTACCAAATATCGATTAATTTGTTCTCACTATACAGTATTTAGTTCAAACTCTTTGAGAAGCCAATTATTTACCGGAAACAGAATATTTCCATCTCTAGATCATAAACTTTCTAAGCTCACAATAAAATCTAGGGTAGCAGTATAATTGTGGTAACCAAGCAACGTTTGTCTCTGCCGCAGAAAGGAAAGAAACTCTTTAGTAACACCGCCATTATCGTAAACAAAACTAGGTTATTCCGCAATTTGTACACCAACTGAGTACCTGGCTTGACTGTTTAACGAAGCGATAAGACGGGACAAAAGGTTTCTTTCATCGTTATGCTTATTGACGTTGACTTTGGCTCATGATTATCAATGTTGGTTTTGTTTTTTTTTTAAGTAAGTTCAACCCGCGCGACTATCTTAATTGAGGCGTTTCACAAGTGCTATTAAAGAGAAATAAAATAATATTAGAATTTCGATAATCAACTACTTATTATATTGAGTATAGGATGGCCCAGTTAGTTACTATAAACTGTCAGTTACGGCCAGTTTTAACCTATTGATTCCAATGACCGGAAATGCGACTTAGCCGCAATACAATTTAGATTTCCTGTTTCCTAACCTTATTTGGTATCTAGGCTAGTAAAGTTAATACAATGGTTTGTATTTGATATTATACATTTCGAACCACAAGGTGAAAATTAGTTAGCAAAACCACGCAAAAGTATCTGAACATGCTGAAAAAGACGCGAAGATTCTTTGTTTTGAGTAGATGTCGGTATTTATCGCGTTTCATGGTTTGTGCGACTGTCTTAAAGGGACAAAGTGGCCCTCGAATGCAAAGAGCTTCAAGTATTATCTGATAGCCCTTTCAGCTAAGTGGAAACTACGTATTTTCCCACTCCTCCACTATTAATTTCTGATTAATATCGTTGCAAGATCCAAGACAGTTAAATTCATTCTCGAGCTTCATTGGCTCGGCTCTTTTCTGGTGCCTCGTCACTGTTGATTCTGGCTTTTAGGAGTTGCAGTCGTTTGGAAATCGTGTGGTGGGATTTTCCCAATAAAAAAAAATATTTCAGCTCCCAGGGCGGACGGATTAAAAAAGGATAACATCTTAGTTTATCCTCAATATTAGTATGTAGTCGGATCTTCCTGTGTGAGGTAGTTTGTGTTGTAAACTTAATTATTCTATCTTCTATTAGTAGAAAATGTTTTATCTTCTTATACAACACGTTTCTTTGGGAGATTTACGCCAGTGTGAACGCACAATAATTCACACGTTTTCTAAATATCACGACATTGGATATGCTTTGTAAAACCGAACTAAAGATTCACGTACTAGAGTATTTACTCACAGATGCAAGTTCGCATAGCTACTCATGTGTGTATTCACAAAACTGTATTCTCTGAGAATTTGAACGTCTCATATTATGTCATATAATGACGGCACGGTTGGTCCTAGGGATGAGCAATTGGACTACTGCGCTGCGTGTTGCGGGTTCGATTCCCGCACGGAAAATATTTGTATGTCCTACAAATTGTTGTTCCGGGTCTGGCTGTTTGTGAGTTTCTATGTTAGTAAACGCACCCACAACACAAAAGAAATTCCTGGTGTGAGGCAACTAATTAAAAAAAACTTTTTAAAAAAAAGAGAACCGACTTCAAAACCAAAACACAAAAAATTGTAAAATAACTTTTCTTTTGGAAGTCGGTGGCTTTGTTTTATATTTCATTGACTGTGGCCACCGACTTCCGAAAGAAAAGTTATTTTACAATTTTTTGTGTTTTGGTTTTGAAGTCGGTTCTCTTTTTTTTAAAAAGTTTTTCATTTTACCCTTTTTAGTTTAGATATTCAACAAAAAAACACATATAATCGGCGTCTTTGAAAATCACATTGTAATCAACAAAAACGGACCTATGCGGGCAACTTCACGATGTATCCATTATTGTTATATATTAAAACCTTCTCCAAAACGTAACGAACAGTTTTGTGAAAACCGCATCGAAATCGGTTCAGCCAAACGCGAGATAATCGCGGTCAAACATGCAATCGTCTCTGAAAATCTACAAACCAAGTAAGCAAAAACGGTCTACGCGGGCAACGTCACGGGATATCTATTAGTGTTATATACTAAAACCTTCTCCGGAATGTAATGAACACTTTCCTGAAAACCGCATCAAAATCGGTTCAGCCAAACGCGAGATAATCGCGGACAAACATACATACATACATACATACAGGTCGAACTGAGAACCTACTTTTTTTTTGAAGTCGGTTAAAAAAAAAATAAGGTAAAGTTTAAAGACCTAACAATATTGTAGTTAGTAGCTCTAAATACATTTCTTTCCCTAAAAATATTAATATAAGGTGAGAATTCGTTTGTAAAAATATATGGCTTTTGTCAGAGTCGTTTTTATGCCTGTTGACACCAACACTACAAGGCAGGGACTGAAAGCGGTTACGGTTAAAGGTTAAGATACCTCAAAAATATAACGGTACCGATTCAAAATAGAGGTTGAGCTATACCGGTACCCATATAAATAAAGGTTAGGATAAATTGTTATTTAACCTTTATACGATTTCGGTACCGAAACACATGCGAGACGGCACGGCGCGGGTACAAGGGCGGGGGTATCTAACGCGTTGAAACTTGACCTTGTGCTTGCTTGTTGTGCAATTCTTATTTTAATACATGCGTGCGAGCGAGATAGCGCGGGGCATGTCTTCGCGCGACCGTAGTGTGTAACGCATTTGTACATGTGTTTAAACACTGTATACAAATTCTTTTTTCTCTTTCCCTGTATTTGTTTTGCTACCGACTGTGTACCGGGTACGTGTTGATAGTTCGTCAACGTAGCAAGTATAAAGAATAAGTACTTATTTTAAAATTAAATAAACAAAATGGGAAGAAAGCGTAGAAACGCAGTTTACGACTTTTTTTTAATTTTCGAAGGAAAATAATGCCTCTACTTGCCTAGTGGTTTGATGTTCAGCTGTTATAAAAGTAAGTAGGTACATACCGGCTTTCTTGGTTTACCTACCTATTGTCAAATTATTATGGACTATGGTTATACATTTATGTAGGCTGTGTAGAAAATGGAGTATGTACTACAGGCAACTGCATATAAATGGTACGAGTATATTGATAAATGATGATAAGACTTGTGACTAAGGGTCAGTTCAGACCGCAACGTGAAGCGACGCGACGATGCGCGCACTCTTTTAAGAGCCATCCAAAATACGACTTTATTTTCTACACCAAAAGATACACAAGCGGCGCCGGATGCGTCGCGATGCGCCGCGCTGCGCAGCTCGGCGCCGCTTAAGCCGCTCGGGCTCGGGGCCGCTCGTGGCCGCTCGACTCTGCGGGAGGAAGGGGGATGGGGCGGGAAGAACGTAGCGAATGTAGACACTCCGCTGCACCGCGCGGCGTTTGGATGCGCAGCGCGGCGCATCGCAGCGCAGCGCATCGTCGCGTCGCTTCGCGTCTCGGTCTGAACTGACGCTAAGTAAGTAACTACCTAACGTTGTGCGGTTGAACGTGGGGTACCTGCAGGTATTACCTTCTTAGCGTCAGTTCACACCGAGACGCGACGCGAAGCGACGTGATACTTCAAATTTTTATCTTTTCTTCATCATCATCATCATCATCCTCGGGGCGTTAATCCCGGTTGCCACCGTGGCTTCCACCTCGGTGCCCGGGGTCCGCCTTCCGCCGCCCGCCGGTGACGGGGAAGGGTTTCGTATCGCCAACCGCGGTCCGAACTATAGAACCGGAGTCTCGGTACATGTCCCGGATGATGTCAACATAGGTCTCGGGTACCTCTTTGGATCTTAACGCCCACCAGATCATCTGACGAGGGACACAGTCGAAGGCCTTCTGCATATCTAGGAACAAAAGATGCAGAGGCGTATTCTTCGATCTGTATTTCTCCATGACTACCCTTAGGGCAAAAATGGGATCCATGGCGCCGTGACCCGGACGAAACCCATATTGACACCCCGCGACCGTACACTCCTGTCGGATCCGAGAGTCAATTACCCGCTCGAAGAGCTTCATGGTGTGGGACATAACCTTAATACCACGATAACTACCACAATCCTGCACCGTTCCCTTGCCTTTGAAGACTGGAGTGATAATACTCAGTCTCCATTGGCTCGGAATCTTTCCGGTGAGGAGCATGCCGTTAAAAAGGTGGGTTAAGACGCCCACACCACGAGGACCCATCGCCTTCCAGGCTTCAATAGGGACTCCATCGGCTCCGACAGCTTTCCGGTTCTTCATGCAACGAAGAGCCACATGTACTTCCTCGTGAGTTATCGGGGGCACTAGTCCCAGATTTGGAGGGAGATCCGGTGAAAGCACCTCTTTATGCTGCTTGTCCAGCAGCTCGTGGAAATACGAGCGCCATCTCTCCTTCACCGCGAGGTCCTCGCACAACAGTTTGCCTTCAGGGTCTCTTATACAGCGGCACTTTGTAATATCCAGTGCCGCTTTGACCCTGGAACGTGCCAACTTATACATTAAATATGAAATTTTTATCTTTTCTTGTAGTAAACAAAGTCAGATTTTGAACGACGTGCGCGGCGCCGCGCTGCGCAGCGCGGCGCCGAGCTGCGTTGCGAAAGGTGTATCTTTTGTTTTATAAAATAGAGTTACATTTTGAATAACTATATTGAAAAGTGCGCGCAGCGTCACGTCTCGGTCTGAGCTGACCGTAAGTAACACATTTACAAAGGAAAAATCATCAAATGAGTCCTCCCACCCGGGACAGGGCGGGAGGGACTGTCAGACTTGTACTGACCAAAATCCACGGTGTCCTTCAATAGCTCTTTATATTCCGGGGTCACGGTGAGGAAATAAAATCCCGCGACCCCGGCAGGCTTTGGCCCTCTGAGAGGGGGCCCCGTCATTATGCTGACGCTCTTTGAGGCGCGCGTGGGACACAACGCGCCGTCGACCCGACCATGGTCCATGGTCGGGCAGCGAGTTGCCCTTTATTCGCTGCCCGCATGCCCGCGCCTACGGTGGCCGGAGATCGTCTGCCGACGTCCGACGCCGCGGGCGTCTAACACTGCGGTTGGAGCGGAGGGAGGACGCTGTCCTCTCCCTCTCGCAGCCCGCCTCCTCCTTCACGAGCATTACTGCTTCGCAGAAGGAGGCGATCGCTTCCCACTCCGTCTCGCCCCGCAGCATGGCCGCAACCAATGCCGGGCGCGAGAGGTCTCCGCCTATCGCCGCCGTGAGGACACGTAGGTGCTCGGCCCAAGCGGGGCAGTCTTGCACCGTATGTTCCACTGTGTCCTCGCGGGCGATCTTCGCAGTGGTTACACCCGGGCGTTTCTTCCCTCCCTATCCGTCACAGGTACCTCCCGAAACTTCCGTGTCCGGTGACCTGCGTCATCCGATAGGTCAGGACGTCGTGACGTCTCTCCAGCCACTCCTCAAAGAGGGGTCTTACCGCCGCGATTGCGGCGAGCCCGAACCTCGGTTGCGACAGTCGTTGTCTCCATACTCCTCTGAGATCGCTTCGGACCTCTTCCTGCCGCGCCTCGACTTGTCGGGGCAGCGGGAATTCTTCCCTGCGCTGCGTCTCCACGCGCCATTCATAGACGCGCAGGAGGGCAGTCGCCTCCAGATCCCAGGGCAGCAATCCGGCTAGGAGGTTGGCCGATTCGCCGGCGATCATGCGGTATCCTCGGATCATCCGGATAGCCATGACCCTATGGCATGCAGCTTCGCTGGTCGCGTCCGAATGCTCAGGGCCCACACTGGGGCCCCGTAAAGGGCCATGGACCGCACGACACCGGCGTACAGCCTCCGGCAGGAGGCGTTTGGCCCGCTGAGATTGGCCGCTGCCCGGTTCAGTTTTGGGGCCAAACGCAGGAAGTGCTCCCTGAAGTTCCATCGGCTGTCGAGGACGAGTCCCAGGTACTTCATCGTCGACTCGACGCCGATGTGAACCCCTCTCACCGTTATGTGGGACTCGGTCTGTGGCGCGTTCAGACGACCATGAAAAGACATGGCCTCTGTTTTATGCGCCACCTCGAGTCCCAACTGCCGGATTCTCGCAACGACTGTCGCGACCACTTGCGTCGCCAGGTCGGCCGCCGCCTGGTGCGACTCTCCCTCTGCCAGGACGAGCGTGTCATCGGCGTAACATATTACGCCGACGCGGTCAGGGAGGTCGCCGTGCAGCACATAGTCGTAACCGATGTTCCACAGGTGCGGCCCCAAGGCCGAACCCTGTGGAACACCGCACGACATCTCTCGCCGGTTCCATTCTCCCCGGTGACCGGGGTAGATGACGGCTCTGTCCGTCAGGTAGTTCTCGACTATGCGACGGACGGAGGTAGGTCGGCACCCGGTGATACCGGAGTTCCTCCCTGATGCAACTCCAGGGCAGGGTGTTAAAGGCGTTGGTGATGTCTAAAGACACCGCCAAGACGACCCTACCCCGGACACTGCATCCCCCGTCATGAGGCCTCTCAAGCGCATGATGGCATCCACAGTCGAGCGCCCCCTGCTGGCTCTCTGCAAGGTCCGGACCCACCCGATTCAGGTGCCCGACGAGGCGGTCTGCAATGACTCTCTCAAAGAGCTTGTCCCAGTCGAGGCCCGAGAGTCCAGGAGATCAGGACCCAGGCTTTTCCTGGCAGGCCGTCGGGTCCTGGGGCGGTATTTTTGGCCCTTAACCGTAGTACCGCCATTCTCAGGTCTACCTCGGTCACCTCTGGAGCGTCGTAGACGTGGTCATCGCTGTAGTCCGCGTCTGCGTCAGGTTCCGTTGGTGGCGGAGCCATGGGTGGGGTAGTATGCTCCCCTTGCGATGGGAACAAGGCGCTCACCACTTCCTCCAGGAACTGAGGCCGGAGACTCTGCGTCAACGGGGGAGCCCATGGGCGGAGCTTCGCTCTCGCCAACTTGTAGGGTCGGCCCCATGGGTCCACGTCCAGAGACTCCAGCATCTCCTTGCGGGTCAATTCCTTGGCCCGCCAGATCTCGTCGCGGAGGACGGTCTTCGCTGCCCTGTAGCCCTCACGCAGCTCCGCCTCTACAGTCACCGCATCCGGAGGTCGGGTGCGGCGCCTGCGGAACCTGGTGTACCGGCGTCGCGCGGCCATACACGCCTCGCGCAGCGCTGCCAGCTCGCTCGACCACCAATACAGCTGACGCCGGGCGCGTCCTTGCCGGACCCGGGGCAATGGCCACGTCGCAGATTTCCGAAATGGCCTCCTGGAACCACTCCGCCTCGTCGTTAACGTCGGCAGGCCTGTCCGGTGGTGACACCCAGGCCTGCACGATCGAGGCTTCCGAGAATAGCTTTCGGTCCAACTGCTTCAGCGCCCATCGCGGACCACTTGGGACCGGCGCGTCTGAGGTCTGGGCGGAGACGTCAAACCGGATACACCGGTGATCGGAATAGGTCTCCACCTCTACCACAACGCGCCATCCGGTGACGCGCGACGACAGGTCTGAGGTTGCGAACGTAACGTCCACCACCGACTCGCCCGCCCACCGCACGCACATGGAGACAGAACCCCGGTTCTCAATGACTAGGCCCTGCGCCAGGGCCCAGTGCTCTAGCCTTCTGCCCCGCACAACAACCGTAAACCGGGAACCCCAAGCTACACTCCTGGCGTTGAAGTCCCCCAGGACGAGCGCGGGGAGAGAACCGAAGGCGACGACGACATCTCCCAGCTCCGATAGGGAGTCCTGGAACTCGGCGAGAGTTTGGCTCGGGGAGAATATACGCCTATCACGGCGATCTCCCCGATCTGTGCTGCGACGTTCCCGCGCCCTCTCTTGACGCGATCGATGGCGGCCGACGAGATGAGGTTCACCGAGCCGTCCAAGTCCGTCACCCAGTTATTTCTGGGCACGACAAAGTTTGCTCGGCGACCACAGCGACGTTGATCAACCACTGCGCCATGCTCTTGAGCAAGAGATCCTGAGCAGCGGCGCAGTGGTTGATGTTCGCCTGGAGGAAGCGCAATGGGGCCATTAATTGTAATCCATTGCAGCCTCCTCCAGGGCCCCTCGCGAGGATACGGCCACGGCGGCGGCGGCGGCGGAGGCAGGAGTAGCTGTGACGGTAGCGGCAGAGGGCCTACCTCTGCCCCTGGCCTTGGTGGGTGGGGCGCAGGACCTGCCCATAGCCCGGTGATCTGCCTGCTTGCCAACCGCCTCACATGCGAAGCAGTGATAACACATCACATTCATTCACATGTGAAGCTATATAACATGTTATATAACATGTTATGTTATACAGGGTGGAATTTTGTAATGCCACCTTTTTTTTTCTTTTTTTTTTATCTTGGTAAAATCATCAAATGAGTCCTCCAACCCCGCGCAGGGCGGGAGGGACTGTCAGGCTCCTACTGACTAAAATCCACGGTGTCCTTCAATAGCCCTTTCTGTTCCGGGGTCACGATAAGGAAATAATCCCGCGACCCCGGCAGGCTTTGGCCCTCTGAGAGGGGGCCCCGTCATTATGCTGAGGCTCTTTGAGGCGCGCGTGGGACACAACGCGCCGTCGACCCGGGCATGGTCCTTGGTCGGGCAGCGAGTTGCCCTTTACTCGCTGCCCGCATGCCCGCGTTTACGGTGGCCGGAGATCATCAAGCGACGTCCGTCGCCGTGGGCGTCTACTACCGCGGGTGGGGCGGAGGGAAGACGCTGTCCTCTCTCGCTCGCGGCCCGCCTCCTCCTTCGCGAGCATTACTGCTTCGCAGAAGGAGGCGACCGCTTTCCACTCCGTCTCGCCCCGCAGCATGGCCGCGACCAATGCTGGGCGCGAGAGGTCTCCGCCTATCGCAGCCGTGAGGACACGTCGGTGCTCCGCCTAAGCTGGGCAGTCTTGCACCGTATGCTCCACCGTGTCCTCCGGGCGATCTTCGCAGTGGTGACACCCAGGCGTCTCCCTTCGCATCAGACACAGGTACCTCCCGAAACTTCCGTGTCCGGTGAGGACCTGCGTCAAGCGGTAGGTCAGGACGCCATGACTTCTCTCCAGCCACTCCTCAAAGAGGGGTCTTACCGCCGCAATTGCGGCGTGCCCGTTGTAATGCCACCTAGAGGGAAAGTACTCATATTACTGCAGATAGAAAATTTTACTTAAAGGAAAAATTCCTATATAATTTTCGAATAAAATTCGAATAGAAAGCAAACTGCATTCAAAGATTTACAAAAATTCTCTTCTCCCACACCGGCAATCGAACCATTTTTTGTAAATCATTAAATTAACTTAAGATTTCCTGGTTTTCCTTTCATTTAATTTATCATGTTTGTTAAAGAGATTTCATCCTTATAATTGACCCTAACGACCGATGCAATAAAAGTACAGAGTATAATTTTTTTCAGATTTTAGCCGGTTCGATTCCCGGATGGAGAAGAGAATTTTCGAAAATCTTTGAGTGCAGTTTGCTTACTATTCAAAAATAAAGGAATGTTTCCTTTGAGTATCTATCTGCAGTATTATGAGTACTTTCCCTCCAGGTGGCATTACAAAATTCCACCCTGTATAGTCTGTACGCACCTTAAGAGGAAACAGCAAGGGCTGGAGAATTGAAAAATAGGTATTTGTAAAATCTATTGCTGTCGCGCAGTGCCCACAACAGAGTTACAGAGCGCGATAGAGACAACAGCAGCTTGGACCGAAAATACCTTATTAAATGGCACAAAATCAACGATTCGTAGTCCCCTGATTACTTCTCCAAAACTTAACCGATTTCACTACTTTTTTCTTTAAAAAATAAAGAAAGGCATTGACCGTGTTCCTATGTTTTCCTTTTTTTATATAATCCCGTCATATTTGTTTTCTGGATATTTGAACACAGCGGAAAATCTGGCTATATTTTTAGGATTTTGAATGTTCATATCTCTTTTAATAGTTATTATGGAAAAAAGGAAAACATAGAGACATGGCAATAGTGGTCATAGATTTTTTGTAAAAAAATTATTGCTCTACTGGCATTATCCAGGAAGAAAACAGGGGACTACGTTTGTATGGAAAAATGACCGTGCTGTTTCCTCTTAAGTGGTCACTTGCAAAACGCACGTGCGGTCTAAGTAGCGGGCATCGTTTGGTGATTCTTTAGTAACAGAAATACAAGGAAGCCCTATATTGTGGAGTAAATGGAACAAAAACTACAAAAATCGTATTTTGGTCGACAAAGAGTGGTCAATAGTAGCAAATATTTGACAACGCCATCTTGACGAATGACGTGACGACGATAGTTCAGTTTGGACACAATGACATTGTCGTACGACCAACACCAACTGATTAGTTTTGTTGTCGGCAGTGCGAGCGACCGATTTTATCGTCGAACGACTTAAACCAATCAGGACGTAGCCTTAGGGCGTGGCCCCATGTCTCCGGCGCGGCCACGGCTGTACAGCAGCTCAAGGTCGCGCTGCTGGACGTAGCAAAAACATCGTGAATAGGCTTGACGTACGTCAAGGCTTGTCCAGCAACGCGACCTTGAGCTGACGTACAGCCCTGCTGGATCGTGAATATAGCGCTTTTGCTACGTCCAGCAACGCGACCTTGAGCTGCTGTACAGCCGTGCTGGATCGTGAATATAGCGCTTTAGACCCCGCTGACGCGCGCGAACATATCAAACACGTGAGATATCTGTGTGTATTCAAGTCAAACAAGCGGGAAGTGCGCGATTTACTCTCGACTTCAGGTAGGAAAGTTTAATTTGTATGAACTTGTCGCTCGCACAAACGCCTGGCGGCTAAAGAGACACACACAAACACTGAGGTGTTTGTGAGGTGCGCGGCGCGCTAGCGGCAGTATCAAAGGCGTTACCGTGCTTTTCGTACGTGAACACTTGGATATTACGCCATAATTATGTTATTTTATTTCGTGACCGCGCCCATCATTGCGCTCGCGAGCCCGCGAGTCAACGTGTTTGAGCACGAAAGATAGACGATAAAAATATTACTCAACTGGGAGTTAATTTTTACAAAGCAGAACAAAGCAGCTCATTGACTTTTCCATTCTTATTTCAGACGCTTAATGACCACCTACCAATAAATACAAAACACGAAACGAGCAAGTTTAAACAATTTTCGAATTAAGAAATGATAGTAGACGGTAACGTAGGTAACCGTAAAACAATATTATAAAAAAACTATAGCAAAGGACAAACGTTAGATCGATCCTAAGTAAATGCGTTTGTATGTACCTACAAAGTACGCGCCTGCCGCCGCCGCCGCCGCCGCTGCCGCCGCTCGCCCGCGCCCCGCGCCGTCAGGCAGATAGCCCGCGTAAGTACATTGAGTGATTCAACAATCACGAACGACAGAGACAGATAGAGTGGTGAGGCGGTAAGTCAAAGAAAACCCTTATTTAAAAAGGTTAAGGTAACGGTACCGATATTATTATAAAGGTTATGGTACCTCTACCGAAATATACCGGTATAAATATTGTACCTTAAAATTCGGCTACTTTAAAAAATAACGGTACCGTTATATATCGGTTATCGTTATTTAACGGTATGACGTCATACCGAAATTTAAAGGTACCTTTATTTTTGGGTAATTCAGTCCCTGCTACAAGGGACCTAAATGATTACTTAAATATAATCGTGCTGTTGGAATTTGGAACGTCTGGCTAAGCACAGAGAATTGAAAATCCAACAGAATTATGATCAATTTGTACATTACCTGTTAACTCGCAGACTTCAGCAATGAGGAAGGCAGCATAGGACATGAGCACGAAGAGAGCCGACTCGAGCAGTGGCCACTCACGAACGTGGGTGAACTTGGTCATGTACACATTGGTTAAGAAATCATTGGTATTAACATAATTATTACTTTTTAGAGTAAAACAAGGTAATACGCGAGGCTGGCCGCTGTTGGCGTACAACATGGGGCCATTTTTACGCCAACAGTGGCCACAATCGAGTGTGGTTATAAGCAGTAAGTTTGAGTTTGTAGTTAAAACGCCCTAGTGGGCGTTTCGCCCACTAGGGCGTTTTAACTAGTTTTACTTATGAAACAAAAGTGTAAAACAGAAATATTTATTAAATTCACATCATTTTAAGCCCTACCTCAGTGACCATCAGCATGGTTTTGTAACTGCAAGATCGACTGCTACGAACTTGGGATCTTTCACGGAGTCTCTAATTCAGGTGGTAGATAGGAGCAAACAATATGACGTAATATATACTGACTTCAGTAAGGCCTTTGACAAAATGTCACATACCATACTAATCTACAAACTTGCAGCCTACGGAGTGTCAGGGTCCTTGCTAGAATGGTTTAAGTCATACCTAGGCGATCGCAGTTTCTACGTCGTTGTGAATGGCTTTCTGTCTTTAGAACACTCAATAACTTCTGGCGCTCCTCAGGGAGCACATTTAGCATCAATATTATTTAACATATTTATAAATGATCTTCCCGAGTGTTTCCGTTATTCAGAACCTTTTTTATACGCCGATGATTTGAAGTTTGCTCGAATGATTGAGTCCCCCATCGACGTCGAACTTTTGCAGAGTGACCTTAACAGAGTCATTCAATGGTGCAATAATAACAGAATGCAACTGAATTGTGACAAATGTTATCACGTTAAATTCACCAGAAAAAGTAATTTTATACGGTCAGAATACTCCATTAACCAAACCAAAGTGCAAGAGCTCGAAATAATTAAGGACCTAGGTGTACTTTTCGACAGAAAAGTCAGCTTCATACCTCACTTTGATCATGTTATTAAAAAATCTTCAAAAATATTAGGTTTCGTACTCCGCAATACTAGAGATTTTCGCAAAAGCAGTACCAAAATAATGTTGTACAACAGTCTCGTGCGAAGTGTCATGGAATACTGCAGCGTTGTATGGAGGCCTCACTACGCCACACATATGCTGCGTTTAGAACGAGTGCAGAAGCGTTTTGTGTGGCATTTAGCTTTTCGGGAAGGGAAATCCAAGCAGCTACCCTCGTATAAAACTCGATTAAGTCACTTTCGAATGCACTCCTTATCCATACGCAGAGAGGTCACCGACGCCATATTCTTATTAAAGATATTAAGAAACCAAATTGATTGCTCTAAGCTTCTAGGTCTTATTAGATTCCATGCTCCATCAAGATATCCAAGAAAGATGATTACTCCACTATACCCACAACCACGAAGGTCTGTACTTGGTTCAAACTCACCTATATCCAGATTATGTAAAATTCTCAATAGCTGCAGTGATCTAGTGGACATAAACCAAGACAGTATTAATAAAATTGTTAAAATAATTTTGGATAATTCACGCAATAGTTAATAGTAATTTTGTTTATTTTTATCTAATCCGTTCATTGAGTGTACTATGCCAACCAATTATTTATTTTTTTGTTTTAATCTCAATTTAATTCAGTTTCATTTAATTTAATTTCAATTCCACTGACCTCATTATTATTATTATCTGTTAGTTTCAATTAATTAATTTATCAATTGTGTTATTGTTGAAATATTTTATTGTTGTTATAAATCTTACCTAGTTATAAGATTAATTACTAACTTAAAAATTAAGTAACTCGCTTTAAATTAAGTAACTCATTTTGTATAAGTTTTTATTTTTAATCCGATTACTGTACATGCGGTGTTAGCCTGTAATTGATTGTTACACTCTTAATGTATAAGTATCAGTTAAAATGAAATGTAATGTGTAAACAATCGTTGGCTAACCTATAAATAAATAAATAAATAAATAAATTGAGTCAGAGGGCAAATGAGTCACTATTCTGTGAGCTATAGCATCACAATCCTAATTTTATATTAATTTATTAAAAATGCGAGTTTGTTACACTTTTACATCTAAACCGCTGAACAGATTTTGTTAAATTTTGGAACTGAAATAGGTAGGACCTTTTTTATAGGTTAGAAAAACTTTGGAGTCCTCTCGTCGGACGGTGAGCTACCCATTACTCGCCGTCATCAAGCTGCACTTACGGTTATAGCTGGGATCCTGGAGACGGCTATAGGCCATAGAAGAATGAGGGGGAATGAAGCCACGGGCAAAAACTAGTTCATGTTACAGTGCTGTATGGACTATGGGCGTTTGGATAGCATTTCTAAACAAACACACCAGAGATTGAAAACATTTGAAAAATTTTCTGTGGAAAGTTTATTTTGCAAAAATAATAATGCGGTGTTATTTTCGACGATGGCTTGGTGCCAAGTCCAGATCTATCTTATATTCCAAACAGCCTATATTCCATCGTTATAATTTCACATTGCCAGGGACTTTATTTCGTCGCAATAAGGGTTGGTTTTCTATGTTCAGCTTTGTAATAAACACATGGGACACTGAGTCATAAAACTAATTACTGATTAGGTACTAGACAGCGGATGTGTCACGCTTCAGATTTCGGGGTCACATCTTATGATTAGCACTTGTTATTTTTCCAAGCCATGCGTGTAAGTCATGTACAAATATTATCAGCTTGGCAATTTTTGTTCAGATCTTAGTTTACAGTCATCAAAACAGTTACAGCTGCAGACAGCAATTTTCAAACGATTTTTCTGTATACTTTTTGCATGTTTGCTGTATGTATGTACTTTTTGACTATATGCTACATGCAGCCAAAAAGTTTGGAATGCAGACGTGACATTGAAAATTATAGCACAACACTGGGAAACTGTTTGAAAATTGCTGTCTAGCTGACCGTACTTACTATTGGGATAAAAGTACTTTTATCCTTATATTAATATTTTAAAAATGAAATTTAGCACACAGGTAGGCCATAACTTAGGATAAAGAGTACCCTTTATCCTAAGTTATGGCCTACCTGTGTGCTAAATTTCATTTTTGTGCAAAAACAGACGATTTTTATAAGAATAACGATGAAATAACTTTGTCTTTTATTGGTAGAATAGAGATAGAATCGCCATGCTACGCGTGCTGGAAGAGAACTGGAAGAGAATGCCCAACTTTAAGTCCACCTACGTTCGATATTTTTTTAAACGTGTCTGAAGTATAATTAATTAAATAAATATTAGTATAGAAGTTTCTAGAATAATAAAACATATTGAAAAGGATATCAATGCCGTCAAGCACCCCATGAGAGCGCCAACGAGTAGGGACAAACTGAAGATTCCTATGAAGTCTCCAATGGCTCCCAAGAACGCCGTGATCTCAAACCCTCCATCATTGGAATATCTCAACTCATAATTTTGTATAGCTCTGCAACAATACAGGGAAAATTGTAACGATTTAATAGTGTAATGCCGGATCCACATGCTTGCCGTGATTGCCAAATAGAAGGGGACGGCGCTATACCAGAAAGCAAGACGCAAATAATTCTATCTCGTTTCTTAGTATAGCGCCGTCTCCTTCTGTTTGGCAAACACGACAAGCGTGTGGATCCGGCATAATAGTAAGGAGCGTCGCTCACATGATCAACAGTCGACATGCGCGGGCGCATTTGTTTTCGTGCGTATGTAGTATCTAGATAGAAAAGGGACAAAGCAAAGCCAGCCAGACGAGCCTTGATACCAAGATTCTACGCTGCATCGATTTACTATTGAGCGACGCGCCTTATAAATTGATAATGACAGGTACGATGGCATTAAGATACGTATTTTATACAAATATATTTACAGGAGTGTTGCAATATAATAAGAACCATTGATCAATAGTATAACTGTTAACTTGCTCTTGTAGATTGTATAAGATATCACATATTTAATGTTGATGAATCATATTCGATATCATAATCATATTCTACAGACATTTATATGCTCATACACAGGCAGCAAGATAGAAACAACCATTTGTTACGTGCAGGAATTGAACCTGCAACACGTAGCCCACTAACTCCTAACCACTAACAGCCTAGACGAACATTGAAGCAACTGGGTGCAAATTCATACTTCGACAAATTCCCACTAGAAGAATCCTAGTATCATACCTATATTATCCAATGATATTATAAGTAAAAAGGTGATCGTATCACAGAACGTCACTCAATACCCAAGCATTGTATGAAACTAGATAGATTCAAGCCATTTGATTGGTTGAAACTAGTTATAAGTAAAGCTTGAGTCTAGAGGAACGTTTTGTAATACGGGTCCGGGGTCGAACGCTTTTCCAACCTAAGAATGTAACCCCAATCTCTTGTTCAGCATCTCTTGACCGCTGAACAAACAAGGCAGTGTTTATCAAATTCCAGATAATTAAATACGGTTCTGATAAATGGCGCCTGTTGCTATTATGTTTATAAATACCATCAGTGTACCGATCCAACTAATGGCATAAAAAAGCAGTGAAACAAGTTTAGTAAGTCTATTATTAGCTAACAACAGACATAATATCTTGATTGTGTACATTGTAACTGATTCATCGTGTGAATAATATACTCGTAGTATAATTCACAAGTATCAACAGAAGTGTATACTTGCTCTCTTTTTAGTACTACGTATCTTAATTTAACCAGCCATTATGCCAGCTGCAGACGGCACGGCAAGCGGAGTGGCTGAGCGATTGGACTGATGCGCTCCGTGTCGCGGGTTCGATTCTCGCTCGGAGCAAATATTTGTATGATCTACAAGAAGTTTTTCCGGGTCTGGGCGTTTGTGTATGTGAGTTTATTTTTGTTTGATAATGCACTCACGACACAGGAGAAATTCCTAGTGTGGGGCTACGTTTAAAAATAACAAATATAAATATACGCTATGTGTAAAAGCTGTGGTGGGGACTATCAAACCGATGAGAGAGTGAATTAAGGAGCGCACCCGCGCGTACTACGTCACGTACTTTACGTACGTGTTCACGTACTTTACGTACGTGTCGTAGTTCGTATGAGTTTAATTGATACCCATCAGAACGTTTTTAAGCACTTTGTTGGTTTTATTTAATTTTTAACAGCGAATGAGCCGAAAATATTTATCAAAAAGTATCTAGTTGGCAAGAATTGGCAAATATAATGGCCCCCAATAATGTAGTCACCAAGAGGCGCTGTTATCGTATACAAAGCTCATAGATATAAAAGGGGAGGATATAGTTATTCAGACACAAATCCAGATTCCACATTGAAATTGATAACGTCTGAATTGAAAAATCTTAAAACCTACAAGATTTGGAGATCAATCTAAGCTTGCAGGGAATAATATATGTAAAAAGCTACAATAAATAAAATAGCGCCAAAAAGTGATATTTAAAAAAAATTGACTCGTGCCCTTTTCGAAATGACGGGTTCAAATAATGGTTCTGGAAATCAGTACCGAAAATTAAATAAAAAATTGTTGTCATATTTACCCGCTAAGTACTAGAGCCACCGCGTCATTGAGTACACTTTCGCCGAATATCATCGCGTACAGATTCACATCCACCTGTAACAATATTGACATATTTCTGATGAGCATTTGACAATGGGGGACACCTTGAAAAAAGTTAAATACACGTGAATCAGCAGATCTGACAAACATGGCGTATACAATGTCACATGGCATCGATAATATCGCTTTAATCGACATTGATATTGGTCGTGTATTCAGCTATTTCTATGTTTCAAACATAGTGTAAGTACATGTGGTACAATATGTAAAGGTATGTGGTACAATATAGGTATGAAGTGCATTATTGGCAAAACAATTTTTTACTTTTTGCAGTCGCATTTTAACATCGTGAAGTATATTATCGCTCATTCATATAGGAATGGTTGCTCGTCCCAATACCTAATTGTAGAAATCAAATCAGATATTGTTTCGTGTAAAATACATAAGTTCCCTGTGCCGAAATGTCAAAATCACGTTGCGAGTCTAAGTTCTTTACGGCATGTGAGAAACTCTCCATGTGTAAATGCGCTTTATAAAATAATGAAAATAACGTTCATATCTTTATCTTTATTTCTTTACATATAATAAAATCGTAGAGCTGTCATTCCTGTACATTGAATATTTTTTTCTTTTTGTATTTTTTTCGAGATAAGGGATCGATTCTGATGCCAGATCAACTTTTATTTTTTTTCGAATTTTTTTATGTTTTTTTGATTTGATCTATCTCCGAAACTACTGTAAAGTTGTCGATCAAATTTTCCTCAAATTTTCCTAATAATATGCTTCTGTTAATATGCTATGTATTATTACGCTATTTTTCCTGGGAGATAAGCAACTTTGAATTTTGTTGTTTTTAGATGTTTGTTGATAGTTGGAAGCTAAACCACTGGATATTATTTTGTCAATTTTTCCTCAAATATTCCTTAAACTGCTCTTCAATTAAAAGGATATGTATAATTACGCTATTCCCCTTGGGGGATTAGCAATTTTATAATATGTTGATTTTCAGTCATTGTTGACATTTGTACAAGAACCGCTATTTGAAAGTCACTGTCAGCGTACTAGCCAGTCCGGTCGGTAACCTGCTTGACTTTCGTGCAAGGGGTCTCTGGATCAAATCTCACAGTTTTTTTCTCTTTTTGAGTTTTTTTTTATTTGTCCTAAGAGTTTTAAATAATTTAAAAAAAATGTGCATACTTTTGTTTCAATATTATTCGCGATTTTAAATAGTTACTATTTTTTTTCAATACTTCTCTAGGATATAAATCTACACCGATTTAAATTGTAGGTAGTAAGTTGGATATTTTTTTTAATTGTACCTAATTGTTTCGAGGTGTGGAATTTTAAAGATTAGAAAAAAATCAGGGTTTCTATAAATTGTGTTTATTTATGTTTTGAATTGGTGCTCAAACCAGTGCATAGATTCTGTTTTAAACGACGACAAGTTGTACTCATCGAGTCAGATAATTAGTTATTTTTTAGGTATCACGCGGTATGCTAAAGGGAGAAGAGCAATGCTATCGTACGTTCAATTTGCAGCGATACTGTAAATCGACCCAAAAATGATAGTCTAATGTTTAAAATAAACACGGTTCTTTGAAATTAATGTCGGTCAAATAAGGACGTTTCCTATGCAAACTATGTACCTAGATATAGCATTATTGATCTAAACTAATAATAAAAATGCAAGTATGTTTGTTTTTTACCTTTTCACGCATTACTACCTACTGAATCGATCGTCCCAAAATTTAGCATAATTATACGTTGTCAGGAGTATAGACACGGATATAAGGTATCTTACATCCCGAATAACAGAAGAGAGCTTTTTCCGAGAAAACAATTACGTTCATATTCCAGATGGCGCCACACGATCCGTATTGTTTCTCAAATTCTGAAATAACGCAAGCGAAG
Source organism: Agrotis segetum (assembly GCA_036375495.1). Classification (NCBI taxonomy): domain Eukaryota; kingdom Metazoa; phylum Arthropoda; class Insecta; order Lepidoptera; family Noctuidae; genus Agrotis; species Agrotis segetum. Next base: position 459,857 of record JAQSVV010000102.1, read on the forward strand.
CCGCGGGCAAACACTAGTCATTCATAAATCGATATCCGATAGCCATGCACTTGACGAACTACAATCGAACCTACGATTACCATGCATTCGATCACAATAATTTGAAACAGTTATCACTTATCATAAGTGTAATCTTTACTAATCTATCGATAGTAAATACTATAACGTGTTGCTGATTATAAACACCAATGATAAGGCTAAGCTTATTACAAATTCTTACGCGACTGCCCAAAAAAGATGTGTTATGTTTTCAGGGTTCATGTATGTATGCAATTATGTATGTGTCCATATATAGACAGATAGACATACGAGTATATAGACAGTCCATACGTAGACTGGATGGAAGATGCGGCAGGAAAGTGTTGGAGTGGAGACCACGAACTTGAAAGAGGAACGTAGGGAGACAACCGACTATAAGGTGGAAAGACGATCTAGTTAAAGTGGCCGGAAGAAACTGGATAGCCATTACACAAAACCGCCAGAAGTGGAAAGATTTGGAACAGACTTACACTCAGCATTGGGTGACTTAAGGTTGAAGAAGAAGACGTATGTTTGTGAGTTCCTTTTTTCCACCGTAACTTTTAAATGCCTTTCCCGATTCCGATGAATTTGATTCCTTTAATTTATTATACTATAATCTCGGTTGACATATTGTGTTTGTGAAAGTTTTAAACATAATAATAGTGAAACTATTTTTCAGGAATAAAAACAACTTCTTTATTTATCGGCAATTCAAGTTGCATCGTTAAAAGGTAATTGAATCAATAAAAAAACAGCAATCGTAATTTTCTATTCAAAACAATATTTTGGCTAAAAATTGTAAGTGCAATAAGTTTACCTACAATGAATTGTACAAAGGGACTTTCTATTTCAATAAATACTTCTTTTCGTGCCACTCGACTAGAACTGAAGCAATACAAAGTATTTAAAATATTCAATAAACGCAGTTGTTACCTTTCAATGTTATCTATATTTCTACATAGACAAGTAATGGAACTTGTTTGGTTAATGAATTACCTCGTTTACTGTATTATTCGCGTTGAAGTTTCTCCAAGAAAGGAGTTTTATTTGATTACTAGCTGTGCCCGCGACTTCGTTCGCGTAGATGTCGGAATTTAACAATGTATTTTTAGAGCCAAGTGCTTAATTCTCACCACGTTTTTCATATAAACCCTATATTTAGAGTTTTCTTAGATTTTTCAAGAATATTTGATGTGTTTGTAATAAACTCCCTCTGTCGTTCAAAGGCAGTACCATTCAATTGCTACTGGATTAGAGTAGTTTGTTTATCGATTTGAATTTTCGATATTGTTTAATGAATTAAATGAATGTTTGTATGGAAAAAAATTGATGGAACCTACTCTAATTCCTATTCCAGCGCGCATGAACGTAAAGCGAAAAAAACTGTTAAAACTCCCATTTCATTCCATTCCATCCCATTCTATCTCATCCTATTCCACTCTTCTCTACTCTACTCCCCTCCAAACCACTCCACTCCACACCACACCAAATAAGTAGTTTTTCTATTCGAAGCTAGATCGCGCTACTGAATAGCGCGTCTCAATGTGAACTGACCGTCATTTTATTTTTACGACACTTTAAATTCAAAGTCTACCTGTTTGCCAAATTACATCGAAACTTATATATTACTTATTATATCGCGGTAAAAGTAAACGATAGACAAAGTTACTATCACAATCACAACTATAAAATCAGTATGGATTTATTGATTTTTGAAATCTAATATTTTGTAGTATTGTTATATACCTTTATGGTTCTGATGAAGCTTTGGCGGGTTTTTGGAACACGTATGTATTTAAATGAAATTTACAACCCACAGTAAATTAACAATTATGTAATATGTCCCCTTACCTTCAATTGTGAGAAAATAGCGAGTACAGTCAGCGGATCGGTGGGAGAGATAAGTGCGCCGAAGTACAAGGTGTCTAAGAAGGTGAAACTCGAGGCAAGGGATGCCGGCATCAGTTGCACGCAGCCGTACATCAGAGACCCGATGACCAGGGCCGACAGCGCCGTGCCAACCATCGCGAATGTCAATATCGCTCCAAGGTTACGGAAGAAATATTTCTGCAAAAATGTACACTGTATTAAAGTCTGGTCGGAAAACAGGAGGATTTTCGTACATTGACCTACACATGGCGGCCATTGCATCTGTGCAAGCGAGACTCATTATATTTATGCGGGAGTTGCAGAAACAGGTAATAATAGGTCAATGTACGAAATTCCTCCTGTTTTCCGACCGGACTTAATTTTAAAATTTTATTTTCCTCTGGCTTGATCTCCAATTCTGTTCTGTGAGCTGGTAATGGGCCAAACAAGTCCAAACATTTTACTTTATTATTATTTTATTGGCGTCTGCGCTCAATATCCGAAATGAGGGCCTTCATTTTTTTGAAAGGCTGTCTTGTCCAGAATTCCGGATGGATGGTATCTCCGACATGTTCTTGATAATACAAATTGAAAATTATTTCCGATTATTTCAAGCTACGAGTATATTTGAAACTGGAGGCAGCATGACCTATCGAAATACGCGGGGCTTAGAGAGGGTTTTTTAATTACTAAAATATTAGTCTATTTGTCATTTTATGGGGTTATTTACTAACCACATAAAATTAATAACCACATTTTCTGTGCTTAATTACTAACCATACATGCTATCAAGTCAGTGAGTTTAATGACATAATTTTCCGTTACTGTTACACAGTAAGGTACCTAGTTGTGTAACATTAATGTATTTGCGTATTAAGGAAAACATGTTTCTATTTTTTCCTTCGCTATGTAATAATGTTATAAATAAGTTTTCTTTTTATTTAGTTACAATCAAGCCCATGGTTAACACTTTCACTGTCCGCGCAGCAGACACAATAGATAAAACAATGGTCGTGAGTCACATGTGATTCATCGGACAGGGAAGTGGTTAAGTCATATTGAATTTTATTAATTTGTTTTATGTAGCATATCATAATATTTTGAGTTTTTGGCTTTAGTATACTTACCCTTTTCAGACAGTATCCAGCATGAAATATGATAGGTGGTAGAATAATGTTAAAGAAAATTTCAGGATCAAATGTGGCTTTAAGATCTATCTCATTTTGCTCCACATTCACAATTTCTCCTCTAAAGCTATATGCGTATGTCTTGTTAGGTACTGGAATATCTGTGTAAGGACAAAAATAGTTTTTAGTTTTTGAAAAAATAAAAATAGTTACTTACAAACTGGGATTTATAGAAAGCTATATTATGTGAATCATCAAAGTGTTCTTTACTTTTTACTTATTTAAAAAAAGAGGAGATCTTTTATGTTCAATGTGTATGTATTTCTATAAAACTGTTTATTTGTTGCATAGGTAGTAAACATGAGAAGATTATAAATAATGTAGGAATTCAAGAGAAACAGAAAAAAACATACAAGGCCATATTGTTTCGCTAACAAAATATGTAACTGATAATAAAAAGTTTGAACAAAAACTCTCAAAGAAGCTGATTGTCAGCTTTGTCCTAATGTTATTTTAAGTTATTCATACACAGAGATAGATAAATTGAAAATATGGAGCATTTTACTTCAAAAATGGCTGTTTTAAAGGTCATCAAATATATTTTTTACTGTTAGCAGTTTGATATTGAAAAATAATAGTAAGTAAGTTGTATTTTGTTTCTTGTCAATAGATATTTGATGATATCATAAATCATTATACATCAAAAAAGAGATTCATTAAGTGTTATATCAGATATTACCAAAGATTAAAGAGCACTGCAATAACTGACCTATGATATTATTTCATTTTAAACTAGATAGGAAATGGAATCTTCAAAGTTTTATGAGAGGATCTTTCCATAGTCAAATAGTAACATGCATTTAAAAGAAAGAAAATAATTTATTCAGTGAATGGAAATTGGCAGTCACATTCACACATCATATTTAAAATATATAATCTAGATGGATTTGGCATTTCCTACTTAAATACTCAGAGGTGCTGAATGCAAAAGTATGGATGGATGTTCATTCAATCACATCAAAATAGTTGTTTTGATATGGATGAAATTTGGTATAGAGATAGGCCCGGCATTACACATAGGATACTGTTTGTCTCAGTGTAATAATAGCTATTCCCATGGGAACTAGCTACTAACTAGCTAGGAAAGTAATTATAATTTAACTAAACTCAAGGTCAATTTCGTTATTTCGTCCAGCCAATTCAACACAACAAGATACCTACAAAAAAAGTTGAAAAAAATATTTTTAGACACAGTTTGAGCCATCCCAGCATAACTTACCTCCTGAAGACATCATTTTATCGGGGAAGTGTAGACGTAGCATGTCAGGCGGTACTGACAGGTTGTACTTTGTGTCCGGTGCGGGGTGCACATTGATGTAGGTAACTTGGTTTGTACTAGCTGCATAGCGTATTATTGCTCCTACAATTAGACCTGTTGAGGAAAAAATAGGTTTTATCCACATGCAGGGATAAAATATAAAATTAAAGAGTAAAAATAGAGTTGTTTATTTGAATGTAACAAGTCTTTTATGGATAATTCATAAGGAGCTATTATTAAAACAAGCATTAGGTAATCAATTCAATTTTAATAAAAATCACAAACCACAACAATATTGTTTGTTGTCAGCTATTTTATTTTTATGATGACTCTATTTAAAATTATAGTAAGTCATTAGTTTATGATTAGGATAATGATCAATTCTGTAGGTAATACAATTTGTCAATGAATAGGTCTTAGTAACTTTTTGATTTATGGGCAAAATAAAAAATAAACAACATTAAAAAATCTGCAATCCAGCAGAGCTCAAACTGGTTGGTTTAAAATGTTCAGAATTGAGGTAAGTGTAAGCAAACATTATTTTTAAATGTAAACAGTATAATTTATATTGAAACCAATTATGTAGCTTTTTTTCTAAAATATAGTTTCTTAATTAATGCATCACAGGTACACAAACATAATCAGTCCATGTTATCAGATCATCCCTATCAATTCCATTCACCATTGGATAAAACAGATAACAAATTACATGAGTACCTACAGACACAAACAGTAATTTAGCGGCAGATAGGTACATAAAGGTAAATAATTTACTTCAAGGTCTTGAGAATCATTATATTGTCGAGTGATCACATGACTACTCAATTATTTAAAAAAAAAGACTGTTAAAGGATATAGATCACTTACCATATATTACAGCAAGCCCTGTTTCGTGAAGCCAGCTCACCCGGCGATGTTTAAACACCCAAATAGTAAGAACAGTCAGTGTTAATAAACAGGTGTATATTAAAAGATTCAAGCTGTCGATACGGTGAAGAAGTGTGGCTTTCGCGTCCAACGCAATATCTGTTCCAGAACCTTGACATTGTGCCACCAAATATAAAAGAATCGACGCGAAACTAAGGAAGATATTCATTTTTAGTGCAATAAAAATAACGTCGTCACATCACAACTTAGTACGCTCAATACGCACGAGCCACCCTATTAGACGATGTCAGGAACAATCAACATAAACCACAGTAGGTACACATCTGAATAAATACGTTATAAATCCCAATAAATTTACGTTCTAGAAAAATAGTCGATACTTTTTTCTACACAAGAGAACAAAACCGTACGAACCGTACAGACAACCGTGAGCGAGATTTAGAAATAGCAACTGTCATGAACTGTCACATAAGAGACAATAACACCCATATTCAGAGTCGAAATATCATTATTTCCTCCACTCCACTCAACATCACCTAGGTGGATTGATATTCATAGTTGCAATTTTTCTCCTCACCTCCAATAGTTCCCTCAGTTGAGGTGAGGTTAGATAGGATGTGAGGAGAGAACCATCTGTCAAATTTAAGGTAGGTCGGCATCTACCTTACAGCTTCCTTGAGGTAGATAACAAGGAATTTGCAACTAAAAACACGCATTTTCAATCAGATTTCCTTTGTCTTTTGAATAATTTATTAGATGTGTACGATAATCCTTATGATTACATGTCTAGACCCTATTTACGAGATGTAGATAAAAATTAGATTTAAAAAATGTAAAAACCCCCGTTTTTAAATTTCTTAAAAATAAGAAAATAAACCAACGGGGCTGAGAGAGGGGCCACTCAAAACGTGGGGGTGTATATTATTAAAGGTATTTTTGTAAGATATATGTAGGTACATGACGTGTATAATAGATCGTGTGTGTAACTTGCAAAGATACGGCCCCACGTTTTGAGTAGGGCCCTCTCTTCAGTCCCGTAGGGCTATTTTCTTATTTTGAATAAATTTAAAAAAGTGGGTTTTTTTTTTAATCTTTTAATTATTTCATTACTTTTATCTTTTTTTTCATATTCCTGACAGAAAACCCTTTCGTTTAAAATCCACCTCATGGGGTGCATTTCAAATAGCCAATCCACCATCTTGGATGTCCACCATGTTGGATTTAAGACACGTGACTATTTTTTTCATATTTCTGACAGCAAACCCTTTCATTTGATACCCATATCATGGGGGTGGATTTCAAACACTCCGTCCGCCATCTTGGGCAGGCCGCCATATTGGATTTAGTATTACGTTTCTTAGCTAGTCATGTATTGTCATCAGAATTCAGAGCGTATGCAAAATTTCAGCCTGCTAGCTTATCGGAAAGTGCCTCAAAATTGAGTTGCAAAAATCCAACCGGAACGACAAACAAGAAAAGTGAGTGTATAAAAAAAAAAACGTGGGAAATAAGACGCTTTGTCAAACCAGATGTTGCTGAGCGAGCTGATGTGAAAATCAAATTTCACCGTACCATGTTGCCAAGCCATCCACTTTACAAGTATCACAATATTTTTTATCTAAGGCATGGTTTTTTGTTCAAGTGGATTAATAAATTGTTGAGTTTTGTTTGTGTAAGTTCTGCCACATATAGTTCTGGGCTGCGTTTAAATCCTTTATCCAGTTTAATTTTATACTGACTAAATGTCAAACAGCCCGTTTAAGTACACCGAGAGGTGAAAAATTGTACCAATTAAAATTTATCTGCCCCGTTTACGGTCGTCCGCTGGTCTATGTTTTTGCTGAAAGGAATAAATTTTTGCGACCTTTTTACCACGCAAAATTTTATCCTGCTGTCAGATTGACATTAAGTTTTGTTGTTTTGCTAGATTCTCGCCGTAAAAACGAATATTATTTTTATTTAATAGAGTAAATATTATTTTTGGATTATGGATTTATATATAAGACCGGCAAATTGATTATTTGTTCAATAAACTAAGCTGTCAATGGGAGGTTTTCTTTTTGGAGTTTAAAAAAAAAAGTAGTTTCCAAGAACTCGATAGATGGCGTTGAACTGGGCTGCGTTTAAATCCTTTATCCAGTTTAAATTTATACTGACTAAATGTCAAACACCCCGTTTAAGTACACCGAGAGGTGAAAAATGATACCAATTAAAATTTAATCTGCCCCGTTTACGGTCGTCCGCTGGTCTATGTTTTTACTAAATGGAATAAATTTTTGCGACCTTTTTACCACGCAAAATTTTATCCTGCTGTCAGATTGACATTAAGTTTTGTTGTTTTGCTCGATTCTTGCCGTAAAAACGAATATTATTTTTATTTTAGAGAGTGAATATTATTTTTGGATTATGGATTTAATAATACACCGGCAAATTGATTATTTGTTCAATAAACTGAGCTGTCAATTGAATTTGACAACTAACATTGACAGAAACTTATGACTCCGTTCAGCGAACCCTCGCCAGTTTAATTTTTTTCCGGCGAAATACGGCCGAAGGATTTAAACGCACCCCTGACGGTGTGACTCTAGGAAAAAGATGTATGCCTTCATTTTTGCACAAATCCACGAGCACAGACTTCGCTTCTTTTTCTCTTGGGACATTTTCTTTTTGGCGTGGAAAACTCATTAATTAAAAAGTCTTGTAAATGAATATTTTTTTCTTTTTCCTTGTTGTTATTTATTTTCAAAATGCCATTTGTGTGATGTCATGTGACTACAGATGTGACTGACAATGACATGACATGTACTTTTTGTTTTACGATCTCAAAATTACATACAAGTGAAAAAAACAAAAAATGACGTGACGTTCCGTTCATTGCAGTCACATATCAAGTTCAGCGCCATCTATCCATTGACAGGGAAAACATAAAAAGAAAATCCCTCATTGAATTTGACAACTAACATTGACAGAAACTTATGACTCCGTTCAGCGAACCCTCGCCAGTTTAATTTTTTTCCGGCGAAATACCGGAGAAGGATTTAAACGCACCCCTGCGTTCATTTGTCACGTGTTGACACTTCAAGTTGAAAACCACAGATAACGCGCTCCTCACAAACAGCTCTCAAAATAAACAAATGACGAAATTCCTCCAAATGTAATGACGTATTCGTGACGTATTACCACACCTCACCCTTACTCGAGGGACCTCATCATTTCCTCAATCTGACGACTTTGAATACCAATTTGGAGGGTCCGTCGAGGCTCTCCTCAAGGCCTCCTCGACAGAGGTGTGAGTGGATCGGCTTTCGAGGCACCTCGAGATTACGACTTTGAATATAGGTGTAAGAGTGTCAAAAGGAAAATGTCAATAAACGCGTTCCGTATACATTTACTAGTCAGGTAGTTAAGCATGCCAACGGTTGCTAACACTTTTAAAAAAGTTTTTAATAATTATTACGTTTTTTTGTAAAGATGATAGCAATATTCAGATGAAAAAAAAAAGAAATGTGTTGGAAATTAAGAACGAGCAATGAGCATATTAAGGGGGATGCTCCAACCAGCCCGCGAAATTCAAATTTTTGAAGTGAAAACTTCTTTAGCGGCGTTGTACACTTTTTCTGTAATGGGTAAAAAATTTAAAACTCGCGTCAGGGTCACGTGACCCTGATCGAAAATGAGTAAGACGTCATTCAAATTAAAAATAAAACATAGTAACAAAAAAGTTTTCACTTCTACCGGCACTCCTGGAGTGCAACCTTTTTTTTACGTTTTTTGCAATTTGCAGGCCAGTGACATGTTGTAACTTTATAAATATTTGTGTTGCGCAAATAACAAGTATAATTTTAAATATAAAAATTGTCAAAAAATTCGCTCCATCAGCTCTCACATAGAAAAGGTGCATCGTAGTTAGATTTCGGAGATTTTAACATGATGCACCTTTTCTATGTGAGAGCTGATGGAGCGAATTTTTTTGCGCAACACAAATATTTATAAAGTTACAACATGTCACTGGCCTGCAAATTGCAAAAAACGTAAAAAAATTTAAATTTCGCGGGCTACATCGAAGCAATCACTTGTTGTTGCTGTAAGTTCCATGTTCCATCCACAGACTACTTAGAGATACTACTTGAAATGCTAAAAGTCTCGACAATTTATACCAAATCAAGAATCGTATGTACAACCGTCTTTTACCGATATCGAGCATGGACCTAAAAAAAAAGGCGGACGGAACTTCACTAAGAAACGATTGAAGCACCACAATGGCGGCGGCCTTTATATGTGTGAGTTTGTATAGGGATGCCAGATGAAGGAAAATATTACCCATTTTTAAACAATATTTAATTAAGATCTCCCTTGAACTTAAGTTTAATTACATTTTTTTTGTGACGGATACCTATTTTTAAAATAAAGGTAAAATAATTTAAGCACATTGGTTATTAAAATATTTACAACTCGTTTAATGTTAATAAAGTATTGCAATCCCTTTTGGTGATTCAAATTTTGTAGACTTGTCTTTTACTATCGACACATCTAGAAATCCCTTCTAATTTACTTAAGTGGTTAAAACGAATGTTTAAGTATTTTTCGGCTATAAACATTTAATTTAAGCTATTTTATATTTAAATAATTCAACTTTGAATATACCTTAATTGAACTACATAAATATAATATTACTAAATTAAAATAAAACTAAACTATTAAAGAGCATCGAAAAATTCATCCTCAACGCTGTCAGCTGGTAAAGCTATTTTATGTTCCATTCCTACACGTCTACATTCCTATTCCATGTCTACACTCCCTTATTATTTTTATACAATCATTTTTCCATGCATCATTTGCCGTGGGGAAATCTGTAAAAATATAGAAGAATACAATAACGATAAATAGTAACATAAAATATAAATATCCCAATTTTAAAATAATTTGAACCATGAAATAGTTGCAACACTGATTGATTTCAAGATGTTTATTAAATTTATTGACGTAAAATCGAGAAATAAGCTTCAAATTGACATGCTTAACTATGAAAAGTGATCCGCTGGCTTTTTTAATTGAACTACTATGGTTTAGACAACTTTTTGCAACACATGACCGCATACTTTGATTTTTATTAGACAAAATAACGCCGAATAATACGCGAGGGTCGTTCGAAGCGTAATGGCCGACGGCTGACTTACTATGGTGTGAATGTGTGTGTGCTGGCTTATGTGGACAAGCGCACTGACTTACTATGGGTGCTTCACTTGTTTCTTAGTGAAGTTCCGTCCGCCTTTTTTTTTAGGTCCATGATATCGAGAGTTGAGGCCTGTTGAGGCGGTTTCTTGAATGGCGGCTCCACATTAGTGTACGAATCAGGCCGAGAATTCTCGCCGTGAATTCTCGGCACAAGTCGTGCTCTCCACATTATAGGGATGCTCTCAGTCGTTCGTGAAACCTGCCACGAAATGCTGCTGCAACAACTTAGCACAGTCAACACCATTCAGTCTATATGTTCTCACTGCTGGGATACTAGGACATAGGGCTCCTCTCTGTGAGAGGGAGTGGGCAGTGCGGGTTGGTAGATGTCACAATCATGTCTTCGAATTTAATGGTTCTTGAACATAACTGTTTCCTCACCATGTTTTCCTGCACCGTTTCGAGAGCAGTGGTGATTATATTAATTACACAAAGTAATGCTCCAGGCTGGGTTCGAACCAAGACCTACAACTCGTAAGTCGGGGCCGATACCATTGGCCCACCACTGCTCTCACATTCAGGTTACCTACTCTTAACCTGCCTTTGTGTGGTAGAATAGAATTATTAGAGCCTTTTATTTTCAATAATGCCTACTACAGGTGCTGAGGCCACCAAAGGGGGCGCGGGGGTACTGATCGCGGGTCCCCATCAGGTATTATGGCTCCCGCCTCACTTGTTACAGAATTAATTAAGTAAATTGCTCATAGGCGTGTTACTCCAATACAGTTTTATTGTTATTTAAACGGTACTTAGCTAATTAGCTATCCCTTTCGTGACGCGCTCAGGTTTAGTTTTAGTTGCATGTGTTGTTTTGTGAATGAGTACTTTCCCTATCTAGCTTATAATACTCTAGTGCGAGTAGGTACATACAATATTGATTGCATTGTTTTATTGCTATCATCATAGACATGCGTGTAGATTTAATCATGTACTGGTACATACCTAGCTATCTTCGTATGTAACTAGATAAAATGGTTTTTATTGAGGTGAGTAAATGCAATGAAATAATCTTATGTTTACTAACAGTTTTAAGATGTACCTAGTATTAATTGCTAATCCACTAGAAGATTTAACGCTATCTTATGCATAATCTGAGTAGTTATAGCCCTTCAAAGTAAAACAACAAGAATTAATAATTATTATCATTCAAATTATTAGTTTTTTGGAGAAATTGTTATTTTGAGAACTAGTCCATTAACGACTCGGTTTCCATTTTGAGACCCTACCTTACATTGATGCCGTGAACCACCGTGAACAGGCGCGAAGGAGAATGTGGATGGTTTTTGCAGGGTGCACGCGCGTTCACGCCTGTTCCCCAATCAGGGTCGGTATTGTGCCGAGAATTCGGGGCGTGAATTCACGGCAGTAATGTGGACCCGCCAAATTATGTTCAGAGTTCGAGAACTTTCACGTTTTTGACTTTTAGTTCTCTTCTTGCTCCATAGATGCCGCTAGTTGTTTATTTAACCCGCTACAAACAAATTATTGGCGCGGAGTATGGAAACTGGTAGACGATAACAGATAAAGTATAATTAATTATGTACCTAGACAATATGAAGTCAAGTCCGTGTCGCCCTCAGGCAGAAAGCTGTCCGTACATAAATGTTTCAGAGCTTGGAACTTTCAGGTTTCAGCGTCTGTTTGGATCAGGGTCATAAAAATATGAATCACATGACATGTTTTTTTAAACGTTCCTTGAATGGTCTTAGAGGTACTGGGCAGTTTTAGAAGTCTAGATTTTGTAGAAGGTAAACTTTGATTCACTTAATAAACCTTTCCAGATAGTCAACACACCTTGCCAATTTTATTACATTTTCAAGGCAGATGTTGAGGTCAAGTTCATCTTCTATTAAAATATTTTTGCGGAAATAAACATAATATTTAACTAAGGTAAAACATCCCAATCATTTTTGTCCGTTGAATTTCTAAGGTCGACTAGTGACGCATAATATACCAAACAGCCAATAAACGCCGTAATGTTGCAATCTGTGGTTTATAAACATGTTGGTAAGGTAAGTTACTACTTAGGACCTGTTTTATTTCGTTTTACTAGTTTTTGTCTGCGGTTTATCCCGCGTGTGTGTGATTCATCATGGCAACGTTTTAGTAGATAATAGAATACTTGATAATAAATTCTAAACCACAGATAACCTTCTGTTCTAAAGTCTTTATAGGGAATGATCGGGACCCGATGATCATCGGGAATATCTTTAGATGTTATCCTAGAATGGGGTACCTATTGAAGCAATAGGGTGGGTAAGATATGACTGTCCCTTCTGCTCTATCTACTTTAAGCAGGAGGACTCGCGGGACTGTTCAACAGACAACCGTGACTATTTGGCATGTACAAACGCCCGTACATCAACCTACGTCAATCTGTCTTGCTATAATAAATTTCAACTTTATCACAATAGTAGAAGTTAATGTTCAATTGGTAAGGTTTGGCAAATTCGGGCGAGTTGACGTGCTGACGTCTGTACAAATAAGTATTGTAAAAATAATACAAGTACAAACAATAAAAACAAATATACTTTGATCCTCATCATCATCATCTCAGCTATAGGACGTCCACTGCTGTACATAGGCCTCCCCTTTAGATCTCCACATATACCGGTTGGAAGCGACCTGCATCCAGCGTCTTTCGGCGACCTTTATGGGCATTTCTACGAAGAGGGCATATTTTTTGTCCTTTTAAAAAAAACATGGTTAGAAGTTACATACACATCCCAAAATTTTTAAGCGTACGTCCCAATCTATATTCTAACTGGAGAGCGTAACATAAATTCCGTACTACTTCTTAATTTTCCTAAAAAAAAATCTGAAGTGAAAAAACGGGGGTAATTTCACTGATTTTGACCTGTCCCTTTTCCGAAATCGAGTGTAAAATATTTTATATTTTTTAATGGAGCGGAATTTCAAGCAAACTTTTGATATTCTTGGGTATATGGATAGCTAACCAAGAGACATTGACAATAAATAAACCTGTAATTGCTTATTTTGTTATATTTGTGGATGCGTAAAGATTTGTCCCAGTCTAATGAGTCATTTCCGTGTCATACAAAAAACACTTGATTACGATACTAAATACCCGCGAACTGGACATCACCATCCGATTCTTGTAAACTGTCAGGTGCTCCCGAGCAGGCCATGTGAGTGCATGTGTGGTGTGCTGCTGTTTTTTTAGATTTTCGAAGGTGAGAACCTGTTTCCGTGTCTTTAGTTCGGGGTCTTTTCTCAATACCGTGTCAAAGATATCTTCTGACAGTTTTATTTTTTAAAAGTTTTGTTTCCCTAGACTGAAGTTTAACTGGACACCAGCATGGTTGTTTCGTTTAATTTGTTTGAAGTCGTAACAGTAATAAGTTATTTTGATTAGTACGATATTTTTTCAATTCCGTGGCCCTCAATTTTGTGCCCTGGTGACCACGGAATTGAGAACGATGGCTTATTCATGTAACTAACTCGGTTTTTATGAGGTTTAAAGTCACTTGCTTCACAATTTGTCATGGTAAAGTAGTTAACGCCATATATTATGTGTCTATAATGTTGTATAAAAGGTTTAAAGTATCTAGAGTTGACGTTGCAATTGCAAGATCTGATTTTAGCTAATACTACCGCGACTAGCTACTCGAGCCTAGGAAGATCGTATAATGATAGCCTATATTTTATCCTGATATATAAACTATATTGCTGCAAAGTTTCATTAAAATACATTCAGTACTTTTTGAGTAAAAAATTGACCTGACTACACACTATACACCCGAAAACTTCGATTATGTCTATTACTTTGTGCGGTTTGATAAATAAAACTGACTTGACGTCTATACTTAATGTCTCTTGTTTGTAATTTAAAGGTTTAACGAAAATGCTTAATATAAATACATTTTACCACATAAGTTTAATAAAAATGCTCATTTAAATGATTTGACTAAAAGTTAGTTAACTAAGCATGATAACTCAAGGAATCTCTCTCAAGGTAGACACAATATAAACTTACATAACTAAAATACCAAAAACTGCTAAAATATGTTCTTGAATGTTTTTTTACAATTGAATTTGTCTTTCCTGGTTACGTAGAATATGTGTAATTCTAAATTCTGTGGTCACATTTCTCAATTCCATGGCACTCAAAATTTATTTCATAAACTACTGGAGCAATTACTGGCAAATTAGCACCATTTTGTTTGAAAAAATATGCATTTTATGTTGGTGATATACAATTAGTCATAATGTGAAAAAAAAAAATTGCCCACGGAATTGAGCAAAAATCACCGTGTCCGTAGAAATGCCCTTATAAGGTCGTCTCACCTTGTTTGTGGACGTCCTACGCTGCGCTTGCTAGTCCGTGGTCTCCACTCTTTGATCCTACCAATTATTTATTTGCAAACAGTATAATTATTACTTCGGTTTCCTTTCATTAGCAAATTAATTTCTTAGCGTGTTCGCGCAAAAATATAGAGTTCCGCCAAATATCTTCTCAGAAATCTTTAACGTTTTGATTCATGGGGTTAGTGTTTATGTAAAACTAGTGTTTGCCCGCGGATTCACTCGTATTAGTTTAGAATTTGACAATTGACAATTTGACGTTGTTTTCGTAATTGTTTTTCTCGGGAACATTATGGGAACATTACTTTTTCAGGATGAACGATACCTTAAGAACAGAAGTAAGTATGCAAAAAGGTCAAATAGATATGTAGGTAAGTAGGATGGGGGGGAGGGACCTAAACGATGTTCATAAAAAAAACTTTACAATTGTGCCATAGTAGGGCAAAGCCTTCTTGCCACATTCCTTTTGATCAATTGATCATATTATTGGTACTTACGAGTATCTAGGGCATCCATCAGGAAATAATCAAGGTGTGTATCGCTATGTGCCACCTACTTAAGATAATTTCTACTAAGGGGGGTATTACAACGTCTTAAAACCAGGCTTGTTCCAGTGAGTGAACGAGATGGCGCTAGACGATTTGTATAGCTCTGTCACTTTCACTCGCAAGAACAAGCGTGGTTTTAAGACGTTGTAAAATACCCCCCCAGGGAATATCAGAAACTCTGTCAACCTATACGGGGGGCGTGGGGGAGAATGGTTTAACAAACCATCTCGGATAAGTTAGTTTTATATAGTATGGGGGTTTAAAAACTAGTTGAGAAAATAGAAACGTAGGCGGGGCGGATTTTGGGGGTATCCTACTCCCTAAATTCGACTTCGGCTACATATACGTTTTTTTTTTCCATTTTTAAAATCTAGGAATTTCTCCTTATCGTGCATGTGTTTACAAACATAATAACTCCCATACATAAACCAGACCCAGAACAACTACATACCTGCGGGTCATACAAATATTTGTTCCGTACGGGGATCGAACCAGTGGCACGCGGCTGCAAAACAGTCGATCAATCAACCATTGTGCCATCCGTGCTGTAGGTACTGGAGAACCATTCTGTATCACTCAGTGTTGTTGAACTTGAAATGCATAGGGAAATCCGAGCATTATAACAGGAGAGATGACATCATTAGCACAAATTCGCTAGACTGGTTGTGCTGTCATTAGTGGCCTAAGGACGACTACCCAATTATGTTTATTATAAAAACAATGTACACAAACACAACTAAAAATGTTGTTTTTAATGCTCAATTATCGAGGAATTCTAAAGGCTGTTTGGGACATTCCTATGTAAGTATTTCTTCTTTGCCCTACAAAAAATAACTAAGTGCCTAAGTATATAACTGAAAATCTGAAATAACTTCCCAGAAATCGACAAGTCTACTGTCTGTCCAATATATAATTATGTTGTCTTCCTTTTCATGCTCTTGTTTCTAGTTGTTTGCATCATTTATATTACAATTTCATTACTAGAATTCTAGGTATTTTCCAAAAAAAACACTTTGGTAACTGTCAAGACATTAAGGCAAAAGTTTGGAAGGTGCTCTACGATTTACATTTGCATTCATCACTTGTATCATCATTTACACTTGACAGCACGATTAGCGCATTATAGATGAATTTTAGGCTGTTGTTCTAGGTCTAAAGGTTCGATTCCCGCACACAAACACCTAGACCCGGAACAACGACTTTCAGATCATACAAATGTTTGTTCCGTGCGGGGTTCGAACCACCAACACGCTGCACAACAGTCAATGGTCTGAGGCCTGACCACGAGCTCTTAAAGCGATCCAGTTATTCTGTGGGAAAGAGACAGAGCATTACAAGTCGTCTAGCGCCATCTCTTTCCCACAGCCTAAAGACTCAAGCTTTAAGAATTCATGGTAGGCCACCAGTATCTGTATAGATTTTAGTAAACTTTAATCTACTCAATCTAATACTGTGTACTTTGACGATTGCTTCATATTTAACATCGTCAATCACTGCGACAAGATTAGGTATTTCTGTATTTGAGGGTAAATACGTAGATGTTGCATATTCAATCTGTCCATAAAATAAGGAAAATTCTCAGTTCGAAGGGGTGTCGTATGTGACTAATTTACATAGTACGTAGGAATGGTACAACAAACAGGTAATTCCCTTCAAACCGGTCACATCATATTAAGTGTTACTGGAAAAAAGTGGAAATAAGTGAACGTACTTATTAAGTTTATTAAAGTGATCATTTAATTGTCGCCAGCTCATTATTTTACCGGGATGAAAATATAAAATTCATGTCGTTTGTGGAAAAGGGGATTCTTTGTATTGAATGATATTTTATTCACTTTTTGAAAACAATACCAGCGACAATGCGCACTAAAAAAATTCAACTAAGGGCTGATTTTTCAATAGTCAGATAACTCTTATCTGAGGAATAACAAGTGCGTGTCGGGCTACGCACAGTGTAGGGTTCCGTAGTTGCCCATCAAAATACTTATGCGAACTAACTAAACTGATTCGCTGAATTTAATTTTAAAAAGAAGAATTTTCAAAATCGGTCCAGGAGTCTTTGAGTAATCGGGGAAAATACATTAAAAAAAGATTACGACGAATTTAAAACCTCCTCCTTTTTTTGAAGTTAATTAAAAATAGTTGACGATAAAATCCTACCTATCCCCAAAAAACATACCTATTAAAGCTGTAAAAATAAAGTTGACAAACTTACATTTGCAGTTGAAAAGCATGTTCCCCGATACATTTTGTTTAAGAAAAAATTTAATCAAGTACATTTTATAAGTTGGTCGACTATTACTCCTAAAGTTGTAAAGCCTACTTAGTCATGATAATTTTCTTTTAAACTACGTTATATATACTAATATTGTGAATTTTTTCACACCCCTAAACATAACCGTTTAGCTGGTAGAGGGGGGGGACACTCGAGTCGAGCAAAATTTAGCACTTTAAAGCTTAATATTTCACAAACGAATTTTTTTTATCAAAAAATTGTTAATGGAAACTATCAATATTTTTTAAAGACCTATTTAATGATACCCCACACTAAGGGGTACGCGAGAAAAAAAAAAACATCCCCAAGTTACGTGTACAGGAGGTACCCTAAAAAAAAATCTTTCACGAAATTTTATTTTACCACTTTTTCGGCACAACAAATCCATATATTTACACCAAATTACAGCTCTCTAGTACTGTGCGTCTCTGAGCTAAACTGCGGACAGACGGACGGACGGACGGACGGACGGACGGACGGACGGACGGACGGACGGACGGACGGACGGACGGACATGGCGAAACTATAAGGGTTCCTTGTTGACTACGGAACCCTAAAAATGGCAGTTTGACAGCTTATCTCTAGAAAATATGTCAAACCGCCATTTTATTCCTCAGATAAGAGTTAACCGACTATTGAAAAGTCAGCCCTAAGTACACTCGAAAAAGTGGAATTATGACCCACCATAAGCTTATTTTCCTACAGACTTTCAAACACAATTAGGTTCACATTCGCGTAAATATACATATCCATGGTAACGACTTTGATCTTTGTCAATTTGACGGATTCAGACGATTTATTGTCAAAATGGGTCATGATTCCACTTTGTCGAGTGTACATTAGGCATCGAGTATAGGTGATGAAAAACCAAAAATAAGAGCCTTATGCCTGAAGCCAACCGAGCGTCATTTTTGAGTCATAACATAAGTCGCAGAATTTCGGTCGCTTTCATAATCGCTTTTGCGTCGGGGAAGACTTTCTATGAGCTTTCAACTGAAAATCTAGAATTTCCGCACGACTCAAAAATTACGCTCGCTTGGCCTCACACTAACACAATATTTCCGTATTTTACTTATAGCGTGAATGAAATGATATAAATGAAAAAGTGCCTGTAAGTATACCTAATGAGGAACATTTTTTTCATCACAAAATCCTGAAAAGTTGTAGGTATAGGACCAACGTTTTGTTGTTCATTGCATGCATGAATATGTTTTATAAGTAAGTATTTATCTCTATTTTTCTATAATAAGTTAGATAATTGTATCTTTAATACAAAACAAATAAAATCATGCTGTTATTTCTTTGATACTAATACTACAATCGTCGTTTTATCAAACCCGTTTGAGAGCAGAGGTTATTATGCCAATAACCTCACCGGTTTTTGGTTTCTTAAATAATTTCGCATTTATCTACACAATGAACCTTACTATTTAATCACACACATCAAAAAGTTTGTGATCACTAGTTATAATGCTGATACTCGTATATCTAAAATAGGTAATTGTATGGAAAAACAATTGAACTGTTTTATTGTTTTTTTTTTTATATTATAAATGTATACTGATTTTAAATAAATAATCTCAGAAGAAGAGAGAATACCATAAAATAATCTACCGAAGGTAACAAAAAAGATTTTTCAAAAAGGTTTTTAGAATTGATTTTGAAATCACTTCGAAAAACCGAAATCGTTTTTGATTTGTGTATGTAGCCTTATTCATAAGTACATGAACCTATATCGACAATTGTTCAGTTTTAGAACTCTCCTTAAAAAAATCTTACTAACCAATTGCCTTTCTGACGCTGAAAATATCTTGTAGTCTTAACTGAAGTACCTACTTATTACGTATACGAGTATAAGGAGAAAACGTCTATCTCATGCATGACGTTCATTATCTAATTCTATAGTACCTATTTAACTACTTATTTCCCAGGATTGTCCATTGTGACGATGAGAAGGTCAGTGTAAATGTCATGTACGAGTACAATGTAGCATATATGTATATGACGCAGACGTGGTAATAACCTGGGTTAATGACTTTGAAATGAGCGATACCTTGACCACCTTTTTCACAAAATATCGAGGAAATCCCAATCAATAATGTTAAAGATATAACTTGAAACAAAAACCTTTTTTTTATTTAATATGTGTATGCTCTTGACTAGTTTAGAGGTGAAAAAGAAAATGTCTACGACGCTCTAACATAAAATAGATTAGAGTTCTATGCGTTAGGGAACAAAGACGCAGGTAGTGTGTTCCATGTAAGAGAAGGGTAGTCTTACAACAATCATCCATGGTCTAAGGTGTAAAGCTTTTTGCTATCAGAAAAGTATAGATCCGAACACCGGAACTCCGAGCCCCGGCTTGCTCCTAACAAGACGGAAAATACAGTGCTTCACCCAATCTGGCAATCAGGTAGTTCCGTACCTGATTGCCAGATGTTTAGCAGCAGTGTCGTGGGGTGATGAGCGATCCCACTGGCGGTGGTAGGCTTCACCAAGGCCACCTGGCTCATGACCAAGCACTACCTTAGCTGAGTACTGAGCCGAATAGTTTTTGATGTGTTCCGTCGGTTCGTAGCATGTTCTATTCCTTCAGAGTGAGGTCGCTCTATCTTAGGTCTCATTTTGCTTTTGCTTTGCACTAGATTGAGGCCAAAAATTCATTTAAAAGATTTGACATCGATCATCGACGGACAAATTCTCCGAAGTGAATTTTTGGTCCAGAATTCTTAAGGTTGGCTGAAAACTCCACACAGATCGGGACCAAATTATAAAAGAAATTCCTTTGTCACTATTTCAAGCAAGAATTAAATTGGTTATTTTTAATGTAAAAAGGTAACTGCGGCGAAGCCTAAAACGGGGTAAATGTGTTGACCTGATGGCACAGCTGTTGGGCCTGTACTTATATTAGGCATGTTTTTATTTCTTATTTATTTTGAGAATACTTACAATGGATGGTTGGATGGCTATTCCTGAGTCAATAGACGTAAGATGAGCTACAGGAAGTTGCAATAGTAGATTCATTTAGTGAGATTACTTTAACCTTATAAAGGTTTATATATACCTAATACGTCACACCAATTTAATCCTGCAGAAAAAAAAATACGCCGGTCTGTAGACGGGTTCTGCAGTCAGGTTCCAGACGTCTACGAGTTTCATAGACGTCATATGACGACATTACTACGAGACCTTTTATCTCGGCCAACTCTCTGCGGGTTCCTTCGTAGCGTTCGTAGCGCTCTAACCTGCGTCTGCGCATTCAGTGCGCGTTGGCTTTTGGCGCGCATAACACGTCCGAATTTACCTTTATTATTTTACTTAGTTATATTTTAGTTTATATTTCAAGCAATGTTAAGAATTATTAGTTGAATTATTTTCGACTCGCAGTGAAGATTAAGTGATACTTTACATTTTTTATTTAATTATTTGTTTAAGATTTTAATTGGTGATATCTAGAATAATGGAGTTATACAAACTTTTGGTGATATTTGCAGTATTGTGTGTTGGGTAAGCAATGCATTTTGCCTTTTAATACTTTTTTCAAAGCCTATTCATTAATTAGTCTTGTCAACGTTATTGAATAAAAAATATTGATTTATGTTCGTTATTGTCGATACTAAAATCTGATCGACCTGCCAAATTCTTCCAACCCAATGTAAACATTCTATTATTGTGATGAAGTTGAAAATAAATTCAAGAAAGGAGGTGTTATTTTTTCGGCCCAACCATGTACCGAGGTACAAATTATTATTAAAATCCCTTCCAATAATTAGTATTTTTAGCAGTATTTAAAATCCTTCAATACTAGATAGAAAAAGAAATAAAAGTATATGAAAAAACACTACTTCGCAACGGAACTGCGTTCAAAGAAACGTTTATGACAGCGTTTACGGCTGTCAATCTGTTTCATCTGTCAAAATCACGTCAAAATATGACATCGATGTTTCATTATTTGACAGCTTTTTGACAGTAATGATTATCAACAACAATAGAAAAAAACTATCGAACTAGGTCGGGAACCCTGGCTTTTGGCCGGCAGATAACCAAACGCAAAAAATAATACGAAATGTGAAATATATGCATTTTTTTAAATTATTGTTCCCATGATAATTCACAAAATATGTGTACTAGTAATTATAACTTATTTGAAATACATAAATAAATTCTATAAAGTACATTTTTGGGTTTTCACACGTTTATAAATGAAGTAACGAAACGCATCATGTCGGAGACGTATGACATTGCTAGATTGAAAATCAATTCTTGGGTTGCAAGTTTTAACATTTTGGATCGACAATTTCTTATGGTACAAATGCCCAAATAAATACAACATATTTTTTTTCAAAATCTACGATTTTTTTCCTATAATTTCGTATTTTTGTCCTTGGCTGGGCCTTAAATGTAGGGAAAAAATTAACACCTCCTTTGACACATTTGGATAAGTTGCTGTACCTAAATAACGTAAATTCCACCCATGTGAAGTCGAGCTCACCACTAGTTTCAAATATTAATCAACTCATACAGATTAACAAATTATACAGTTCCTTATAAGGAAAATACTGACAGACAAGGTAGAGTCACGTTCAGTGAATTAGCGTTACATTAAGATAATAACTTTTACTACCACCTCGATTTCCCGACTTTACTTTATTACTGTCATGTCAGTGACCGGAGATTAAAATATTAGGTAGGTCGGTACTCGATCACCTGTGACTTTGTACTCAGTATTCCGACCAGAATTTGTCCTGGATTTTTCCTGGTTTCACAAGCAAACAAATAAACAAATACAATTCTGCGTGAAGTCACTTTTCTCATCATGGACGCGTTTACAATTGACGCAAAATTATGCCTTTTTTCGGTACCGATTCTTACTAAACTGAATCAAATCGAATAAAAGTAATAACGAATACAAACAGATTGGTTCTTTATCTTCCCAGGATAGACAAGCTTTTCTTGAAAATGATAGGTTTAAATACTTTAAAATCGATCTGCCGTTGCCATGTTTACCATATCGTGTTGTGTTTGCGAACATATTTTGTTCTACAAATAACATATTTTAATATTCCTAATACTACTGAAAGTAGGCAAGTATAGTCTATTTTAAGACATAGACAATATTTCTTTATTTTTCATTCAGAAATACACCAAAAGTAATTCCGCAAAACAGGAAGATATTGACAAATTTTCGTCAGAAATTATATTTTTTTATCTATCAATATTTAATGCGTATTTAATTAGAAAGTACTGAATAACTAAGATTACTATCTTACCTTGCATCAAAAAAATAATGAGTTCATTTAAAAGTAAAATAATAGTGTAAACAATTATTTTATGAAATGACAAAATTCAATATAAAACCAAGACCATTTTGTTCTTTGATTTAGACGGCGCGGGGCGCCTATTGAGGGAGGACGTATCGCTCGCAACCATTTTGACATTAGTCACGTAATCATTAAAATTAAAAATATACGCCAACATTCATGACCTTTAGACGCGGCGCTAGTGCCTTCGCCATAACATCAAATTGCATTTGAAAAATGTAGTAACTCGAATTTTCCGTAGGTCATGAATGGTGGCCAGGAATTTTTCCAATCGCAAAGAGTACAGCGTAACCAACCTTTCTTGATACAAATCAATATTTTGAATTATTTTAATTCTGATCTGATTGTAATGTAAATGTATCAATGTGTTGAATACGGATATAACTGTATCTTATCCTATACTATTAAACGCGCATAAAAATAAATATATTTTACGGTTCTCGAAAATGACTCCGACGATTACGATGAAATTTGGAATAGGTATAAGTATTTATTGGTACGAAAAATCAATTTAGGTAAATGTTCCATGTCTGGGAAAAATTGTTATATCCGTATTTACACCCATAAAGATTTACACCAACAATATCTAAACTCAGGGGGTAATCTCCGGAAGTAATGAACCGATTTTAAAAATTGTCTCACTTGTCAAAAGCTATATTATTCACGAGTGCAGAGAGTGTAGGCTATAAATTATAAAGATAATCATGTATATTTTACCGCCCAACGAAGTGGGCACGGGTCAGCTAGTGTTTTATAATTTCGTCGAGCGAACCTGGCGTTGACTTCCATAGGGCACGCATGCCGCAATCGCGGCGGTTAGACCCCTCTTTTAGGAATGACTGGATAGGCGTCACGGCGTCCTGCCCTACCACCTGATGCAGGTCGTCACCGGACACCGAAGTTTCGGGAGGTACCTGTGTGTGTTGATAAGGAAGGAAGAAACGCCTGGAACATACGGTCCAGGTCTGCCCCGCTTGGGTAGAGCACCACCGTGTCCTCACGGCGGCGATACGCGGCAACCTCTCGCGTCCGGCATTGGTCGAGGCCATGCTGCGGGGCGAGACGGTATGGAAAGCGGTCGCCCCCTTTTGCGAAGCAATGATGCTAGCGAAGGAGGAGGCGTGACGCGTAAGGGAGGAGGAGAACAGTTTCCACCATACAATGCAAAAAGCAACCAAAAAATAAAGAAAACCTGCAATATCACGGGTATTGCATCGATACCAGTACCCAAATGCATGCAGGTGTAAACGATCATAAAAAAAGTCTTTTATGGTCCCAATCATTGAGCGCGCAGCATACTGGAATAGCATTGGAAAAATTCTTTCTTCATGGAAAAAAAAATGTTTTTTCTTTATTGTTATTCCACGCCAAACGACATTTCGCAATTTGCTTCCATCGGTTGCAAGTGACTCTCACAATGTCGTCGGTCCGCCTAGGAAGAAGCCTGTCTATGCTGCCGATTTTAGGGGTAGCTGGGTCGTAAGGTGGAGACTGTCCTCTCCCTCACGTGTCGCACCTCCTCCTTCGCTAGCATGACTGTTTCGTAGAAGGAGGTGACTGCTTCCCAATCCGTCGCGCCTCACATGACCTCGGCCAATGTATGAGCATTCTCGCGGACACAAACACTTAGAGATTTGTGTATCACTGCTACTAAGAGGTTTCAATCAATCGTAAATTCTAATTAGTTCCAAAGTTTCAATCTAGAGGCATTGGTTGTTTACCTGAACCCGAAAAGTGGTCGTAATTTATATACCGTATAAGTTCGCACCGACATTATCAGAAGTAAAAAGATTGAAAATGATCTCGTCCATGCCCCAATGCTTGATTGACTTGATTTATGTTTCTAGAGACATCTTATATAAATACTAGCTTCTGCCCGCGGTTTCTCTCGCGTCAAATTAGGCGTTGGGCCCTATGGCCCCGTCCGAATTAGTTCCCTTAAGGAGCGCCTGCAACACGACGCGCCATGACTCATGATCAGACGGCGAGCTACCCATTGCTCCCCGTCCGCAAGCGACTGGAATATGCCCTACGATTGCCAACGCCCAGGGTGTCTGCAGCGGTGGCTGGGAGAGAGGTAGAGGATGTCCATTCCCTCACACGTTCAGACTTTTCCCCTTTCCCTTGCCTGCCGCTGAATCCGCCGAATCTCCGACTTGCGCTAGGTTAAAGATGAGGACGCCCGCCGTAGCGCCTCTCCAACCACTCTTCGAAGAGGGATCTTACCGCCGCAATCATGACTTGCCCTGCCCAGCCCGACATTATTTTGATGTGATAGTATTTTGATACTGTGATATCTCCTAAGATATTCATTCAAATGAATTGAAGTCAAGGGCAATTTTGTTCAAACTCAAATACTTCTAATGAATAACGTATTTACTTGGATAAGGATCAATATCATTTTAAAAAAGTCCTAAAATAAAAGTAGAATTTTAGGTGTGGATAACCTTTATCACCTAAAGGTTTGAAAAATAAATAGTAGCCGATTCTCAGACCTATTCCATATGCCTATAAAATTTCTGTTTATTGCCCGTGGTCCACCCGCTTGGTTCACCTAGGTGTACCACGGGAAATTATTTTTGCCCGTGGTTCACCTGAATGTCCACATGTTTTCATCGTAGTATAACGAAAGAAAAATAGTGATATTACAGGGTTGGGTTTAGTAATAATTGGTAGTCGGTTAAGGTAACAGAGGCTTAAAATGGGTAAGGTTTAAGTCCTCGATTGTAATGCTACCACTATTTTTACGCGGAAATTTATTTTTCCAGACATTAAAAGAAGAAAAGTATTTACAACCTCAAACCAGATAAAAACCGAAAACGGAACGTAAAAATGGGCGATTGACAACCACATCTTTGCCACTTATTTTCTATGGCGCAAAATCAAGCGATTGCATACGTAAAACTGAATGTCATCTATTCTGTCATTGTTTGTTAATTTTATCAGAAAAGCCTCGGATCCAAGAGCGAGCGAAGCGAGCTCGGGAATTGGGGCACCCCGACATGGACAGGTTTGAAGGCATGGCAGGGTGTCTGTGCCAATGCCAGACCTCGCCATCGCCTTTGTGTTAGATTATTATTTTAGACCTTGAACGCAGAATTAGGAGCCCTACGAAGCAGGGTTCCGTCGAGCCACCTTGGTAGGTAGTAGGGAGTTATTTGACCTAGGATGCAAGAGCGAGCAAGTCCCGAGACTTGGAGCACCCTTGGAGTACCTTTCCGTGTCGGGGTTTAGGGTCTAGGAGTTGCCTTAACATGACAGTGGTGCCAGGATACATGAGGCATCTAATCCTTATGCTAAACGAAACCAATTTTTTGAAATACGCCTATTATGTGACTTTAACGAGTTTTGAGGTTAGGTTACAAAACCACATTTCCGCATCATGGGTGTGGTGCCCCCAGGGGTGTGGGAAAAGGGGTCCTCTTTTCCCCCCTCCGCTTGCCACTTTATACTAAATTTTACCCCCTTACCCACTTACCTACTTATATTTATGTTTACCTACGTAGAGGTAGAGATACGTTAAAATGTTAACTAAATTAATTAAATAATACTTATGCCGTCAAAATAATAATGAAATAAAATAAAAAAAGTTTAAAAGAAGTACTTTAACACGGAGTAGAATTGGAGCCCCATGCAACTCATCCACTTCAAAACTGGGCCCAGGGACAAACCAGTGAAAATGAAAGAAATGGTGCTACTACCGTCGCTCGTCCACTTCGTTGCATGGGGACCATAGTGCCACCGTTTCTTTTTAAGTCCGTGAATTCCAGTTAGAAAATGAAAGAATGTTGCTAACCAGCAAAATTACTAGGCTGGCATGAGTTCAAGGTGGTCTTTTTTTTAATAATATGGTAATTATTTTAATCATTTATACAGTCTAGCAAAAGTACAAAACCAGTCAGGTGCAAGTATTTAAAAACATACCACCTTGAACCTATGTAAGCCTGGTACTTATTCTGGTTAATACAATCCTTTCAGTTTAATCGTGTAATCTGCATGAAAAGTGTGGACGGCACACGAACTCAAAGCAAATTGAGAACACGAATACTGCGTGCGCCTTTGTGTTCGCGCAAAAACCGACAGCCGATGGATCAGCCGCGAGCGTTACATGTAATGCTGGCGGTGCCGTCCACACCTAGAATTCGCGTTACATTACACGTTGGATTCGCGTTACATTACAACAGTCTGGACCCGGCTTTACACTGTGATGGCGGCTTCACATTAGTGCCGTAAACCCCCTGACCAGGCGCGAACGAGAATGTGGATGGTTTTTGCGGGGTTCACGCGCATTCGTGCCTGTTCCCCGATCAGTGTCGGTATTGTGCCGAGAATTCACGGATTCAGTATCTAGTTATAAGTAGATATGGCTACGCTACGCCACATACTAATTTACGGCGCGGCGGCTTCGAATACACAAGTGTGAATCTGTTTTTGCATCAACACCTCTGTAGGCTTCATAAACATCAGATAGATAAGTACTAAAATTTCTACCAGCCTGCTGAATAAATTACCAAAAGGACCAAAGCCTGCCGGGATCGCGGGACTAACGAGTAATCATGGCCACGATGGTCCGTAATTTTTACTGTTACACCTCAAAAAGATAGAACCGGGTGGATTTGGCTCCTTTTTCCGGAGAAACTCACGCCTTGGTCTGAGCAACCGGCCATGGTTAGTCTGATATTTGTGAATAGGTCAATTATCCAACTGCGGCAAGAACGCAGTATTTTACAAATACATAACATATTATCCATTCGTTACCTACTGAGAAAATAAACTAGTGTCTAGAAGCCACGGGATCTCACTCTGTTTAAATTTTCGTAAAAAAATTGCAAATGCTCTTGTAGTTGTCTTTCTGGTATACGAGGCATAGATGTTTCGTTAGTGTTTTGTTTTTATTCGTGGGGCATCACGCTGTCAAATTGACAGAAATTGTGTTCTTTCAAACGTATTTACGTCCTTAAGTGATCGTTCTTAAAAAAACCGGACAAGTGCGAGTCGTACATGCGCTTCAAAAACTACGTTACACATTATAATATTAACATGACCAATGATACTATAAATAAAAAATTAAATTAAAAATTTAAAAAACCCCCGACACAAAAACCAAGATTCCTTTAAAAAGTACTAAATAATAAAAAAAAACTCAATCTTAAAGTACCTAACTATGTATTAATAATTATTAAAAAAATACGTCACGTTGGGGGACCGGTCCAAATTATTTATTATCTACTTTTTTTTTCGGTCCCCCAACGTGACGTATTTTTTTAATAATTATTAATACATAGTTTTTTAAATTTTTAATTTAATTTTTATTTGAAACTTTTTATAGGTACACACTTAATTAAGTGATCAATATTCCCTTTCAGTTTGCTTTGATTTAAGACCCCACTCGAGTATATTTGCAAACCCTCGGCTACCCTTTCTCACTTTTACCCCCACAACTTTTAAACGGCTCAACCGATTTTCATCAAACATGTCTAAGAACACTCGCACGTAAATCACCTTTAATACAAAAAAAACTAAATTGAAATCGCTTCATCCGTTCGGGCTCTACGGTGCCACAGACAGACAGACAGACAGACAGACAGACAGACACGTCAAACTTATAACACCCCTCTTTTTCCGTCGGGGGTTAAAAATCAAGTGCCTTAAATACTTATATTTCGTTTTAGTATCTGTTGTTTTAGCGGCAACAGATACACTATCATCTGTGAGTTCAACTATCTAACCAATTGTCAAACTATCATGGTTCATGAGTTACAGCCTAGCGAAGTAGTGACAGACAGACAGACAGACAGTCGTACAGCGGAGTCTAATAGAACCCTAAAAATAACAAAACACAATTATATTTCTCGAAAATGTAAATAAAATACATACGTTGTATCCAAGTATAATTCACCTTGACTTGAACAGACTATTGTCTTACTTAAAACTGTAGGTAGATTATAAGATTATTAAGTTAATTGTTCTTAGAGATTACATTTGCTCTCACAAAGAAACAACATCTTCATTTAAATGGAGAAATAAAAATAGCCAGATTAGGTAGGTATTAGGTATACAGTGGGATTTTTGGTTGAATTTTTCGCGGCTTACGTCCAGTATGGAGAATAATTGGCTAAATACATTATTGCTTGAGTGTAGTAGTATCTCTTGGAGTCATCGTGCTTTAACACTCGTATTCCAAGACCTGTATATAAATACTCCAGATAAAGACAGGATTTTAGTGATGTGATCGATCAAAATTTTGCGCATTGACTCAAAAAACCAATATCAGATAGCAGCTTGGACAAAAAGCACAGAAAAAAAATGTTGCGTCGAAAAAAATTCTTACCGATTTTCGTTGATTTACTTTTTTTACCTTGTCAGTAACAGCCCTAATTTTCTGGTATGACACTGTTTATAAATGGTTTCTGTGGTACACTTTAGAAAGGTAATGAAACAAGAAAGTTTTTTCTGTAATTTCAGGGCCCCCGTAAGGTCTACTGGCGCCTGTGTGCAAAAAAGGATTTTGGCGCCCCTTAAGGCATTTTGAATTATCTTTTTTTATGGTAGATCGGTCAGTGGCGTGTTTTAAAATTCAGCCCCCTGGGCACAAGCTTGCGCTTCGGAACTTAAACACAAAAAAAAACCATCAAGTGCTAGTCAAACTTCACACCCAGAGTTCCGTACCATCTTAGAGAAGACAAATTTCATTTTTTGTGGACCAATACAAGATTAACTAACTTATGAAGCATTTGCTATTGCTATCAAAAGCGAGGTCATGAAAAGCGAATGTCAACCTTAAATGTAGCGCGAGCGAAGCGAGCGCGAAATTTTTTAGCTTTTTGGAATAGGACAAAGCA
The DNA here is from genome assembly GCA_036375495.1 of Agrotis segetum. Taxonomy (NCBI): domain Eukaryota; kingdom Metazoa; phylum Arthropoda; class Insecta; order Lepidoptera; family Noctuidae; genus Agrotis; species Agrotis segetum. The sequence goes on from JAQSVV010000102.1 coordinate 489,627, forward strand.
ATAATTCTTCCTAGAAGAACGCAGTGAGCTCTAAAAGTTTAACGTTTCCGGATTTCAAGTTTTAATCTAAAATTAGTGAGATCAGATATTTGAAGTATTTAATAGGTACTTAAAAGTAATTCTAGTTAGGTTCTCAACTTTTCTTTAAAAAATAATTTTGTTATTTTTTTTAAAAAAAATTCTGGGTCCTTGGTTTTGGCGCCCCCTAAAGGATGGCGCCCGTGTGCATTGCACACATTGCACATATGGTAGCGGGGGCCCTGTGTAATTTGTAAACCAAGTGTCATACATTTATTTTGAAAAATATGCTTTGAAAGACAAGGGAAATTTTCAGAAAACTTCAAAACAGAAACTTTTATGACACTTAATTTCCCCAAATGATAAGTTTTATAACAAATATTCTATCAGAAAAGTATACATTGTAAGTGTTGACCATCTCGTTACTTTCTAACTATAAGCACTTTAGGAGGGAGAGGTGGAAATTTTTAGAAAAATCTTTAAAGTTCGATATCTCCATAACCAGTCAGTTTGGACCCCTAAACCCCGACAGGTTAAAATTGTTGCAAATAAGGTCTAGTATCACCAGTTACTGGGTTGTGGAGGTACGACAGGCGGACGCTCCATGCAAAATACTCATATCCAGCTGCATCTGGTTCGATTGGAAGCCGACCCCAATATAGTTGGGAAAAGGCAGGCAGATGATCACCCATTTCAAGGACCGCATCGAATTACAAATCATTCTGTATAACATAAATACTAAAAATCAACACTAAAAAAATAAGACCTACTCTAGTGAAAAGTACCTAACTAAACGAATATGAAATAACTAACATAAATTATGTATTAATATTGTTTTGAAATGTTTTGTATATTCTGCCGTTCTCATTTTGTTTGCTACAGTCAACACAAGTCTTCAAAATACATAATTGTATTTGTTCTACCGTTAGGGTATTTCTCTTATTATATAACATATCATGTTATCAGATATAATCGTATGCACGCGAATTGAGACAATAGTAATGAAATAATTTACGCCTGATAAAGGATTACTTACTTTGTCTTATCGCAGAAGCAACAATGCTATTTAAGTAATAAACAAATCACAAAGGTATTTATTTCATGAAGCCCGATTAAATACAGATTTATTCATTTAAGATAAGCTATTTTTATAGTAAACTTTCTTTTTATACAAAAATGTGTGAAAATTTTAAAACGGAAAGTTTTAGTAAATAAGTTTTTCCTACATTAAACTTCCTTTGGAAAGCCAGAACCAAGGATCGTTGCTTGGACGAATACTTTGTGGCTCAACAGTCAATGTTTGTTTTAAACACACAACATCGACCTTTTACTCCCCGAAGGTTTCCATGATTTGACAGTTCATTTTGTTAAGTGCCTTTTATAATGTGGCAATACTATACAATACTACGCATGCGTTAATGCGTTTAATATAAAAATAATATATTGTCATAACCAGAACATTATATTTCAATCCCAACCTTGATTCCGATTTTTGCCTAAAACCAATCAGCGCGTTATGCCAGTCTAAGTGTTATAAGGGGCGAATCATACGCACTTACGCAGCACAATGATCACGGTTGTACAATGTTTGGTACAAAAAAAAAACAACTCAAATGTTATAAAATGTAAAGTGCGTTGAACTGCTGTTATTGGTATAAATTACTCTGGGAGCCAATTGCATGACCAGTCAGCAAAACAGGTATGTAGAAAACAATTCTCAAACGGTTTTCGAATGTTGTCCTTTATGTTTAACCGAACCCTTTGCTGCATGTAAGAAAAAGCTAAAAAGTGCATACATACATCATAATTATTTTATCATGCATATAGTATAAGTACAAGAAAACCGTTTGGAAACTGTTCTTTGCATACCTGTTTTGCTGACTGTACATGTCCTTGATCTTCGTTCAGGAAACTGGGTAGGTACTTAATGTACCTGTTCAGTAACTCACGTATTTTTACGGCAGAGCATTGTGCATTCGTGAGTCAAACGGGAAAAACTGTCACATTGTCTACCTAGGGACTTATTAAATTAAATTAATAATATTGAAATTGTGGAATGACGTCCTGAAAACTGTCAGAAGCATCTTATTCATGGAGGTTGTGCGTCATTAGCGTCATAATGATGCGGTATTGTTTAGAGTATTTTTCACTCAAATAATGTAATAAGTCCGTCAAATTAAGATTTTAATACGTCACAAGCAAGTACAGGTTTTACTTGCTTCTGACGTCACGAGCTCTCAAATTTTGATGAGTACCTAATACTTTAATTGCAATCAACGCATTAAATACTTAGGTGTAATGTTTTTATTGTAAAACGATTAAAAATACTTGAATAGGTAAACAGGTTTATTTGTTATTATGGTCTCTACGCTATGTAAGTTGTGCGAAATCTAACTTATTTATGTATTTTGTTTTGAAACACTTCTAGTAGGTAGCGTCTCGTTAGATACATAATTTTAGATGACAGTTTTTAAATTAATCAAAAAAATAAAAAGGCCAACAGAAAAAAAGAGCTAAAGTATTCCAATAAAGTTTTTTCGTATCTCTTACAGATTCACGAATCCCCCTTTTCTCCAATTTAAAAGAAAGACCCTGTAATAGGTTTGTTAGGTGCACCGTGTGTCGGAGTCTTATTTACCGTCAAGACCTGCACATCAGCCCCGGCTGCAACCCCTGGACCCAAACGACAACGCGATAAGGTTTTTGAATGGATGATTATAATTATGAAACATTAAAACTAAGCATAAGCACAGGACAAACAGGTAAATTGTAACCAAGGATTGTGGAAAACCCACTCGAATTCAAGTTTCTATTTAATTGGATCAAAATTGTCCGATTGACTAGTACACCGTCCACTTTTACGAAGTGGTTTACTTAGATTATGAGGTTTAATGGTAAGCATTAGGGGTTGCAGAACCGGTACTTTTTAAAGCCCGGTACCAAAGTTTCGGTACTAGGACATGGAACCGGGATTTCCCGGGAAATTCGGTACTTTCGGTACTCACGTCGTACGTGTTAATGTCGCTTTTAACTAATGGTATGAAAGGCACGAGTGCGTGCACACTACATAAAATTGTCTAAATCAGTTGAAAAATTAACTGAACACAAATGTGGGTGGGATGGAGTAGTTCATAAAACTTGGTTTTATTCGTAAATCTATAATTGACAATAAGTATCAGAACATAATCTCAAGGAACCGAATTTAAATTATTTAAACTATTGCATAGCTTTTATTGCGGGCTCTGATCGCGGCGCGGCGCGGCGCGGCGACCAAATCAAGTCAACAGTCCCAATAAAAACCTAACGAAAATACCCGACACCACGCATCGTCTAACGTCGTTTCAGTTCGGGAGACTTCAGTAATCATAAAAATATCCGTCATAAAAACAATTGGGCGCTTTTATAATTTGCCGTTTCACGGCACGGCACGATATTACCGTGAACGTGAAGAAGAATTTTGTGGCCGTGGACGGCATGCCGTGCCGTAGGGTGCTTTTATAATTCGCCGTGAAATTATTACGGTTTGCGCGTCTTCAAAGTGCAGACATGTTCTCGAAGAGACAGCGACTACTTTTGCTCTATTTGTTATATTTAAGACGTAAAAAAAGACATATTACTAGAAAGTATTGGCAACATCCGCTTTTAAAAGTAAAATATTTAGAAGGGTCATACTACACGCTATTTGATAAGCTCAAGGAAGACCTAAATAAGTTTTTCAATTATTTTCGGATGTCAACAAAATCGTTTTATCACATACTTTCTCCCTTACATACTCTCGCCCTGCCACCCGCGCCTCTTGGCTACGCACGCACACATACAAATTTCTTGTACGCACACACTACACTCTCAACAATGCCGCGACGATTTCATAGGGAGCGCGGTATGCTACGGCAACGGCACGGTAGATCGTTGACGTTCACGGCGTGCCGTTGCCGTGGACGGTAAATTAAAAGCGTTTGCATACAAATGCATACATTTTGCTTTCCTACTTTACCGTGACGATAAAAACGTGCCGTGCCGTGCCGTGGCACGGTAAATTATAAAAGCGCCCATTACCTTTATCTTACTAATTTTAAACGGCTAGCTACAAAAGGAGTTTTCACAATGAACCTACTTATGAAATTCTCCTGCAACAAAGAAGTTCTATATTACAGTCGTGCATCACAAACATATTCATTTTCTTTTAAAATAAAATAGTTATGTGTTAAAATAGTTAAAATTTCGCGCCAAATACCTACTTTACAGCCTTGTATAAAGGCTGCAAAGTAGGTATTTGGCGCGAAATTTTCGCTACGCTCAGTTTTCAATCCAAGTAGAATTGTAAACTGAGCGTGGCGAACTTTTCAAAGGTACGAGATGCAGAAAAACATTGCTTCCAAATGCAACACACAACTTTTCACCTCACTGCAAGATATTTTGTACGAATTTTGAACAAATCCTTGCGCTCTAGCGCAGAAAATGGAGTTCTGCGTGTTTTGCGTGCACATACTTGGTCACTTTTTTCCTTCTACTATAAATATCATTATACAAACTGTAGCAAAACAAAACTAGTATAATGCTTTTTGAGATGAAAAAAATATAAAACTCAAGAAAAGAATGTAACAAACGCTATTTAAATATAAAATACACAAAATCTGAGCATGACTAAAGTTATTCTCTTCAAAATGAAAGTGATGCAATAAATGAATCATAATCATCATCATAACTGACCCCTTACTTACATTGCTGATTAGTTTTTGTTTATGAAATTCTCATTATTTTCAAATAAAATGTTTTGTATCAACAACATTGTAAAATAATAGTTTATTGGATATGATTTGTAACATTATATTGAAAAAAAAAAGGAAAATAATAAAGTACCGAAAGTATCGAAAGTACCGGGACTACGGGATGAAGAACCGGTACAGGATTGCTTTAAAAATTCCCGGGATTTCCCGGTATTTTCGGTACCAGGATTTCCCGGTTGCATGCCCTAGTAAGCATCCACATCAGGTCCGCATCGTACGTATGGGACGTATCGCATCAAACGGATTTCTGTATCGGCAGCGATCGGATTTCCGACGCAAGTATCAGCAATCGGATTGCCGACGCTTCAGTTCTACTGATCGGCATTCCGTATATCGTCATCGGTACGCATCGCATTAAGGCATTGCCGATGAGCCGTCCGTACGATGTGGATCAGTGGACGCAGTTGTATGAGTTTTCATACAAGGCAAACTAAAATCCGTTACGTACGATACGTCCGATACGTGCGATACCGACCTGTGGACGCACACCTTTAGTGAGTGTGTATGAACTTGTCTTATGCATCAAGCTTCGGTTTTTCCCCCTGATATGACGGTGAGAAATGTCATAAAGTGTGTAAAGGTGTAGAAATCAGTTTTGATTCTGAATATTGAACTCGCATCTCTGGTATGCTATTCTCTATAATAAATATTCTCATCGCTGGACTCTACGATGTGGTCTTCGGCGAGACGGTTTTGAGATAGTCCAATCGTGCAGCGCGTGCGCTCGTCGTTTGCGCTTAGATTAGTGTCGCTGTCAGTAGCTTAGTAGCAGTATCGAATTTGTATTAATTTTTAAGTGCTGCCAGCTGACCGTTGCTAAATTCTTTATTTTTTTTATGTGGTGTGCAGAAATGAAGGTGAAAAATACTTGACAACCAGCACTGTGATACGAGATTTAATTTTTATACCTATATAAAATGACACTCTCTGATAATTTAATGCAGCTTTCTACAAGTAAAAGAATTTCTAAAATCGATAAAGTAGTTTCTAATCTATATATTTAGTTACTCGTTTATATATAATACAAATCTTTCCTCTCTTATTAAAAATATGTTTATCCTGAACATAGCCGTAAACTGACAATAATTTATAGTTATTCAAAATAATTATGTAGATACAACTGGTTTCTCACAAAAGTGAGATGTGTCTCGAAAGTAAACGGTGTCTCCAAAAAAAACTGATATTTTTTGACAATACTGATAAGTTTGCAATGGTCATTCATCATTCATATTATAAATGCTAAAAATTGGATGTTTGTGAATCAATCACGTCAGAACGGCTGAGCGGATCTTGATGAAATTTTATTATATTTTTATAGAGGTAGTGACCCTTTTTGTGCCTTTTTTTGGAATAACACAAAGGTAGTAGTAATGTTCGACTTGAATTGCTTGCGACAGCTAAGTATTTGTTGTTAAAATTATAGCAAATCAATATAATCAAACGACTGGCCCTATTCTTGTCTTTATCTTTCATATTCATACGATTTACTTAATATAATAACTTAGATATTGTTTGAGCTTTACGAGGTTCATACAAGGATTCATAACCCTACATACAGAACATTTAATATAATGTTCGGTACCCCGCACTATTAACCCATTCTGCTAAATTGGACTAAGCAAGTTTTGGGTTAATGGTTCCGTTTATCACGTCACCTTGAATTAAGTGCGACGGCGACGCTTGTCTTTACCATTTAATACCACATAAATATGGCTTACACAGCATTTTATACCAATTATTGAGCATTCTATATCAAAGACATTTTATTGCATTTTACATTTTATTGCATAAACTCAGGCTTTAGCACTGTATTTATCTGGTAATTACCTTTCGAAACCTTGCGTTTTTTATCACTTAGTATTTAGTACTGCCAGGTATTTGTTGTACTTAGTAGGTTACTTGGGCATTATAAATGTATTTTGTGTTCCGTAAAATCTCGATACGGTAACCACGAAGGTTTTCCTCGCGGAAACTGGGTAGCAACTTCATATTGACAATGACATAGTTCTTTGATACAGTTTTATAATTCAAGAAAGGGCCTTACCTTTAGAGGTCTTACGCAACTAACTTGTCAAAAGGCATTGGACAAAAGGGAAAGTAAGTCTTTGGCGCTGCTTTTTTACATTCTTTGGAGCAACGACATTTATTCTCGTAAAAGCTAGATTACCTTCAATTTATCAAAATTCAAGTTGTCATTGAACATTTTGTCTTTTTAAGAAGAATTTCACGTGTCTTAATCTGGTCTTAGTAGGAATTATCAATCCAAGGTAAATATTTGTATTTTTATTGCATAATTTGATAATTTATCGATGATAATTTCGTCATCTGTCATTGCTATCGCTAACAGATGAATCAGTCTTTGATATGGTAGCCTAGCAACTATACGCAATAGAAATATGTACAACATTACCTTTTATGTGAGCTTAATTGAGGGTTATGGTCCATTCAATTTCTCATATGGTATGAACTTGAAAAGAGGAAGTGTGTGTTTGTATTTCTATTTTTCTATAGGTATGCAGTTCCTCGAAAACTTATTGACGATCTCTGATTAGTCAGGCTGTCTAGGCCAAGCGACATAAATCTTCTAGCGCATCACATTTCTGGATTTAAATTCGAAAATCTGATGCGTCAGAAGATTTTTGTCATAAAACTTTGTCCGTATTGAAACCAGTTTTTGTTTTTTGTGTAAGGTCTTATTTGTGGCCTCTAGGATAGCTTAGAATTAATTCCACAATTTTCGCAGTTTAATTTTAGATTGACTGTGGAAATTGGGCAGGCTAGGCTTCATTCAAAAATCTTCCAACTTACTTAAAACTATGAATGCATTTCTAAGTCAATTTGTCAAATTCTTACTTGCTGTCAGTCTTTTTTTCATCATCCTAGATCAGAGCCCAGTGCAAAAAAAACACCTACAAATAGCAACCTTTACAATTCAGAAGAAGCTTAAGATCTCTCCTATAAAATGCTGATTACCTACCTATGTTATTCCTAAATTAGTATTAGTTATATTGTCTTTGTTTCCATCGAAATACGAAGGACAACGACTTCATGTTTTAAATGACACCACTTCGGACTTCGGACAGGAAATATGTGCTTTTTCAATAAACATTGCGCAAGTTCTGTTTGATAGAGCAATGAGACAAGAGTCCATTCATGTGCAACTGTTTTAGTATCTTGGTTGGTAACTTTGCCAAGACTAAGTTAGTCTTGCGAAATGCTTATATTTAGTTCAATGTTCTTCTTTACCAATACTATAGGCGGTGGAATAATGATTTAATTGCTTGAATGATATAGTAAAATCATGATACGTATAGTTAAGCCAGAAAAGATTATGCGCTTCGTAAATCATTATTTTTGTCTCACCATTATCTTAGTATACAGAAACCACGTGTGAATACGGTCGTATCAGGTATAGTCAACAAAGCCAAATTTCCAAACAGCAAGTTTTATTAATCCGTTTTTTAATATTGTGTTATACATTTTAATTATGGAGACACTAGCTTCCGCCCGCGGCTCGCGGCTTCGCCCGCGTGGTGTTTTGATAAAAGGTAGCATATGTGCTTTCTCAGGGTCTAAAGATTGTCTGTGCCAAATTTCATCAAAATCGGTTGAGAGGTTTAAGCGGGAAAGCGTAACAGACAGACAGACAGAGTTACTACTTTCGCATTTATAATATTAGTTTGGATTTGTATTAACATTTTTGGATGTATTTAACGTACAACTAGAAAGCACATACTCGTACATTTGGCATAATATAGCATGCAAATAGCATACAGGTAAACCGTTTAAAACGTAAAATTTTTTTTGATCGTATATGTTGATTTCTGAAAAAAAATTGTGAATGGTTGACGGTGTAGTTCGGGTACTTTTATTGATCAAAGAGTTACAGCTTGAAATTTAGATAGGTCGTGGTCGATGCGAGACGTGCGAAGCTGGGACGAGTTACTAGTTCTTTAATTTAGCCTATAATTAATTATTAATTAGAATAACATTAATAATTAATTATTATAGCCTAGAATTTAATTTCTTGTTCATAAGGATTTTTTTAACGTGGTAAAATAATCAAATGAGTCCTCCCACGCAGCGCAGGACGAGACGGGCTGTCAGACTTGTATTGCATAAAATATAATTCACGGAGTCTTTCAATAGTCCTTCGCGTTCTGGGGACATGGTTTCCTGATAAGACAGCCCCGCGACCCGTCCATTAAGCATAAAGACATGATTAAACTAAGCTAATACTCACTGAATCAGTTTCACAGTAAACATCGCTCACCTCGTGGTGATTGTAAAATTACATTGTTACTTAATTACTTAGTTTTCTAAACTTGTCTACCTACGTATCTAGTCTAGCTAGCAAATGACTCAATAAGGAAAACTTAACTCTAGTCTTGAGCGAACAATCAATGCATTTTTCAATTATTTTGTGCCATAGGTGGATTAGATATTTATGTTTTTTTTTATGTTCGTTACGTTAGTTCATAAATTATTTATTTCTTTGATTTAGAATGTCGAGTACCTTGACTAAGTATAAGTTTTTCGTCGACATTACTGACATCGACGATGGAAAACATCGTGGGGAAACCTGGACATTTTTATAAGAGACCTATTACCTCAACTTAGACAATATAAAAGCAAAAGCGAAGACATCAGAGGATGGTCACTTTAATAAATAAACCGAAAAAGAAAAAAAAACTGCGAGAAAAGGTTTTTTTTAAACCAATTTCTTGGCGTAAACGAATAAAAGGACCTCTGCATTTATAATCTTTTTCGCAGTAGTGGAACAGGTATTTGAAGGTGATCCTTAATTACAAATTATTACTCGAATGAACTTAAATTGTAATTTTAAATTAATTAAACTATATAAATATAATAATACTAAATTAAAATAAAACTAAACTATTAAAGAGCATCGAAAAATTCATCCTCAACGCTGTCAGCTGGTAATGTGCCCAAGAGACTGGCGGCGTTGCCTCTTTGAATGGCAATACTTAGCCTCTGGCCAAGGTAAAAGCCAGCTCTTGGGTCACGGGAAGCGTCAACAAGTCTTTTAGCGATATCTCTGTAGAGACTGTGAGCACTCGGACCCCATGGCCCTATAGTTTCAACCCCAAACGGCTCAAATATATAGTTACCACTAAGGTTGCTATATTTACGCCGCTTGAGGTTCTCAGCAACCGCAGCAGCAGAGCCAGCAGAGCACGATGAACTTGGAAGATGGGATGGCGCAAGAATATCGACACAGGTAGCGTACCATACTAAAGGCCTACCCATCTTCCAAGGAAACAGAGACGTACCGTCCGGTCTCTTGCCATCGTCGCATGCCAAGCCGTTGGGTTCTAAAACAGCTGGAACGCCGACGGTAACAAGAGCTCGTCGAATAATGTCGTTTATGTTCGCGTGGCGCGCAAAACGGCCCGCGCTGCGGCCGCAAGACAGGCCATGGTATCCGAGGCTGTTGACGGCTTCCCCACAGTGACAGCGATGAGGAGAGCAGAGAGGGGATCCTAAACGGAGAGCAACAGCGAGCCGGAAGGTGGTGTCGTCGAGTGAGGTACCGATGCTCGACGACGGCAGTGCGTGAAGCCAAAGACCCGACTCCCACCTACCCACAGCCAGTAGGCGCGCACGCTCAGCAGTAGTAGCAGATGTGTTCAGTAAGTTATTCTGAACTACACTGCAGCAGCGAAGCTACCTAACATGCCGATTCCTATCGGCTTTACTTTCGAAATATAGCAATATAAATATCAATGATTTTCATTTATCATTAAAAAAAAAAGTACGAAGCTACATTAGTTGTAAAAATAACAATCAAAGAAAAACATTCTAAAACTAAAACTAACAATCAAAGAAATAATAAACAATTTCAACTCCCGCAAAACAGAAAGGTTTGTAAGCCGCACGGCAAATCAGGAATCCCGATCGTAGTTCCTCTAGTAGCGATCGTGAGCTTGGCGCTACATAACACCGCTGAATTAAGGACGCTGGTAAGCCGAATGTCTCCGGCTTATGATAAGGACAGAGATATGAAATGCTTACGCCAGAACGAGATGGAATGATACTGGACTGCGTAATTTGTTTAGATAGTTTTATTTGGATTCACATTAGTTTTGGCCCGCTTATATTTTTATAGTTTTGAATACCATTGTTTTCAACTGTCCATTTGTTTTTGATTTTGTATTATTTTTGAAATTGATAAGTTTTGCGTAGTTAGCGCAGTAAAAACATGGTTCGTTCAGTTCAATGATAATGTTTGGTAATGTTCACTGCAAAACAGTGTACGTTAGTTACAAGTTTTCAACTAGATGGCGTTGTGCAATTTCGTCACATTTTTGAATCGCGGTGTTAAGATCTGTAGGCGATTAGTATAAGGTTTTGTGAACATAGAATTTTTTAGAGTTAGGATTAGGAAAACCAATGATGTTCAATGTTCAATATTTATGATTGTAATTGTAATAATTGGATAACCGACTACAGAAAAGGTGGACAAGGAGGTTAGGATACTCAATTCGTCCGTACCGTATCCATTGGATACGGATTACGGACGAAGTATCCAGAAAATTAAATATTACAATGTTTATGTTTTTTGTTCGCGGGATAACTTTGTCGTTTAAGAACCGATTTTGATCATTCTTTTTTTGTTGGAAAGTAGATATTTTGAAGGTGGTCCCATGTTAAGAAAATCAGGGTTTGATGATAGAAGACTAGAGAAGTCGAGTGGAACTTTCAAAAATCTTACGGGCGACTAGTGTGTTTGTAAGTTTTTTTCATTAAGTATTTCAAATAAAGGTCTGGAGTATAATATCTTGATGATAGAGTCGAGAGACATTGAGAGAACTCCTCAACGATTCACAGGAGCTACCTTGTGTTTAAGCTTCATTAATTTGTATTGATGAGAACTTTTCACCTAGACGGGTTGCAATTGTCATTAGGGGTCTGATGACGAAAACGAAGATAGTTCAGAGAACTCCTGAACGGTTTATAGCAGCTATCTTGTATTTGGACTTAATTCATTTATGGTGATGGGAACTTTGCACCTATATGGGTTATATTATTCGATGCCTCGATACCTGCCATTTGTTCCTATAAAAATTAATTTGGTTTGTTACAGTAGTTTTTATTTTATGAACATTTTTAGCTTATTATGTAAGTACGTGGGCGATGTTATAACCGGTGCTACGGATATTACAATTCTAGTGCCCCAAATTGTTGTTGAATGTTTAAACTAAAAATGCTAAAATTAGCCCAAAGCTATAGTTACTAGAATTCAAGTTTTGGTCCGGGTTCCCCTTCAAAATTTTCTGCCCTACGCCACTGCTACACTGCAGAGCGGCTCATCCCACTGTCTCTGGGAAGATGGATTGCCGGGTACATCGGAATTCGGGCAAGCAATTTTCCAAGCGTCCAAAGCCTCCAAGAAGCACGGCACATCAAAATCAGTTAGTGTGGAAGCCAGGATATTCCTAACTAATTTTTCAGTGCCGTGCACAGAAGAAATAAACGCCGGTAAGCTGATATTGGAAATTTTACTGGAATTCAATTTAATATTATTACTATCTGATTGTTCAAAGCTTTGTTCACTCGTAGATTATAACTGAACCAATTCTAAAACCCAATATCCCTTTCTAATCAGAATCCTTTCAGGACGATCGCAAACTTTACAAAATGAACAAAGGTCAAAATAATTAGTTACAAAAGATCACATCGTCATTTTTCATTTCTTTTGAACATCCTTTCTTTTTGAAATCGGGAAAGTATGAAATAAGAAATACGTATTTGTTATAACAAGGGTACAATGTTGCTTTTTAATCTCTCATATGTCTGTCTCATATGATAGTCATAGGCATATAGTCTAGATAATTATGAGCGCCGATGGCCAATTCCACGGCGGCGGCGTGGCCTGCATATTTTCACGGCGGCGGCGGCGGCGCGTCGCGTCTGGCCGTGCGCCTTAGTTTTTTTTATTAGTTTTTTTTTTTTTAAATTAAGAAAATCATGTTGTTGTTAGGTAGGTACCAAAAACGTTTTATAAAGAAACGCATTTGCTAATTATAATTTTAGTCTTCTTTAATTAGAGATTACGTTTACTAAAAACAATAATTGTTTCAGTATTTTAAGATGCGAGACAGAGTTTTTGATCAAAGCATTATCTATTTTTAACCGACTTCAAAAAAAGGAGGAGGTTCTCAATTCGGTCGGTATGTTTTTTTTTATGTATGTACATCGATTACTCCGAGGTTTCTAGTCCGATTAGTGTCATTCTTTTTTTGTTCGATGCAGTATACTTGCAGTGTGGTCCCATAAAAATTTCATCCAATTTGGTTCAGTACTTTTTATTTTGTGAGCATTTTTATTGATTTCGGCTACTTGGATGACATTACTTTTTGCGTGTTTGTTACGCGATTACTCCGCTAATTGTGGACCGATTTTCAAAATTCTTTTTTTGTTGTACTAGGGATCGTTCACCTTAGGGAATACTGCAAGTTTCATCAAAATCTGTTCAGCAGTTTTGTAGATAGGGAATTTTATTAGCATGTGTACATGAGCGATGTTAATACCGGTGCCACGGATTACAAATTCTAGTGCACTTGTAAGGAAATGATCTATTTGATAAGAATTTGGGTTGAATATTTAAACTAAAAAGAGTAAAATAAAACACTTTAAAAAAAAAAAATTAACCGACTTCAAAAACAACCACAAAAAAGGGTAAAATAACCTACAAAATAACTTTTCTTTCGGAAGTCGGTGGCAAAAAGACAACGAAATAAAAAATAAAGTCACCGACTTCCGAAAGAAAAGTTATTTTGTAGGTTATTTTACCCTTTTTAGGGTTCCGTAGTCAACAAGGAACCCTTATAGTTTCGCCATGTCCGTCCGTCCGTCCGTCCGTCCGTCCGTCCGTCCGTCCGTCCGTCCGTCCGTCCGTCCGTCCGTCTGTCCGCAGTTTAGCTCAGAGACGCACAGTACTAGAGAGCTGTAATTTGGTGTAAATATACGGATTTGTTGTGCCGAAAAAGTGGTAAAATAAAATCTCGTAAAATATTTTTTTTTAGGGTACCTCCAGTACTTACACGTAAAGTGAGGATTTTTTTTTTCTCGCGTACCCCTTAGTGTGGGGTATCATTAAATAGGCCTTTAAAAAATAATGATAGTTTCGATTAACAATTTTTTGATAAAAAAATTCGTTTGTAAAATATTAAGCTTTAAAGTGCTAAATTTTCCTCGATTCGAGTGTCCCCCCCCTCTACCAGCTAAACGGTTATGTTTGGGGGTGTGAAAAAATTCACAATAGTAGTACATATAACGAAGTTTAAAAGAAAATTATCATGACTAAGTAGGCTTTACAACTTTACGAGTAATAGTCGACCAACTTATAAAATGTACTTGATATCATATTTTCTTAAACAAAATGTATCGGAAACAACTGCAAATGTAAGTTTGTCAACTTTATTTTTACAGCTTTTATAGGTATGTTTTTTGGGGATAGGTAGGTTTTTATCGTCAACTATTTTTAACTTAATTCAAAAAAAGGAGGAGGTTCTAAATTCGTTGTAATCTTTTTTCTTATGTATTTTCCCCGATTTCTCAAAGACTCCTGGACCGATTTTGAAAATTCTCAGTTTAGTTAGTTCGCATAAGTATTTTGATGGGCAACTTCGGAACCCTACACTGTGCGTGGCCCGACACGCACTTGGCCGGTTTTTGTGGTTGTTTTTGAAGTCGGTTAAATTTTTTTTTAAAGTTTTTTTTTATGTGAAATGGGTTTGCTCTTGACCCTAGATTTTTTTTTTTCGTGGTAAAATCATCAAATGAGTCCTCCTACCCTATACCTAGGGCAGGGCGGGAGGGACTGTCAGACTTGTACTGACTAAAATCCACGGTGTCCTTCAGTAAATGGGAGGTCCCGTCATTGTGCTAACGCTCTTTGAGGCACGCGTGGAACACAACGCGCCGTCGACCCGGGCATGGTCCATGGTCGGACAGCGAGTCTCCCATTACTCGCCACCCGCATGCCCGCGCCTACGGTGGCCGGAGGTCGTCCTGCGTCGTCCGACGCCGTGGGCGTCTACCACTGCGCCGTGGGCGAGGGTTCTACCTCGCGCGGCCCGCCTCGTCCTTCGCGAGCATGACTGCTTCGCAGAACGAGGCGACTGCTTCCCACTCCGTCTTACCCGCATGGCGGAGACCAATGTCGAGGTCGTCGCCTATCGCCTGCGTCAGGAAACGAAGGTGCTCTGCTCAAGCGGGGCAGTCCTGCATCATATGCTCCACCGTGTCCTCCGGGTGGTTCTCGCAGTGATGACACCCAGACGTTTCCTCCCTTATCCGACACAGGTATCTCCCGAAGCATCCGTGTCCACTATCCGGTGAGGACCTGTGTCAAGCGGTAGGTGAGGACGCCGTGGGACCTATCCAGAGGATAGGTCCCACGGCACTCCTCAAAGAGGGATCGTACCGCCGAGATTGCGGCGAGCCCGTTGACCCTAGTCTAGGTCACCAATGCACCGGCTACCTGGCAACCGGAACGTGTGAGGCATAAGCTACGTAGTGAGTGTAGCAAAGACGCTAGAGCGAACAAACGCCGAATGCCATCAGGACGCGCGGGCGAGCGAGAAAGCAAGTTGCGACTTGTCGTGGCGGCGCGCCGCGCGTTTCTTTCGGCGGCGGCGCGCCGACCGAATTCACGGCGACGGCGGCGCGCCGGCGCGGCGCTCATATCTAAGCGAGTCCCCGGTTCATGTTATACTTATTTAGTGTTTTCAAATCTCTGTTTGCCTTAAAAGTAGTTAAATCAGTCGGATCTTTTGGCGTATCGTCCACGTTTTGGAAAAACCAAGGTTTCTCCTGATAATTCCATCGTTTGTTTTATTTTTGTTTCTTATAACCTACATAATAATTATGTTAAGTGTCATGCCGATAAATAATTATTGTAAGGATGGGTGTAAAAATACTGAGTCTATGTAGCAGTTTCGTTTACTTTAATTATATTCTGCGGGTAGCAATTTAGTTAGCTGAACGACAATTAAAGTAATAAGATTTTTTTTTCGGGTTTAACCTTCAAATTTTTTAAAGTTAAACCTGAAAAAAAATTTGAAGGTTAAACCCGAAAAAAAATCATCCTACTGATTATTTTATGTTACTGTTTTGAGGTCCCAATAAAAAAGGTAGGCTTATTTAAATTGCCTAATATACATAATAAATTAAGCAGAAAATGATAATTAAAAGAATAACCTTAGTCTTTTTTGTTGTTAAATTGTACGATATCTTAAATTAATAATTTAATAAAATATGAAAACCAGATATTAAAAAAAACAACGCGAAATAAATAAGTACCCTTTTTTTTTCTTAAGTAGGTAATAATTTGTATTAATTGTTACCTACTTAATATTAAATTACGCAAATGGAAAATAAACTACTGAGCATGTTCTAAAGATGAAATAAAAAACGAAGGACGGATGTTTTTAAGATGCCTCAAGCCTGGAAAAGTAAACGAGTTAACAGGTATCTGTGGATGTTATGATCTAGGTTTAAGTAATAACTAAGAAATAAAAAAGATCAAAGTATACATTTAATAAAACTGAAGAGTCTGATTTGAAACATTGAAATAGGTAACCGTTTTTGACTACATGCATACGAATATATGTATTTACGGTACATACACCAAAATATTTTTTTACAAGTTTTGTCTGTCTGTCTGTCTGTTTGTAATGGCTAATCTCTGAAATGGCTGGGCCGTTTTTGACGGCACTTTTGGCAGGTAGCTGATGTAATAAGGAGTAACTTAGGCTACTTTCGAGATTTCAAAAAAAAAAATACATTGTTGAGTTGCGACATCCACGCGAACTAAGTCGCGGTCACAGCTACCTAACTAATAACGCCGTTTTCTCGTGGTCCTACTATTTTGTCCTACTAGTAGGACCACGAGGGAGACCAGTTTCTGTTCGTCCTACTATGAAATATTGGAGCAGTAATCATTTATTTATACCACCTGTAAGTACGAGTATATAATTTATGCCTTTGAATTATTTTTTTTCTTACAACTTCGAGCGTCTATTCCCATTTCTCTCCACTGACTTTAACACTAGTGAGGCAATTAGAAGCTAACAAAAAGTACTAGGCTAACATGAGTTCAAGGTAGTGTGTATTTAAATAATTCTAAAGCTTACTTGAAGCTGTCTTGTTCTTTGACTATCCAGCAAAAGTACAAGGCTCACATAAGTACAAAGTGGTAGTCATTTAAATATTTCTGGGTAGATATAAAGATTACCTTAAGTTTGTAACAAAATGATTGTTTTTTTTTCTTCCTTTAATTACTAGTGTCAAAGGTTTAAATTGGTTTAAATTTTACGGGTGGTATAAATAAATGATTACTGCTCCAATATGTCATAGTAGGACGAACAGAAATTGGTCTCCCTCGTGGACCTACTAGTAGGACAAAATAGTAGGACCACGAGAAAACGGCGACTAATAATAACAGAACAATACAAAACTCCGAACGTTGGAAGAGGTCGTATAATGTCGAGACTCCTAATAATTTGTCTTTGTCTAGATCTAGATTCTAGAATTGATAATATATTTATATCTAGGAGCTATAGTCAGTTATAACTAGTTGTACCTATTTATGTAGTTGTATTTGAGAATACGAGTATAATATGGATTCTCAGTTTCTATTAGTAATTGAACTACTTACCCACTTCTTGCAAAAACAGTTGACGACTTCAAAAACTCTACAAATTAACCGACTTTCGAAAACCTTTTGCACTTTTTAGAAATATCATGATTAACCATGACCAAATAATTTGTAACTTGCAAACCTATGTTATAATTTGAAAAGTTTCTTTATTGGGTTAATTCTCATTCCCTTTTACAAAGTGTAGCCTGTCGGGTCTGGCTATCTTTTGATCTAGTAGTTGCGGGAATGCTCAATGAGCATCTGAGGTCCCGAAGGAGGTCTGATATTTCCATTTCTCACGACTGGTGACGAATTGGAAAAAAAAAACATTATTGCACCCACTGTCGACAGTGGTTTTATTGACTAATACTAGTCAATATGAGTTTCACGCCACAAAAAATTAAGGTTCTATCTCCGATTAACAAGTTGAGGGTTGGTTCCAAGTTCAAACATGAACAGGTGTATTTCTTTGTATAATTTTTCCGTACCTATCGGTAAAGAAAACATGATATACCACTGGTCTCATATGGTGGATCACAGTCCACTCCCTCTCATCCTCTATAAGAGGGAACGGATCTGTGTCCCAGCAGTGGGAACATTATAGGCTGATTATAAGTATTTATGGTTGAAATGACTGTACATTTGACAAAAACTTAATATAGGCTGTTATCTTTGGGTATACAATACGTCAATTAATCATGTAGCTAAACTCGTTTGCTTTTTACAATGATGTCTCGAAATATTGGACAATGTTCTTAAGTTTTTCAACTGTGTATAGAACATCAGGATAATGGACAGAAGTTTTATAACATTCCGTAGATATTTTATGGAATTTTAATGATACCTACATATTTAATGCCCTTCGAATAGTTGGAATTAATCGCAGCATGATTGAAGTCGTGACTTGACCCTACTAATATACACCTGTTACCGGCAAAGCATGAAATTCCGTCTTTTTACAGAATGCCTAGTCATTCTGTGCAATGCCGAGCTCGTTTGGACTAATTTATTATTTATAGTTCAAATAGAATAAAACTTCGATATGTCCAAAAACATCGACATTAGACCCAAACCCAACTGGGGTTTGGGTTATTATTAGAAAAAATCATTCTAGTATCACCAATTTCAAGGATTGCACTCAATTACTAATCACTCTATATACATATACCCAGTACTTTTCAATATACTTATAAAATGCGCTATAAACTGAAGAAGCAAAGAAAAAAATTATGAAAATAGCTATCTTTTCTGCCAACCAAATGATTGGGTTGAAGTGATTTTAAAATAATGACCTTACTTCGCGAGTAGCATCCAGATGCTGCCTGCGGCTGCAGCAACTGCTGTTGGGTTGACTGCAACAAATGTTTTCGTAGTTTCCGCCACATGCGTTTTCTTCATATTGCCCTCTAAACTTTTGGTACTATTATAGTACTTGTAAAATGATTTTTCAGTCTTTCTGCGGAATTCCTAGGCATTCTACTGAATATCTGCTTACAAAGATTGTCGGTAACACACCTACCATAAACGGTGGAACTGTGTTATTGCATAAATAATTTTTCAATGACTTTATCCGTAGTCTTATGTATTTTTAATATCCGCTTCCTGCTTTATAAGATATAGTTATGTTATAAACAGTTATCGGTAAATCCGTAAATATATCGATAACTTGAATATACGTGGGGAAACTTATAACCACTTTTCTATTTACAGAAATGCTGAAATCCTCAACTTTTCCGGAGGTTTAAAATCGAATTACTCATTCCCGAAAGACTTCATATTTGGAGTTTCAACTGCAGCTTATCAAATTGAGGGGGCGTGGAACGAAGATGGTATGGTACTTCACAAATACTGAATTTTAGAGTTATCCAGCAAACAATGACTGATTAAAACAATTTGTTTAATTTCCAGGAAAATCTGAAAACATATGGGATCATTTAATTCACACTAATAAAACATTCGTGAAGGACGGTACAAACGGTGATGTAGCAGCTGACTCCTACCATCTCTACAAAAGAGATGTCGAGATGCTCACAGAACTTGGTGTTGACGTCTACAGGTTTTCTATATCCTGGTCGAGAATCTTACCTACCGGTCTCACAAATAAAATA
Source organism: Agrotis segetum (assembly GCA_036375495.1). Lineage (NCBI taxonomy): Eukaryota > Metazoa > Arthropoda > Insecta > Lepidoptera > Noctuidae > Agrotis > Agrotis segetum. Next base: position 509,210 of record JAQSVV010000102.1, read on the forward strand.
AATCCTTTAGGTCTCAAATATTACAGCAACCTTATTGATGAGTGCTTAAAGCATAATGTTACTCCCATGGTGACCATCTATCATTGGGACTTACCGCAGAAACTGCAGGATATTGGTGGTTTCAGTAGTTCCCACATTGTTGACTACTATACTGATTATGCAAGGGTATTGTTCGACAATTTCGCGGACAGGGTGAAGTACTGGGTGACTTTCAATGAGCCCATGCAGACGTGTCTGGAAGGCTATGGCGGCACGTACCGAGCGCCTGCATTGAATAGACATGGTATTGCTGAGTACCTTTGCGCACATAATCTTTTGAAAGCACACGCTAGCGTCTACCATCTCTTCAATGAAAACTATCGTCATATCAATCAAGGTAATTTATAAATCTTAGATTTTTTCATTTATACTCCTAACATAAATCCAGTAAAAATCTAATTCATACATTTTCTGACTTTTCAGGCAAAATTGGGCTGTCCTTGGACTCGAATTGGGCTGAGCCAAAAGCAGATACGTCACAAGACAGAGAAGCTGCTGAATTGTACTTAAAAACAACTGTAGGTATCATTATCTAAATCACACTGCAGTTTTTCTGCATACTAATTTAAGAATACTTAAATTATAACAACCTTCTTATGCAGATAAGGTCATTCTGAAGGACCTCTCAAGGTCAGTTTTCACTGTAATATCAACAAACAATTCTAAAATTATCCATTGTTCAGTGGAACGGAACGTCATACCTATAAGTTAGTCAGTTGTGTAAATAGAGTATTATTACATGTAATTATGTATCTCCGTAGAGTATTATTACATGTAATTATGTAATTATGTATATACAATATCATAGTCCGGTCAATTTAGACATTCGAGGTTACATAAAGTCCCAGCAAGCTGAATTTCTATGAAGTTGATCAAAACATAATTATAAACAATGTCTAAAAGTTCCCCATCACTCCCCTGTAAGGAAAAAAAAATATTCAAAGTCAAAGGTAAAAAAAATGAGTTTTTCGCGATTTTCAGCAAAACGGTAAGTTTTATCATACAAGTATCTCAGACAAAAATTGTAGATCATAAAATTATCTATAAAAATGTGTTAATACTTTTTTTCTTACGAGCCACCGTTTCAGAGGTATAACGATTCAAAAAGTTATAAAAGTTGTTATCGTCATATGCATCTAATGAGGTAGTGTACTTAGCGCGTTTTTTTTAACGTGGTTTCCCCAGTAGGCCTACTCCACGGGTCAGTTGTGATCTTGTTTATTGTAAAACTATTGCAAAATAACGGAAATTTTCAAAGATTGGGAAAGATAGAAGCGTGCCTGTCCCTGTGTTCAATTTACTTGCATCCAAAATGAAGATGAAGAAGAAGCAGGAGAAGAAGATCAAGAAGAAGAACAAGAATTTGAAACTTACGAATGAGACGAATAAACTTTAACACTTTTTTTTTCATTTACATCGCTTTTATCTTTCCCAATCTTTGAAAATTTCCATTATTTTGCAATAGTTTTACAATAAACAGGATCACAACTGACCCGTGGTGTAGGCCTACTGGGGAAACCACGTTAAAAAAAACGCGCTAAGTACACTACCTCATTAGATGCATATGACGATAACAACTTTTATAACTTTTTGAATCGTTATACCTCTGAAACGGTGGCTCGTAAGAAAAAAAGTATTAACACATTTTTATAGATAATTTTATGATCTACAATTTTTGTCTGAGGTACTTGTATGATAAAACTTACCGTTTTGCTGAAAATCGCGAAAAACTCATCTTTTTTACCTTTGACCTTGAATATTTTTTTTTCCTTACAGGGGAATGATGGGGAACTTTTAGACATTGTTTATAATTATGTTTTGAACAACTTCACAGAAATTCAGCTTGCTGGGACTTTATGTAATTTCACTCACATTTTTTTGTCTAAATTGACCGGACTATCAGCCAGTATCAATAGATGCTGGCTGATATTGAAGGGGCAGATATTGATTACGTCATTCTTCTTTTGGTCCACATAACTTTCTTTCTTGTGACCAATTTTCATTTAGTCAGTCGACAAAATATGCATAACGTAGACAAAACAGCTTAACAGCAAAATTATCTCATCAGTTCAATGTTAAATGGCTTGTTAGGTTGAAGTGGTAATTTCTGTGGCGAAAAGCATCCACCAATCCACACTATAATGTTACTCGTATAAAGCTGAAAAGTCTATTTGGTAGAACGCGCCAATCTCAGGAACTACTGGTTCATATTGGAAAAATCTTTTTGTGTTGGATAGTATATTTATCTAGAAAGGTTATAGGCTAAAACTTCACGCTGCAACCAGTAGGAGCGTAGTGAAATCATGGGAAACAGCTAGTTCTTAATATGTTTTCTTTGTATTCCAGTTGGGCTGGTACGCGCACCCAGTCTACTCGAAAGAGGGCAACTATCCGGCCGAGCTCGTAAAACTGGTTGACGAGAAGAGTCTACAACAAAACTACACTCGATCCCGACTGCCGAAGTTCACTCCTGAGGAAGTTAACTACATCAAGGGAACTGCAGATTTCTTCGGATTGAATCACTATACCACGTACCTTCTGTCCATGGCTGATAAACCAGTAGGAGCTATACCTTCGCATGAAAATGATATTGGAATTGTCCGAGTCCAGGACCCGAAGTGGCCATCTGATTCGTCTTCGTCTTGGCTTAAGGTAAATGCTAAATTCGTTCTCATCTTCACCATAGACTACTTTTTGGGTGGAATTTTGTGAAAAGTGTGTTGTGAAGTGAGAGAAGAAGTCAGATTCATACTGAGTAAAAGTCACATTGTTCCTGCGATTGCTTTTTACGTTCCATGGTATACCATGTCCTACCAAAAATCTCTCAAGGGTGTACTTTTACTGTAGGAATTACTCCAAAACCCCAAAAAATCAGTGTCCTCATATTTGTGAACAAGTAAATCCTCAAAATGTAAGATATTTTCCACCGTTGACATTTTCTTCATCTTACAAAACGAGATCTAACTTTAACTTGAGCTATAAACTTCGAACCTGTTTTATTATATTTTGAACTGTATTTCAAGTAGGTTAGGTTCTTAAAATACATTCAAAGTTGGCTCGATAGATAGTTTAATGAACCTAGGTGTTGCTAAAGGCAATCTTAGTTTTGTATGATCCAATGTCCCCCTTACCTGTGAAGGAGCATGATCTTGTACCACTTGTCTTCTGGCAATTTTCTTTGAACACAATGACTAAAAAATCTAGTAAGGTAGCTTGCCACATTCTTATTACGTTTTATTCTATTTGTCTTTATCTCACTCGATGGTAAAATTGTACAAAGAAGAACCCTCGACATTTAGACAACAGAAACAAATCCTTTTAATCTTTTGAGAAGATAATTACTCGTGCTCGAGTGCCGTTGAACTGTATATTAAGTATGATAGGCACGTCAATTGATGGGACTTATTGCTATTTTTATTTTATTACGAACAAAAATGTGAGATAATTTCTAAATGTGAGATTTGAATTCTAAAATGTATGAATGAATAGTCTTAAAAAATATATGAATAAATCACGATATGAATAAATCACGTAAAATCCCCAAAGGAGCATGCAAAGTTTGAATTAAGTCCTTTAGAGCGTAGGTATTGCTACTAACTAGGCTCAAAGTAATATATCGTGGCTGTCACAAGATCCTGGTTGTTATGCCTAATAACTCTACTCGACTTATGACCCAGCCCAAGATCACGTGCTCATCAGTCGCATTCCGACTATTGGTTAAAAAAGCAGTAAAGCTGGTCCGCTGGCCCATCGACATGCTGCGTGAAACGAGGGTCATAATGGCATAAGACCAAAGTAACAGATACTGTCCTAAACTGTAGCTGGCTGGAAGTGGCTTTGGGCAGGTCTTTTCTGTCGCAGAACTGACGAGAGGTGTAGTACTTAGAAAGGTTTCTCAAATAAAAATCCCACGTCGGCTACGTGTGGTACGCCCCCCGCCAAGATGGATGGATGACCTGAAGAAATAGCTGGCACTCTGGCAATGGCGGGATGAAAAAGCTGAGAGATCGCTGCTCTCCTTGAAAGAGACCTATATGTCCGGCTGTTGACGGCTGAATTATGATGAATGATGACACAAAAGAGGCAGTCGATCAAATATATTTGAAACGATGACTTTTTGTTAGCACTTATAACATTTACTGTTTCACACACCACACCTCTAATTACTATTCATAACGTTGCTATTCTTTAATTACCGTCTTTTTTTCGTCCAGGTGGTGCCTTTCGGCTTCAGACGCCTTCTCAACTGGATCAACAAGACTTACAACAACGTTCCTATTATTGTCACTGAGAATGGATACGCTGACTTCTCTGGGTTGGAAGACAAAGCTAGAGTGGCTTACTACAGCCACTACTTGAACGCGTTGCTTCATGCAGTCCACGAAGACAAGGTCAATGTCCAGGGTTACTTCGCCTGGAGTCTCATGGATAACTTCGAATGGGATGACGGTTATGTGTAAGTATGGATTTGTTATTGTTTCTTGGAAATCATCATCATAACCGTTTTTCGGATGATTATTTGAAGGAGTATAGGAGAGATGAGAGTCCAAACGTATGGGTTTGACATAGGCTTGCGAACATTTGTTAGAAATCTTGTTGAAAGTATTTGTAGGTGTGCGGTCTTGTGCGTTATTCTTTAAAAGTTACAAATTGATGCAACTTGTGCAGCTAGACTTTTGGTAGAATTTTAATGAAGTGAAAATTAGAGGACCAAGATATTTAATAATGTTTTTCATAGAAACCAAGTTTGATTAAGTCATGTAAAAACGTAACATCCTACAATAAACCATATTTTAGAAAATAATGAAAGGTTATAGTAGTAATTAGCTACTACTGTATTCAATTTAAGTAAGTTCGTAATTATTTAAATAAATCAATTGTGTGGAATCGATTATAAGTAAACGAAGTGTGTCACAAAGTAGATATCCACTTAATAACTTTTTTATCTTTAGGTACAAATGATTCAATTTCTATTATAGGTATTAACGATTAAATTAATGGAAAGTTTTTATAATAGTTATGTTGAACTGCAAAATAATAAATACTTAGTTAGCTAGTTGTGTTTAGATCTTTACGTAGGTTTATCAAATGCATAGTTCTTTTGCATTTTCTGAATAATTACAAAGATACTTATACCTTATACTAACCTTGGGCTAATAACCATGTAATAAATAATAGTACCGTTTTAAGACGTAGCTAATTGCAGATGGTTTTATAATTACTATTCTTCTACAAAGCGTAGAATTCACTGATAGAGCTGCAGAGAATGTTAGAGAGAAGCGACATCTATTGGCAACTCCGCGAATTAAAATCTCTAGTCGTGTGATTTTGTTGATTCTTTAAATTGATACAAGATGGCACTAGCAGTTACATATGTGGTTTTTTCATAAAATGTAGACGAATTCCCTTTGTAGAACTGCATGATAATGACCATCTGATCACATTCTGATGGTTGATTGGTAAGATTTATTCTGTCTGGTTTGTTATTCTTGGCAGGCATCATAAAGATAAAAGTGAAGTCCAACTCTACCGTTGAATTTCGAGTTGTTTTTTGTTATCATGCCAGTAGTCGCAAGCGTTCTGGATTCGATTCTCAGAATAGACAAAGGGACACAGGGATCGGAGTAGCGGATCCTTTAGTTTATACCCTCTCTACTTTCCAGAAAACAGTTTTGACTCTTTTCGTAAGATCTGGTAACATATAAACATATGAAAATACTTTTTAACAGAAATATTGCGGTGCAACAGTAAAAATGCATTACTGAAGCCTCTGAAAGGTTTATTTGCAATACCGTATGAAAGCAATAGGCTAGTTTCCCAAAAAAATGTAATTAGTCCGTCTCTTAGATTATTCAAAAATAAGGGACACGTATTTTTTATTTGTAAATTAGACCAAAACTGACAAAGATTTATAGCCTATTAAAGTTACGTGTGACGTCACGATGCGTGGCATTTTTCGCGCAAGGTGACGTCACAGGTAACTTAAATAGGCTATTATCTTTGTTATTTTTTGTTTAATCGAAAAAAGAAAAAATACGTGTCCAATAATTTTTTTAATCTAAAATACGGACTAAATAGAATGTAATTATTTTGACCCTGGAAAATACCCTATTGCGTTTGCCACTTATAAAGCCTTCAGGACAATACCTTTGTCATGTCTTGAATTTGTAATCTTGTAGCACTAAAGTGATACATTTTGAGCTCACGTTTAACAACTCATGTTCATAGTTATTATCTCTTATTGTTGTTAAAAGACCATAAAAGTGAATCATTTTGTTTTTAAAATAACATTTATCATCTGCAATCTGATCATCTTTATCATTTGCAAAGACAGATGTCATCGTGTAATTGCGAAATTTCAAGGATTATGTATTTTGAAGATTCGTTTTGTATAATTCTGCATTATGACTAGGTTCTTTTAATTAAAATTTTAGAATCATTTTTTATCTAGCGCTGTTAGTGAAAATGTGTGAAATTTCTGGAACTGGTCCCAGAATTATAATTTTCTGCTGTGTCAGGTTTCCCCCCTGAGGGTCTGTCATACTCTCGAAGTTTCGACTGTCATTTGTAGATCTCTAACAGTCACTACAGGAGTCAGTGGAAGTCTGTCCACCTGTGTAACCAGTGAATATCATAAAAGTAAAAATAGGTCGTGAAGGTCAGACAGGCGCTCTTCTTTCCTGCACCTTCTTCACTCACATCATTCACTCAGTCTCGCTCACCGCCATGCTAACTGAGGGTAGCGATTACGAGACATTAGCTTTTATATATGGTCTAGAGAAGACACCGCGTTCCCCCATACATATACTCGGTCCACAGGTTGGGAAACACTGTATTAGAGACTTGCGTCGGCTCGTGTACACACGGCTACGCATCAAGCTATACTAAACCAGTTTATCTTGGCCTCTATATATATGGTCTTTCCGCACAGTTTTGCATAGGGGCAAGGGGCGTATTCAGCTACATCTGGTTATACTGGAGGCAGACCCCAACATCTTTGGCGGAAGACTAGGTACATTGTGACCAGATACTAATAGTATTACTATTATACTATAATGTATAATGTCATTTCAACTCAATTCATTACTACTATATCGTTGAATTTGCAAGGATAGGAATTCTTCAATAGATTTAGCAGTGAAGATAAAATATTCAAGCCTGTAATGTAAAGCCGCGTATCGAAGTATCAGAAAGTTTTAAATCTATAAGCCTGCGTTTTAAGTTCGCTCCAAAAATACTAATACTCAGCTGTATTAGGTTGTATTGACCGAAAAAGTTGGAAAAAAACTGGGCATTATGGCACGTTTGAGAAAAATATAACCCAGAAATCAAAAACTACTTTCTCTCAAAATGGCCTAGCTTAGCCGCCGTTTGCGTCATAAGCCACCCAAATCCGAACTATTTTTATCGACCTATATCTCGTATAGTACAATTTCTCTTTAATCTAATCAACTTCAAAAAGTATACGTTTTGGAGGCACGTTCCGTGTGCTATCAATAATTGATGACTTTTATCTACCAATGGCTGTTTATTTTATTATGTTTATCTTCTTCGTATATTGGATAGTCTAATACCATCAATTCCACAGACATCAAAAGAAACTTGGATGAATTTATTAAGTTTATTTTGATAAAATATCTGATTGAAGAATAAAGATTCTGAGAAAAACGTAAAATTTTAAGAGCTATAAAATACGCTTGTGTCTGATATTCTGAATGTAGGTCTCTGTTGATTAGTCTGCGCTAAGCAATAAATTACAGTAGATTTATTCTGGTCATGAAAATATCGGCGAAGCTAATTTGTCTAAAGCGATAGGGTAGGCTACAATGCAAATCAATAATTCAGTTAATTGGACTTTATTAGCTATTTATTACATAATGTAACTAGCTAGATAGTAAAGTAGGTACTTATTTACAAGTCTATCTACTTTCTATGAAGTGTCTAGTCCAAAAAATGAAATATTCACATCGCTTATTTGCCGTGCTTTTTGGCAAGAAATAAAAGTCATACATCAGTCAGAAATGTCTAATTTCACTCATTTCACAGTTGTAAATGCATTTGCAGGTCCCGCTTCGGTCTGTATCTGGTTGATTTCAAGAGTCCGAACAAGACGAGGACGGCGAAGCAATCGGCGAAGCTGTACGCGAGCGTGATCCGGTCGCGGGCGCTTCCCGCCAGCTACGATCCCGAGGACTTCACCGCCTTCTCGGGCGCCGCCCTCCTAGCCCCCTCCATACTCCCTCTACTGTGCATACACAGGCTACTCTTGTAATAGTGTCTACAATACTTTATAGTAAACTGTACGTTGTTACACTATTCTATGCTATAAGTATATTAAACTTTAAGTATCAATATCCTTAACTGTCATTCCAACTTGCTTGATCCCTTAAAACACGTTAAAGTAAAGCTTATGCTAAACTAGTGAGAAGTTATCCGGTGGACGTAGTCTCCGGCGTTCAGTACTCTACGGTGGCCAGTTTCTTGGCGTTGTCGCGAGCCACCTCCCTCTTCAGCTGCGCCTGGATGCACGCGAACGACTTGCCCTTCGTCTCCGGCAACATCACCAGCATGAACACCAGACCCAGCATTGAGAACACTGAGAATCCCCAGAATACTGTGTATATCTCGTATGCGTCTTTGACAACCTGGAATGACAATAGTGTCATGTTAGAGCGATGCAAACGTGATTCATTTAGCTTGAATGGATAACATTGTTTGTAAAAGTTACAGCTTGTGCAATTGTTTAAAAACATTTTGTTTCGTATTTATTGAAGTGACTGTATGTACAAAAATAATTGTGAACTAAATAAATGGGGTTTTTTTGTTAAAACGTGGCGTTTGATTTAATTAAATTTTAATAGATCGAATTTTCAGATGAAAACAAATACCTAGATATTGATAGTATGGTATGAAAAGCGTTCTCACCTGGAATAGTTTTTGAACTGCAAACATGGAGATGCCAGTGTAGATATGAGCGATACAGGAAGCGTACAGCTTGACGTTAGTGGGGAACATCTCTCCTATGATGACGTAGGGGACCGTCGACAACCCGATGGCGTAGCATACGATGTAAACGAGCAAGGCAGCGAGAGGCAGCCAGTGAAGATGTGCCACTGCGCCTTTATTGACGTGGTCGAAGTAGAAATATGTTCCGATTGTGCCGTTCATAAGGCCTACTCCAAGAGCTGATAATAATAGAAGAGGTTTTCTTCCGACGCGGTCGACGAGTATTACTGACAGGACGCAGGTAGCTACTTGTACACATCCAAGAATTATAGACTCTTGGTAGGGTTCCATGCCACCAGAGGGAACGGTGGAATTTAGCAGTTCGGTGGTATTGACGGGCGAGGTGGTGCAGTTGAAGATGACCTGCGCGTACGCCACCACGGCAGCGCTACCACAGAGCTGCTGTATCGTGAATATGCCAAGCGTGATCCACATAGCTTTCCTGTTTGTAGCTTCAGAGATCAAGTCCCCCCATGTTCCTCGGTTTTTCATGTCCTCTTGGACATTCAGTTCTATACTTTTGAGTTCAGTTCTTATGTCACCACTACGTAGATTCCTGAGGGAGCGTTCTGCTCTCTCACTTCGCTCAAACTTTAAGTAGTAGTAAGGAGATTCTGGCAAAAATATGAAGGTGATGACGAATGTGACGGGAAGGATCAAGTTGATGGCGGCGAGGACTTGCATCGAGACGAACGGACCGATGCAGTACTGGGCAAGAATTCCGACCTGGAAACAAAACAGAAACATTCGTGAGTTTTGTGTTGAAAAATATAGGAGTATATATAACATAGGAGTATTATGAATTGTATTGCAAAAAGAGAGATTTGAGATCATTTGAAACGTGTTTAGATAATTACAGATAACTATCTAGGCTCGTTTTATAAAGCGTACGTTTTACGGTCGAACTCGTATAATACCGGGGTTAGTTGACTGCAACCATAAACAATGGTTTGACATCATTATTGTCAAGATAAGCTAGATTAATTCGAGTTACGTGAAGATAAAAATCATTATAATGATTAACTGGATACAATAGCGACACGTGAATTTCAGGTATATCACAATCAATTTTATTACAAGTTAAGCCTATTCGAAAAGGTATTATGATCTGTAGTTTAAAAAGATTAGTTACAGACAGACATCGGCTATGAGCTCATCGAAACGTTAATAAGTTTATTATTCCGTAAACATGATGATATACGTTTCAAGTTTTATATGAATCGCGGGAATCCATGTACGCTGCGTAATTGAGGTAATGAGTCACGTTTCAGCGTCGCGTCGCAAATGCTCGTGTGTTCGCGCCTTAATTACGTGCAAATACAACACAATGAGAAATAAATTGTTGTCATAAAGATCACGGTGAATAGCTTTTGATTAAACCCATGTTCGCTGACGATGCAAGCTTTATGAAACGACTCTTCGATGTAATTTCCCCAGGTCGTAGTGACGAGGCGTCCTCAAGAGTAATTTAATTTTCTATAACTAAAAGCGATAGGATATATACGCTCGTATAATGTGTTTTATAGTTAGGCGTATCACAAGCTTATCACGTGAACATATTATGACTCTTGATAAAAACATTATTAGGTATGTACTGCGTTGGTTTTAGCTGTATGATTTTACGCGATTTAGGAGTTAAGTATTTTAGCCTGTGACTATACTACATAACGTATCTGACATCTTTACATACCTATTTGATTATATTTTAGCTTTTTTTTTAATTTTCCGCTTTTCTACTGCCGGAAATCTATTCCGTATTTTACGACGTAAAATATCTTTAGATTTATGTTCATTTCATTCACAATATCACCCGAAATATCTCGTATGACGTGATGAATGTAACAAGATGAGTATTATGCATGTAGTGCAATGGACTCTGACAAAGGAAACTGTACACCTGTTGGTTGCACAAGTATCTACGTACCTACACACTCTACACCGTGCGATTCTTCGAATGTATCATTTAGAAATCGCATCTAACTCTCAAAGCAGAAAGCAAGCTTATGAAACAGGCAACAGAGCATGGAATATGTAAATACTCGGCGATAAGGCAGAGCAGGCTCCACGAGACATAATTTATGATTGGAATTGCGTCTTACATTGCAAAGGATATCGCCCATTAGTTGAACTTATCCAGAGTGAATAATTGCAATGAGATGACATTACTCAATTATTTCATTGAACTTGGTCAATTGTGCGTCATTATAGTAGACATTGATCTATAACACAACCGGAGCTTCATAGTTCACATGACATTATGATCGATTGGCCTTCTGTCCAATATGAATCTCAATTTTTTTGTAACTTAATTAAGTGGTAGTCAAATATCTGTGATCGCAGATGGAACTAAACTAACCCATTAACGCAATGAATAATTTATTAACAGCTGACTGGCATTGGCTCATGTTTTTTTAATGTGTCTAGGTTTAGATCGGACCAGATAATGTGGCGATTTCAAAAAGCGGGACATTCGGTTTGCTTTGCAACTAAAGTGGGGTAAATCATGGGATAATAATGTGCTACTTACTTTATTCATTAACGTGATGAGTGTAGAGAGAGCACCTCGAACTTGATTAGTGGCGATCTCCCCTGTGTACATTGGAGCAACTGTGTAGACGATACCGTAGCCGAGGCCGGAGAACATCCGCGCCACGTATAGAAGAGCGACAGAGTTGGCTACGATGACCAGCACCCAGCCGATGATAAAGGGCACCGCCCCGAGGAGCAGTGTAGTCTTCCTTCCGAACCGGTCGGCGAAGTAGGCGGAGGGTATAGGCGTTAACGCGGAGCACAAGATCATGATCGAGACTATCCATGATCCCTCGTCAGGAGAAGTTGGTATTTTGCTCTCAGGTGATTGAAGGTACGGCAATGTGGGTGAGGGCCAGCCGTAGCAGGTACCTGCTGTAGCGGTGATAAGCGTTGCTGAAATAGAAGAAAAACAACTATTAGCTTCAGGCGACAGTTTTGTAAATTAAATGGCAAATAATGCTAAATGTGCTAATAGAAACGAACGGCTTTTGGCAAAAGCATTGTATGCTGAAGTCATTAAGATGCTTAAGACTGTTAACGGTAGTTATTGATGATGATTACATTTCTTGTGAAAAGTGCATTGCCCTCGATGTAATGTTAGAAGTGCATAGTTATTTATCTGTGTTCGTTAATAAATGTGAAATATTTACAGATGTAGATAATGTTGGAGTTGGAGTGGGTATACTTTTAAAACTGCGTTCATAGGAGTGTGTTTACGTGTGAACGATATGCGTGTTACAATGATGTCTACGACGTATTGTACGATCTTGACGCTAATTATCGTCGCTAAACATTTTCCGGACATCGATAATAACCATCAAGTCTTTTAATAAAGCCCCATTAAACTGTACTATTGTTTACTGAAAGTTAAAGTCGTGACAAGATAATTTGAGCTGTTCTCCTTTTAAGAACCTTGCTTGTCTACAACTTGCAGTTTTGATTAAGTTTTTTTTTAAATATAATTGAAGCAATAGGAATGTTTACGACCGAACGACCTTCCTCTAAGTAAGGCGGAACCTGGCCTTCTGCCAGGAAACCATGAGAATGATGAAGAAGAAATTGCTCATGCTCATAGTGCTCATACATTTACCTTTACCAATACTACTATTATTGATATAGGTAATGAAAGTTTATTAATAATATAAATTGAACACATGGAAGAATTGGATTCAGACTATAAACACGTACACGATTAAACAGAATGAGACTGGTCTGCAAGACTGCATTTTCTCACATTGGAAGATACAAATTGAATCAAATTAGATTCAACTATTATAAAGATTTATATAAAAATATTAGGTATAAAGCTTATTGCTATTAAGAATACCACCACACGTTCAGAACTTTTCGGATATTACCGAAATTTTAGATTAGTGTTTGGAATACGGGAAAAACTCTCTCCCAACCGGAATTTTACAACTAACAATTAATTCTAAGTAATCATCTTTTTCTTATTTAAAAAATGTAATTTAAAACAAAATTTATAATTTTTGTACTGCACATTTTTCTTTCTTTTCTTTCTCCAGGAAAAGGTTTATAGGTCTGGTAATTCTGGACATTTCAACAAGGAGGTGTATTAGCCTAAAATCGTTATCTAAATACACAATTTTGTATGTAATACCCAATGATTGCCCTCATCGTAAATCTAATTAGACAAGATTAGGATCTCTACATTTCATAATGACGATAATTAATTAATGAAACATGTTTACATTTCCTAGTTTTACCTAAATGCTAATGTAAAATAATAATGAGTATGGGAAATGAAAGTGGTAATTGATAAAGTATGTTAATTGCATATCTTTAATCGTATTGATAAAACAAATATTCCGAGTTTGATGGTTCAATGCAAACACCTAAACCTGACTATTACGGCTTCTGTCAAGTTGACTAGTTTTATTAGTGCTAAAACGCTATTAGAAAATGCGTTTGACATTAAATTGGATCGTCAAGATTACAAATAATCCATCTAGTTTGGCTGGTTTAAACCATCTGATACATTTCTTAGAATTTTAAGATGACTTCTTAACCACTTTATTTAATCGCGAAAGTGAGTTTCTACATACTTAAATCGTTGAATCGATTTTGGTGATTTTTGCGATGAAAGGGAAGGATACTTAACTCTGGAGACGGCTTTTGCTGATACAACTTTTAACTAATTTGAAAGAAAAAGAAAGAATTAACAATTTGAAATAACTTGACGGAGTAAAAAGAGGGATTGCAGCAAAGCAACAGGCAAACACTAGTTTAAAAGTAAAGATGGACTCTAGTACCAATAAATCTACATATAAGCCCAGGATTTACGCTAACACGCACATTGTACCAAACTTCCTGTTTCTATAGTAAAAACAAGTTTGGGAGTGGCGACGCTATCATGTCTTATCGCACGTTCGTGGAAACTTCTGACCACTCCAACATACTCGACACGTTCCTCGACCCTGTATCTGATAATTAATATGACATATGCCACAGTTTCATGACAATATGAGATTAGAAAGTCTCTACGCCTATTTGCCTACAAATAACACTTTTTCCTGTCCGTTTATTGCTTATTGGTATGACGGTAATCTTTTATCTCCCACTCGTAATATTAAGATGTACTGAAGACATATTGACCCTGTTCCACTATTATCAGATATAATTTGAAAAAAATTAACCGAAGTTGTAAAATTCTGAGTTATGTTTTTTATTGGTGTAAAGTGGGACAACGGTACTTTTATGAAACAGTTCGTTTATTCGACTTTGAACTGCTCATTCAATTGAATTTCATTTATACGTTTAGTCAGGCTCCCATAACACGTACTCGAGTCTCGAGTGACTATCTTACCGCGCAGGTTGTTGAAACTGCTTAATATTTCAGTATATCTGTATTAAAACACGCACTTTCCGTTAACGACTGACACTATATTTCAACATTCAAATTTAGTACATGAACTTAAGAAGGTGCTACCTACTTGTAACATACAGAAACTTTTTGCTATTATTACAACACCCCTACTTAACAAAATGTTTCTAAAAATTACTCAAATAACAATTAGCAAACTTAAATTTTAATTAGGAACAAGACCTATCATTCCTAAGAATTTATAATGCTTTGCTGATACTAAACCTTTAGTTAGGAGATCAGCAGGCATATCTAAAGTTGACACATACTTCACATCAATTACATTATCCTTTATAGCATCTTTTATATAATGATAACGCACATCAATGTGTTTAGTTCTATTCAGAGATTGTTGATTTGAAGATAATTTCAACGCACTCTGATTATCACAATGCAACTTAACAATGCTTAATTTACCTGTTATCTCATATAACAAATTTCTCAAATATGTAGCTTCCCTAGCTGCCTCTGACAATGCTACATACTCGGCCTCAGTACTCGATAAGCATACAGTTTTCTGCTTCCTGCTTTGCCATGATACAACAGAACCAGCCATAGTAAAGCAGAAACCAGTGTAAGATTTCCTGTCCAAAATATCACTTGCCCAATCGGCATCTACAAAACCTTCTAATTCTACATTACTATCTTTGCTATATTTCAAACAATAATGTTTAGTTTTCTGTAAATATTTCAACACTCTCTTAGCCTGATTATAATGAGTTTCATTATAACAATTATTAAATTGACTAAGATAACTAATAGAATAAGCTATGTCAGGTCTAGACAAAACAGCTAAATACATCAGACTACCTATCAATTTTTGATAAGGAACATCTGTTAAACAATTTTCAGCCCTTTCAAGATTCAACTTACATTCCATAGGAGTATCAATAGATCTACAATCGAACATTCCAAATCTATGTAACAACTGTTCTATATACTGTTCTTGATCTATTTTAACAGTATTTAATTTTCTGTCTACATGTACTCTCATGCCTAAATATCGTTGAACACAACCTAAATCTTTTATTCTAAATTCTGAGTTTAAAACAGTTTTCAAATTATCAGTTTCCTCTTTACAGTTTGAAAAAATCAGAAAATCATCGACATAAATTGCTACAATTATTTTAACATTCTCATTAATTTTAGTAAATAAACATGGTTCATTGCTACTTATTTTAAAACCCAATTTACATAAACAATCTTTAACTCTCTTATACCACATTAAAGATGATTGCTTAAGCCCATATATTGCTTTCTTAAGTCTTAAAACCTTGCCTTTATCTGTACATTCAAAACCTACAGGAAGATACATACAAATATTCTCATTCAAGTGTCCATTTAGAAAAGCAGTGACTACATCGAGATGAGTAATGTCCATATCCCACTGTGTACTAAGAGCAAATAACATTCTTAAAGTTGAATGTTTCACTACAGGAGCAAATGTGTCCACATAATCAATACCACTTCGCTGTGTAAAACCCTTAGCCACAAGTCTTGCCCTAAATCTCACTTTATTATTTACATCATATTTTTTATTAAAAACCCACTTGCACTGCACTATGGAGGTATCACTTGGTATATCAATGAGCTCCCAGGCATCATTATACTCAAATGACTGCAACTCTTCACGCATGGCCAGCTTCCATTGTTCTGCTTCAGGTCCATTCAGCGCTTCTGAAAGATCAATCCCCACAGCACCTGGTAAGTTATTTGATGTACACATATTTGAATAACCAAAACGGTTTGGTGGTCTTCTCTGTCTCTGACCTCTAACCTCTTCATCAACTCCAAGTCTCTGAAGCTCACCTGATGAAATATCAGTTGATGTCATGGAATCAGTTGAACTATCCACATGAGTCTCGTCTGGATCCATATAATCTGATGAATGAGAACTTGAACTAGACGGAGATTCATTTATGTTAGTATCCCCCACTGAATCTCTGTTCTCTGTACTAGATTCTTGCACATTAGGTGGAGTTTCAGTCTCTGTTCTTTGCATTAAGTTCTGTTCATCATTTTGTATCCATATAGCATGTTCTTCTGGATTTTCAATTACACGCTTTCCTTCCATCACTATTATGTCTCTTTTTTCAGTGACAACATTTTTCTGGGGATCATAGACTCGATATCCCTTTACAGTATCAGAGTATCCAACCAATATAAATTGTTTAGCTTTCTTATCCCATTTCAATCGTTGCTCTTTGGGAACATGTACCATCACCGGGCTTCCAAATAAACGTATGTGACTTAAGTCAGGTTTTCTTTGATACCAAACTTCATAAGGTGTTTTGTTTACTAAACTGGATGTAACACATCTATTTTTCAAGTAAACTGCAGTATGTACAGCTTCGGCCCAAAATTTCTTTTCAAGTTTTGCCTCAAAAAGTAAACATCTGCCTTTTTCTACAACAGTTCTGTTGGCTCTCTCGCTGACACCATTCTGCTCAGGAGCATATGCAGTAGTCCTTTGATGAATTATACCTTCATTAGCCAAGAAATTATCCATTACACCATTACAAAATTCACCTCCATTGTCAGTACGAAGTATCTTAATTTTTCTGTTTTGTTGGTTCTCAACCATAGCTTTAAAATCCTTAAATCTTTGGAAAACTTCATTTTTGTGTTTTAGAAAATAAATGAATGTCATCTTACTGTAGTCATCCACAAGAAGCAAGAAAAATCGTGAACCGCCAATCGACTTTGTCTCCATAGGACCACACACGTCTGCATGGACTAACTGTAGGGTCTCCGTGCTGGTATGTTCACTATGTGAGAATGGCAGCCTTGTTTGTTTGCCTTCACAACAGGTTATACAATTCTCCTTCTTGAAGTCACTAGGAGAAGAAAAATTCACTCCTTCTACGATGCCATTTCTCATTTTATTCAAATCCCCACTATTGATATGTGCAAGGCGCTTGTGCCATAACTCTGCACTTGCCAATGCTGGTGTTGATAACATACAATCTGTTGTTTTTAAATTCAACTTGTAAACACCATTTATCATATATGCTGTGGCTACTATATCATTCTTCATATTTCGAATATAGCAATTGTTACTTTCAAACACAACTTTGTTGCCGT
This sequence comes from Agrotis segetum, assembly GCA_036375495.1. Taxonomy (NCBI): domain Eukaryota; kingdom Metazoa; phylum Arthropoda; class Insecta; order Lepidoptera; family Noctuidae; genus Agrotis; species Agrotis segetum. Next base: position 526,755 of record JAQSVV010000102.1, read on the forward strand.
TTTTAATAAGCTCACTCACGGACAACAGATTTGTCGACAATTTCGGAATACAGAACACATTCTTGACAGTAATCTCGTAGTTGCGATCTGAAGTTATTTTCACGTCTCCGGAGCACTTTACAGGTAACTTTGTACTATCGGCTACCGTAATTTCAGACATAATTGGCTTAAAATTTGCATTTTCTATCCAATTTTCATTCGATGTCATGTGCGAGCTTGCACCGGAGTCAATATACCACTCGCTTTTATTATACTGTCCACTCAAGAATACCACACTAAACGCATTTGTTTGTTTACTTTTCTGCAATAACGGACATTGATTTCTAAAATGCCCAATTTCTTTGCATTTATAGCACACAATCGCTTTTTTAGTCTGCATTTTAGACGCCGTTTGTTGTTGTTGACCATTATTTTTGTTTGTATTATTATACCGCGTTTTCAAATACGTTCTATTTGCAGCAAATGCAGCGCCACTGGTGTCCAAATTTGAAGAAACTTCCAAATCTATCAATTTCGATTTTATAGAATCCGTGGTAATCTGTATTCCAGAATGTTCTATAGCCATGATCATTGGAGAATACTTTTCTGGCAAACCTGCTAATCGGCCATTCTCCAAATAGGTGTTATTTGCCTAATTACCGTGCCGTTTTTGAATTTCACTGATATGACGTTAAACACATTAGAATATGAAACACATTAAAGTTAGGAATTCAATAGTTATTTTGGCATTCTACTATTACTGATGGTTTTCTAGATATTGAGATTTAAAAAAAAGTTGGGTATGGTAATTAGACAAGTTGAATATTTGATGCTACGGTAATTAGAAAATATTTTGTATCTCCATACTTGTATCTTTATTTTCTTTCATTTGCTCAAAATTGCTTAATAATGACAAAGTACTTGTAGAAGAAGATGAGAGAGCACTAGTTGGACGCGGAGTTGATGTTATTAAGGTAAGTATGGAAGTGTTGGCATCACCTCCGAACTCTTAAAAACTACGGACCAACCTATGCTCGGCGAGCTTAAGAGGCTGTTCAACTTCGTCATAGCCAGTGGGATTACCCCGGAGGCGTGGAGCAGGAACGTGGTGACATTTTTTTTCAAGAAAGGAGACAAAAATCTCCTCAAAAACTATATAGACCAACCCCGTTCCTGTGTCACGTCTACAAGCTGTTTTCGAGGGTCGTCACAGATCGGCTTTCCGCTAGATTTGACGTTTTCCAGCCACCGGAGCAGGCTGGGTTTCGCAAAGGCTATAGCACCTTAGACCACATACATACAGTGCGGCAGGTTATACAGAAGACAGAGCAGTATAACCGGCCGCTCGCGCTGTGTCTAGCCTTTGTGGACTACAAAAAAGCCTTCGATTCCGTCGAAACCTGGGCTGTTCTGGAATCCTTGCAGCGATGCCAAGTCGATTGGCGGTACAAAAAGGTGCTAAGGAAACGATATTATAGCATGGCGTCGATGTCGGTCCAAGTACAAAACCACCATCCAGCTGCTAAGAGGTGTGAGACAGGGAGTTGTAATATCCCCTAACTAAACTGTTTACCAACGCGCTGGAGGATTTGTTCAAGAAGCTGCACTGGAACGGACTGGGTATCAATGTCAACGGTGAATACATTTTGCCTACGACATAGTTATTATGGCGAAATCGATGCAAGACCTGCAAAAAATGCTGAACAGTCTCATGCTGTCTCGAGACGTGTGGGTCTTGGGATGAAACAAGAGCAAGGTCGTGTTCAATGACCATGTCATCCCAGAACCAATTTGCGTCGAAGGTATAACACTCGAAGTTGTCCAAGAATACATCTACCTCGGGCAGGTATTACAGCTAAGTAGAGATAAATTCAAGCGGAAAATCGCCAGAAGAGTTCAGCACTGCCACAGTGTCTGAAAAGCCGGGTGTTCAATTAGTGCGTCCTTCCAGTCCTAACTTACGGAGCCTAAACGTGGAACATGTTAGTCAAGCTGGCCCACCAACTTCATGTCACTCAGCGTGCTATGGAAAGGTCTATGCTTAGGGTTTCACTAAGGGATAAAATCCGGAATGAGGTACGGCACAAGACCAAAGTTATAGATGTTTTCCAAATCTGTAGCAAGCTGAAGTAGCAGTGGGCTGGCCACGTCTGCCTCAGAACCGACGAAAGTTGGAGTAGAATGGTTCTTGAATGGAGACCGCGTGTAGGTAAGTGTAGGGTGGGACGCCCCCCAGCAAGATGGACCGATGACCTGAAGAAGGTGGCTGGCAGTGGCTGGATAAAAAAGCAGGATATCGTGCTCTGGGGCGCTCCCTGGGAGAGGCCTATGTCCAGCAGTGGACTGCAATAGGATGAGTTGATAAATGGTCTTGACAGAGTTTCAACAGGATCTGATATGCTGTTATCAAGCACGTCTAGATCTATGACTACTTCTTCCTCGATTCTTTCCAGGTTTCTTACTCTCTAGTCTGATTTTTTCTGTATAAGTTTTTCATACAACGGTAATTATTAACACATGGTAATTAGTATATGGTAATTAGAAAACGATAGACTTTCTTCAAAATTTCGAAAACCAACAATATCTGCAAATACTGGCTTATCATAACATACGTAAGCCAAAGTACTGTTTCATTTACATTATCAATTAGGGTCTAACTTCAAAAATCAAGTATTTAAATGAGCATAACGGTAATTAGAAAAGTTTTGAACCAAGGGCTACGGAAATTATATACTCAAGTGCTTCTTTGGCGCTACAGTAACGTTTGAAACGTACGACTGCTAATGGGCTGCAGCACACTCTAAGAACATTCGACGCGTGCGGTACTGATGTGTCAAATACCGATAGTTAGGCATGTGCACCCGAGAACAGATACTGTTACGGTAATTATAACTTTCTATCGGACACGCGGTTATTTAATTATTATTATTTATAGGCTGGTTCTATTGAGTCCATATTTTAGTAGGTGATACACGTTGCTTAGTATTGTTTAAAACGTTGAATGGATCAAAGTAAATCTGCAGGTTTGAGAAATTACAAGCAAGTTTTGTCATCAAGTTGGAGTGCGGACAGGCTTCGGTAATTAGAAAAAAGAGCTTTTTCGAACAGAGATTCAATTAATTTAAGCTTACTAGTTAAGAACAGAACTCAATATTTTGTTTACGGCTAGATACGGTCGTAATCTAACATAAAAAAAAACCACGCTTGATTATGATCGTGTTACGGATTAAGTAAGCGCGGACAAATAAAAACTTGCAACCGGAGAATGGCCGTAATAATAATGATCCGATCCATTCGTCTGTTATGGTGAACCCGGTTCCTTTCAATCTTTGTGCTGTCTCGACGACTTGTGTTACATAATTAGTCATAGAATCGCAATTTTCTTGCCTGATTGAAATTAAATGTCGCAGCAAAGAGATTTTTCTTGAAAAACCAGAGTCATCAAACATATTTTTCAGCTTTGTCCACAGCTCAAACGTAGTTTTCGTTTCCTTGATATGAACATACAGCCCTGAATCAATAGTCAATATTAACTTTGCCTTAGTCCTTTCGTCATCTGCAGTCTTTGTTTCTGCGCCGGGCACAGCCTTGATGTACTGTATCATACCTTCTAGCACTAACAAATTTTCTGCTGCGAAACTCCATTCATCATAATTTTCCCTGCCTTTGAGTTTGGGCACACTTTGTAAATAGTTTGAAGCCATTATCTACAGAAAGTTCAGCGTTTTTCTTAAACTGTAATACTTATTACTTAAGAAAATCAGGACAATTTTCCCATAACCTATTAAAACACGCACTTTCCGTTAACGACTGACACTATATTTCAACATTCAAATTTAGTACATGAACTTAAGAAGGTGCTACCTACTTGTAACATACAGAAACTTTTTGCTATTATTACAACAATCTGGAGTACGTGGGCCATACGAAATGCAGAAGCGAATTCGAGTTTGTACCTCAGTTAAATCACATACCTACAACACTACATGTACCTGAGTTGCTTTATTAGCGCAGAATATAATCAAACTGTGGGCTAACGTTTCACGGTACATGATGGCTGTGTAAATAGCAAAAAGATAGTGGGACTACCCGGCCCACATACACGTAAATAAACTAAATAGTTCGCGTCAGCGATGAAGCTTTTCGTGAAAAAGACAACAAACATATGAGTCACAATAAATTTAGGAAGTTTAAAAAAATATTACCACATAATAAAACTCATTTAATGTGGTGAGACAGAGATTGCAACATTTAATTAAGAAAGAAGAAACAAACGTTTGCCTTCGAGACGTATTACAGGAAATACAGTTCCGTCTACTGAAAGTGACTGAAAGCGTTCGTACGTCAGTAGTGTAAACAGAGGAGCCACGGTGGCTCTGTATAATTTATATAGCAACAGATTCAGGGAACGAAAGCCGAATGCCAGTTGGCACAATCAGCAGGTTGTCAATGTATAGTTATGTACCATTACATCGGTCGACGATGGCTATAAAGTCACGTGAATTGGAGTATTTACTACTGAGTATATATGTATACAACTTTTTTATGACATCTTCGTCAATGATACCGATCTGAAGCCATTAATTTATTTACCGTAAGAAAACTGGTTAATTTGAGTTGGCAAGGGATTTTGTTGTCATTATTTTTGGTTTTTTAATCTTGATGAAAAAGACTTTTGATCAGCGGCTTAGCTTTAACCAAAAGTTCATGAACATCACACCATAGGTATAGCATATTAAGTGAAAATCATTTTTTCTTCTAAAATTTCAGTGATTTAAATAATTTAATCTGACTATCAATCAGGCAATAACATTATAAAGAATTCGTACCTATCTATGGCAGACATTGAAAAATTAGTCTGGGCGTTTGAAAAATAGCTTTTGGTTGTGAGTCGGGTCGAGTTTAAATTAAAATTTAAATAGAATTGATAGAGTTGGTAGTCTTTTTGATAAAATCTCAGAATAATATTATTTATTTTACCACCACAGTGATATTTTTAGTAAAATCTCTATCTAATGTACCGAAAACTTAAAAAAATCTTGTTAAAATTAAATAAAACATTTTCCTGGTATTTTTTTAAGAATTACTTGTTTTTAAGGTAATGACTGTATTTTCAGAATTTTCGGAAATATTAGCAGTTTAATTTGTACTCAAATGTTCAATTCATATTATTATAGGTACTACATAATTTAATCATTATTATGTTCTCATTCAAGATGCGCGTGTCACCACAAAGTCATCTCGTTTGAACGCTAGTTAGAGATAATGAACCTAATAAAAATTATACTTAAGGTATAATTTAATAAGTGTGGTATAAATGGTCTCGTGTGAGGTGGGCGAGGTCGCGACGCACGCGGTGCGGGGCGCCGGCGCCGCTCCGCTCCGCTTGCCGCTCGCCCGCCCGCACCCGCGCGGTGACGCAACGCGCGAACCGTCATACAAAAGGTGCGTTCAGACTACATCGCATTAATTTACATTTTTGACATGCTAATTAGTACAACTAATTACGCAAAGATATACAAGTCACAATTTAACATCTGTTTACTTAACTGATAGCCAGTAGAGGCCTTGTTCACAAAACCTTATCATTTGTTTTTGTTTCGAGCTTTTGAATAAACGAGTTTCGAAGAAAATTAAACATTCCACAAAATTTTATTTCAGGTAATCTATGAATAAATCGCTTTCGGGAGTCCAAAAAGTTGGCAATACTTTTGGGAGAAAATGCAAATGTAGCGGATTTATCTTTTTGTTTGGGATTTCGAGCGGTGGGAATGTAAAGCGTGAACGTGTCCTAATAACAACACACATCTCAGAATAACAATAATTGTGATATTGTTGTATCGTGCGACAATGTGCCCGTTTCTGAACTTGTACAAATAGCATCGTTTGTGTGCGTGATTGAGCCGCCACTAACTGGAACAATGGCTATATTGGACAGCTTTATTTGATGGCAAAAAACATGTCAGTTGAGTAGTTGATCAATGAAAGGAATTATAAAGGCGTCGCATCGCTTGAACTTGGCGTGTTTTATTTATGGCTTGCGACAATTACGTTCAATGTTGAAGGAAAATAGATTTAATATGAATTATAGCTTGTTTAAATTAGTTTTTATTATCAATCTCGCTATTTTCTTGTACCTATAAAGTGCTTGATTACAGATCTTAAGTGGTAGGTAATCTACCGAGGTGTGTTTCAAAGAGAGGTGTGTCGTTGAAAGCCGTGTGTTTAATTTATGTCACTGTTGTGTTGACAGGATGTAGTCAATCACTCTAGTATTACAAACTTTAAAGCAAACTGCTTGAGATGATACTCACGTTTTGATTATGATAGCTGTTCATACAAAGATTTTATGTAGCCAGTTTAATCAACACTGACTCTTAGAATGTTGAGAAAAAAAGTCGAGAAAGCTTTACATTTAATGCTTATTTATTTACATCTTGACTTGTAATTTAAAGTCTTGTAATTTCAATCTTAATTGTATCTGAAAGTAAGCTCAAATAACTTCGTATAAAAATATCGGCCTGAAATAATATTGTTCCCGTTTGCGGTTGACCTTTGAAAATGTTCCATTCGCTAATTTAACCTGTCACCCTGTCACTTATTTTAGTACGGAAATACGAACGTTGCCTTCTCAGAATAAATCAATTGTTTATTGACCTATTTAGTTTATTAAATACTGGCAGTCGTGGTGCAATGCAATGAGAAAATTAATAAGATACAGTCTATGTTACATCTACTCGCTAAATAGCGTTTTATCTGCTAAAGAATAATTATTGTAAATAGGTTTAGCACTAGTTTGAGAAAATCCGTGAAATGTATGTTTTTGAGTAAAATATACATTATAAAATCCTTTTATCTTTATTACATCAATTACAATATTAATTAAGACAAGTTGATTCAAAATATTCGAACGTCTTTGATTAAAAATGTGTCGCAATCGATAAATGTTGACATGAATCGAGCCTTTGTAGACATCTTGCGAGATTCTTAACCGTCTGAATGCCAATATTATGCTTCGCCTTATTGAATATTACGATCGGAATCGATAAACAAACTCGTTGTATGGTTAGTAGCACAAAGTAGTATATTGTAGCTATAAGTAAGACTTCGTGATTGGTCCACAATATCGATAAGGGAAAATACTGCAATCAACATAAACGAGAGAGCGTTAACGTACACTATAGAATTGTACTTTCATAGAACAATAAATAAATTATCATAAGAATTGAACAAAGAGATCGAGCGAACCTGGAAGTCGCTATTTATTGGTAATTCATAAAGATTGAAAATTTAAATTTTCCGTGTTCTACCGGGATGATATAAGGTCAATTAAATACTAGAGAATTGAAGGGGGAATATACGTTTGTACTTTGAGATGAAAAATGAGTATTCACTTTCCATAAACATTAAAAAGCCATACAGAATGACCTTGTTTATTTAGCTATTAACACCAGTTCATGTTATGTGACGTTAACATAACAATGGGTAGTTTTATTCTTTATTATCATGAAATAGCGGAAGTAACATGCTTGGGAGGGTATTTTCATAATCACCACGTGATATCAACTATTGTTAACGGTTTTGTGATAATAATAAAATGGTTATTCTACAACAAAAGGACGCTGGCCACCTTTTGACTCGTAATAAAATTATTCTTAGCTCGCTGTTAATTATGATTGCATGATTAGAATTAAATAATGTTCGCATTCATCGGTATCGGTATTATAATAACTATACTACGCACGTGTTGAAAGCACGTGGTTCAAAACACTATATTATTTATATTCCTAGGCTAGGTTCAAGACCTCATGACGTCATTGCAGAACAAACCCACTCTACTATTCTATACCATTTTTTTTTTTTTTTTTTTTTTTTTAGCGTGGTAAAATCATCAAATGAGTCCTCCAACCCCGGGCAGGGCGGGAGGGACTGTCAGACTTCTACTGACTAAAATCCACGGTGTCCTTCATAGCCTGTTACGTTCCGGGGTTACGGTTAGGGAATAATCCCGCGACCCCGGCAGGCTTTGGCCCTCTGAGAGGGGGGCCCCGTCATTATGCTGACGCTCTTTGAGGCGCGCGTGGGACACAACGCGCCGTCGACCCGGGCATGGTCCTTGGTCGGGCAGCGAGTTGCCCTTTACTCGCTGCCCGCATGCCCGCGCCTACGGTGGCCGGAGATCGTCGCGCGACGTCCGTCGCCGTGGGCGTCCTACACCGCGGTTGGGGCGGAGGGAGAACTCTGTCCTCTCTCGCTCTCGGCGCGCCTCCTCCTTCGCGAGCATTACTGCTTCGCAGAAGGAGGCGACCGCTTCCCACTCCGTCTCGCCCCGCAGCATGGCCGAAACCAATGCCGGGCGCGAGAGGTCTCCGCCTATCGCAGCCGTGAGGACACGTCGGTGCGCCGCCCAAGCTGGGCAGTCCTGCACCGTATGCTCCACCGTGTCCTCCGGGCGATCTTCGCAGTGATGACACCCAGACGTATCCTCCTTCCGCATTAGACACAGGTACCTCCCGAAGCACCCGTGCCCGGTGAGGACCTGCGTCAGGCGGAAGGTAAGGACGCCATGACTTCTCTCCAACCACTCCTCAAAGAGGGGTCTTACCGCCGCAATTGCGGCGTGCCCGACTATTCTATACCATAGAGATTTCCGCGAATAACTTAACTCTCTTTGTCAGGGTATGAATAAAACAAGCCTGCGTATGTTTTTTCATCTGCCAGGTTAGTCATAGGCCCAAAAAAGTGTTCGAGTCGTGGGTTTTTTTGACACATACTTTTGTAAATGGATAAGATATCGGTATTAAATTGTTATTTCTTCATTTCGATGAAAAAACAACATAAAAAGATGGCTGTTATACATATTTTATAAATGCTACTTTTGCATATAAAAAGTATTGCATAATTTTATTGTGCTAGTGTATCTAGAAGGTATTTCTTTTACGTAATTTTAATTAGGTTTCTTTCTGCATTTATTTTCGACACACCTTTATTTTTATTACTTTATACTGATTAACCTTGACTAAAATATGTGCACAGTCTGCTCATTGACGTGCTGGCCCTGGCATTTTATTATTTTATTGGGTGCAAAAGCGCTCTATATCTTCTCTAAACACGCATTTCTTTTTTAAAACATCTGCTTCCCGAAGATTTGCAAATGGAAGAAAAACAAAGGCGCTCCAATTGTTTACCTTCCGTGTTTATTGTTACAATGCTTTTACAGAAATAGGTTATGGGATTGTTTTGGAAGATTATTAGGGGATAACGACCTTTTGACACCTACCTTATTTTTCGTATAAAACGCTTCTAGACAGTATAATTTTGGTCTTATCCTACAAAACTTGGAGCAGAAGACAGAAAAAAAAACAATGTTGGTCATTTCTGTGTTCGATATACTTAGCAATTTATAGAGGGTAACGTACACACGACCAACTGTTTGATCAATAGCGCAAGTCGATGGGCACACAAACAGTGAGTTTATTTCTCCACTCTGTTGGTCTGGGCACTTCTCTCTACTAGACCAAACATGGCTCTATCAAAAATCGATTGCATCAACAACGTTACATGGAAAGCTTTAATACTGTTCAAAGTTTAGCTTACTTCTCCAACGATTATGCGCATAGTGAATGAATTAAGCCGGTCTAAATTAATAGAATTGCATAGACAATATCTGCATGCGGATTAGCTGAATGTAATTATAGAAATCTAATTAATTTTCGCGGATGACTGCTCATTAATCAGTTACATCTCCTAAATTCTTTCACGTTAATCTAAAGACTTAATTAAAATGTTTAATTGAAAGTTTAAACATTTAAATTATCACGGTGTGACGTCTTGACAGTCAGCATTCATTTCAACATTAGCTTCGTTAGTGACGGTCCGGTGAAGAATTCAACGTTGTTAGATAAAATATAACGATCCACGATAAAAAATAAGTGTAGGCAAGACTTTATTAGGATAAGGCTGCTACTAATACAATGGATAATTTATACAGATTGTCTGTGGCTAGCTTGTTGAGAATTGTCTATTATTCTAGAACAAAACCTGTCGTATTGAAGGATAGACATGTCAAAGAAATCTATGTCGTGACAAAGTTGTCTAAACATTTCACTACAGACATTAATTATAATTTCGGTATGTGTTCAAAGACATAGAGATAGTGCCAGTGACGCTAGTTTCGGCCACAAATAGCCAGTACAGGTTCTTTTGGAATTCATAGTCTGCATTCAACTGATCACATCACTAATACTACAGTAGCATCACTACAGCTGTCAAACGTAATTTTGGTACAAGCCCACACAGGTGTAAATGTTCGGCTATGGATAGATTTGCATAAATATGACGTGAGGGGAATCGGATAGATAGTATATGTAAAATGTATGAGGCATAGTGGAAAACTATGTACATTTATTTATATGTGCCAGATTTAGGCATATAATAAGAATATTTCTTGATTTCCTAGTTTTTATTTACGTTGACCTTAGGCATATGTTTTATATTATTATTATGTTCCAACAAAACTATCGTATTTTGTGGATGTCGACAAGTTTTATTTAATAAACAGGTAGGTACTTACTTAGGTTGCCTTACGTTTCGTTACTACTTATTTTTGTTGTGAATGTATCTTTATTGTTTACAATAAAATTTGTACATTGAAATAGCTCTAAGTACGCCATATTTAATATATCCAAAGGTATATCAAATTGCACGATTACGTACAAGTTTAATAATCTAGACGGAATATTTTCATTTTCATTGCATGACGGAAAATTTTGAAATTAAACATTTTATATAGGGAATACTTATACTATTAGGTAGTGTACTTGTATAAGGATTATCAGCACAGGAAACTCTTAATGTTATTAAGGAATTTAATTGAACACCCGGAAAATGGAATTGAAACCTACTCGATAATATTAATTAAACATTTTTGTTTAGTCGCGAAAGAATTCACTTTCTAAAACAAGCGCGGCACACATTTATTTTGAAAATATTTGATGCAAAACGCATGTAGACTTTTTATTTCGCCATTTGTGAGTCATCATTCAAATTATGTTGATGACGTCAGCATTAAGAGTATGTGTGTAGTCTGCAGCTAAAAGGGTAGAACATTTTATCATTACGTATTTACGTATGATTCTAAGAAGGCGCCGTTGGAGTGGAACAAACGATGGCTGGCTATTGTTTATAAACATGGACTGTCGTCCGTACGTCGCGTCGCGTCGCCTGCGTTTCCACCAAACTCTCTCCACGAGAATCGCAGAAAATCGCAATGCAACTGTAAACTATCGGATGTCGATGTCAATGACATTCGCTTTAACTGGAACTGAATACCTGAGTTTATAGTAAAAGCCCGCTATTTACACAAATAGTCATGTGTCGTACGATGCAACTGTGCTACTTACATTAGGACGTTTAGCGATTTTGCGTGCTTAGACGCCATAAGTAATATTTGGGGGCACAAATTGAATGTTTTTTAATGTGTCTAGGGAAAGGGCAAAAGTTGATTGTTGCATAAGATGATTCACGTTATTATAGAGTAAAGAACTGACGATTCCGTTTCAATTTTATCGATCAATCTCGATTAATCTCGAAGCATCTGTCTTGTCGATGAAGATTAAACAAAGCGGCTTAATGTTGTCGATGGATATATAATTTATATTTAAATATGACATTTGTATTTAAATATAAATTTTAATTTTAAATAAAGTAGAAGGAATAATCCTACTCTCTATAAACAGTACCTAAGTACTTTGTTATCAGTGGATCATTAATTAACGTGCTATAAATTATATTCTAATCTAAGCTTTAATTGCAAATTGTTTAGGTAAAACAGTGTTGCTCATTATTTACAAAATAAGAACAATATTTTGATAATAATATTTATTATTTACAATTACGGCCAAAATTATCAGGGTCTGTATTTTATGACCAAATATTGTATGGAAGATATGAGGGTGACCTATAGGTCCTTAACATGAATATGTCGTGTTGAATGAGATAATGAAATCTGCTCAAGAAGACATTGTATGGGTAGTTAAACGGTGTAAGCAAAGTAAGCCATTTTTTTTTTTTTTTTTTTTTTTTTTTTTAGCGTGGTAAAATCATCAAATGAGTCCTCCAACCCCGGGCAGGGCGGGAGGGACTGTCAGACTTCTACTGACTAAAATCCACGGTGTCCTTCATAGCCTGTTACGTTCCGGGGTTACGGTTAGGGAATAATCCCGCGACCCCGGCAGGCTTTGGCCCTCTGAGAGGGGGGCCCCGTCATTATGCTGACGCTCTTTGAGGCGCGCGTGGGACACAACGCGCCGTCGACCCGGGCATGGTCCTTGGTCGGGCAGCGAGTTGCCCTTTACTCGCTGCCCGCATGCCCGCGCCTACGGTGGCCGGAGATCGTCGCGCGACGTCCGTCGCCGTGGGCGTCCTACACCGCGGTTGGGGCGGAGGGAGGACTCTGTCCTCTCTCGCTCGCGGCGCGCCTCCTCCTTCGCGAGCATTACTGCTTCGCAGAAGGAGGCGACCGCTTCCCACTCCGTCTCGCCCCGCAGCATGGCCGAAACCAATGCCGGGCGCGAGAGGTCTCCGCCTATCGCAGCCGTGAGGACACGTCGGTGCGCCGCCCAAGCTGGGCAGTCCTGCACCGTATGCTCCACCGTGTCCTCCGGGCGATCTTCGCAGTGATGACACCCAGACGTATCCTCCTTCCGCATTAGACACAGGTACCTCCCGAAGCACCCGTGCCCCGTGAGGACCTGCGTCAGGCGGAAGGTAAGGACGCCATGACTTCTCTCCAACCACTCCTCAAAGAGGGGTCTTACCGCCGCAATTGCGGCGTGCCCGGCCGTCGGTCGCGACAGTCGTTCCTTCCATACTGCCCTGAGATCGCGCCGGAGGTCTTCGCGCCGCGCCTCGACTTCGCGAGGCAGCGGGCTCACGCCCCGGCGCTGCGCCTCCACGCGCCACTCATAGACGCGCTGGAGGGCAGTCGCCTCCAGATCCCAGGGCAGCAATCCGGCAAAAGCAAAGTAAGCCATAGCTATCAAATCGTGACGTTAAATGCAAGAAGTTGCCTACAAAGTTTCAAAAAGTGCACACCAACTACCAACCAAGTTACATAGTTATGTCGAATCTCAACGATAACAAGAAAATAAATTGCTAGTTGCTACACTTGCGTGCAAAAATACAATGACAACGCATAGAGCTCCTATAAAACAGTTTTGATTGGACCACAATGGAAAATAATGTAGTTTTTAAAACAATTGGCACGTGACAAGCGCCAAGATAAAGCCTCCTGCAGACAGACGCGATTAACCGCGCGTGGCGACATCACCGATACCGCGCGCGTTTCCTTGCCGCATTGTTGTTCACATTAAGAGCGCGCTACGCGGCGACAGGACGGGACACGATTATAACATGACGCGGCGCGGCACTGCAGAGCCAAGCACTGCGAAGAGAAATGAACCGAATCATAACACATTTAGAGTTTAAATTACATTGGCAACCAGCGCCAGCGCGCGCGGAACGCGGCGTCTCCCGCTGCGACAAATTGCCACAGAAATATAAACTCTAAATTCACTACGGTAAGGACACGACGACGCGGCGCGGCAAGGCGCGCGCGCCGCGCGACAAGGCGAGCGCCGCGCGGCACCGCAGAGCCACGCCCTGCAAAGAGAAGTGAACCCAATCTTAGTACATTTAGAGTGGAAATTACATTGGCAACTAGCGACAGCGCGCGCGGAACGCGGCGTCTCCCGCTGCGACAAATTGCCAAAGAAATATAAACTCTAAATGTATTACATTAAGGACACGACGCGGCACGGCAAAACAGACGCGCCGCGCGACAAGACTCGCGCGCCGCGCGATGCGCGGCGCGGCACCGCGGAGCTATGCCCTGCAAAGAGAAGTGAACCCAATCGTAGTACATTTAGAGTGGAAATTACATTGGCAACCAGCGCCAGCGCGCGACAACGCGGCGTCTCCCGCTGCGACAAATTGCCACAGAAATATAAACTCTAAATTCACTACGGTAAGGACACGACGACGCGGCGCGGCAAGGCGCGCGCGCCGCGCGACAATGCGAGCGCCGCGCGGCACCGCAGAGCCACGCCCTGCAAAGAGAAGTGAACCCAATCTTAGTACATTTAGAGTGGAAATTACATTGGCAACTAGCGACAGCGCGCGCGGAACGCGGCGTCTCCCGCTGCGACAAATTGCCAAAGAAATATAAACTCTAAATGTATTACATTAAGGACACGACGCGGCACGGCAAAACAGACGCGCCGCGCGACAAGATGCGCGCGCCGCGCGGCGCGCGGCGCGGCACCGCGGAGCTGTGCCCTGCAAAGAGAAGTGAACCCAATCGTAGTACATTTAGAGTGGAAATTACATTGGCAACCAGCGCCAGCGCGCGACAACGCGGCACCGACGCACTTGTCGCGCGTCAATCTTGTCGCAAGCCGTCGCAATAATAATATTAGAAACGCGATACGCCGCGCCGCTTCAGTGTGAACAGATATGGGTGTTTTCATAGAAAATGGACTAAGTAGGTTTTTCCAACAATCGCCACGCGCGGTTAATCGCGTCTGTCTGCAGGAGGCTTAATAGTTTAGATTTTTTAAATATTTAAATTTTATTATTTAAAACTTTCTATCATTTATTTAACTTTACCTATTAACATTCATTAAGTGTACATACAAATCAAGTTATTTTGATGTTTGCTAAAAAGTAATTAAATTAACTACAATTAACGGTACAACATAATATATCCTGGACAACATTATATCCTGTGATGCAGGATATCGGTTGCATATTTTTTTAATACTTTCTGGTTTGCAGAGAGGGACTAAAGACTCCCCTCTTATTAATAAAACGAGAAGTAAAGTCAAGGTTAATCCTTAAAAATGTATGGTTAGTCGAAGATTATCCTGCTTATAACTTTAGTCCAGGTTTTATAATAAAAGGCATATGTTTATAAATTTAGCGGTTTTATTATAATTATTTAATTACTTTTAACCGCAAGTCATTGGTTTTATTACTTGCTATGACCTAAGTACATATGTATTTCGATATTATGTTGTTTTCAAGAACGTCAATATTTAACTTTTGGTTCCTTGTGTTTTAATAATATTTATATTACTGCAATAAAAGAACACGATTATAAAGTAAAACATACATAGGTGAAATATTATTTAAAAAATATAATTTTATCTACTGACGCAGTTTCAGCGGCATCTATACATGTACGTATGTACTCATATTTATCTACAGTCTATGTAAATACGACGAATTGTTTATATTTATGCCGATATATATCAATTGGATTACTGTAATCTTGATTGACGTAGAGTGATCATTGTCGAGATCTATAAAGCATTAAATTAATGAGTAGGTTCTCTTGATTGTTATACGCGATTAAATAAGTCATACAGGGTTTTTGTATGTTGTACTATCATGAACTGGATTGAGGAAAACCATTCGTTGTAAAACAATTGAGACAAATAACGAATACCTACATGTTGTTCTCATAAAATAGTGTAAAAACTAGTACCAATATCCGCTGCATAGGTTATTTGAAAAAGCAACGAGAATACAGATCTACATATTTTTTTTTTCATTTGGATGGATCGTTGGACAAGCTGGGCAAAATCAACGAAAAGTGAAACTGGAAAATTGGAAATCATGGGGAACGGCCTTTGTCCAACAGGTGGGATGGTGCAGGCGAGTAGCATCAGAATTTACTTTTGCTGATCAAACTAAAAAAAACTGATTTATTAAAGGTTTATTTAACTTTCAGATAATTATGTAGTACGAACAACGTAAAGGGTCTTAAAATTCTTTGATGATGGATGTTTATTACTGGTGTAAAAAAAAAACTATTGTATCGATTTTGATACAATTTGGCACAGAGATACATAATAACCTGGTCTACCATTTATGATACTTTTTATCCCGATATCAATGATATAATAAGTAAAACATTGCCCGATATAATGTCCTCCACAGACGAAGCTTTCAAAACCCTTCTTTTTTTACTTTTTTAGTGAGAGCGAAAGTCCATAGGAATATGCATATTAAGTTATTATATAAAGGAAGGCAATTCCAAAGATTGGCAAATAGAAAAAACCGTCTTATTTTAATTAGTTACGTTGGAAATTCCGCTCGTTACTCAATAGTCATAGTTTTAGCGGAAACTACGAGTATTAATATCTAGGTATCGTTGGTGGCCAAGCTTTGAAATCGAAGTAGTTAGTTTATTTACCTGTGTATTTATAAGTAATGTTGGTCTAAAGGTCGAGTAAACAGTTGAGATTATTGTTTTTCTCGATAAAAGATATAAAGTGATATAAAGCATGATAGTGAGTGATGTTGAATAAGATAAATTCCTTTACTTGCGGTATCCATAACTGTTTATGGTTTAACTATTTGATGGATTTTTTACCTGTTTTTTTTTCTCTATTATCGGTTAAGTTCAAAACAGGCAGCACTTAGTCCCTTTTTAATTCCTTCTACCTGTTACCTTGGCATTCTTGGAATCAATGGAATTCCCCATAAGAGAACAGACTAAGGTTGTAATGGACCCTTCCAAAAAATGTTTACAAATAGTTTTGTGAATGTTCCATTAGCTCTAAATGTATAGCGATGGCAGATATCTTCGAGATGGATTTTACTCATTTATTTAATGCTAATGCCACGATAGTGTCTTCATATGATCCATAGAAGGAGCAGGGTGTGTTTTATAGTTCTTTACATTTTAATGAGCAATAAATCATTCGTTAGCGAGAACTAACAGCTTGGTTGGCATCGCTTTCACGATTTCACGATGCACTAGAAAGACTCACTGTAGAGAAATGAGATTCAAATATGACCAAAAGATTAATTTATTTTCATAAATTTACTTAAAAAATTTAAAAGTATTCGTAGGGCATTAACCTGCAAAATAAATACATATTCGTTCTTTGCAAAAGGTTATTCCGGGCGAAAATGTTTCAGGAACGGACAATTCCACAAATGAAACGAAATCATTCAGCGCAATGACGCAACTTATTCCAACGGTCATTTTGTAACATTTCAATAAAGAATGTATACTTATTATATTTCAGGAGAATATATTCAAAAACATCGGTCTCGTTGAATGGTTACCCCATTCAACGAGATTATTATAATTTTACGATACTTTAATTTACCCTGTCGGAAGAGCAGATTGATAACCTAGTCACCTTAAGTTTGTTGTGGCGAATTAACTATCAAATAACAAAAGCAATTAAGTAGACTTATTAGCAGTAGTACATATTTATACCTACTGTTTAAAACTGTTTATTTGAGAAAATCATCCTATGTTTTAAATAAGGAAAATGAATGAATGGCACATTTCGTATCCTATAGTAGCAGAGTCTATTATAATATTAATGTAAAGAACTTATGCGGGTACGTCAGTACGTAGTTTCATGATTTTCCCTGCACTGAGTGCAATTTGACGCCAAGTTTAGAAATAACTTGCACAGGATGTTAATAAACATGAGGCAAATCGCTATTTGTAGGGTATCATGTAACCCATGCACGTTATGCGATGTTTTGATATCCTAAAACATGTCAACAGTATTGCATAAGTTTAATTTACGGCTTCTTTAAATTTCCACACACAAATTGGTAATAGATGCGGAAAAACAAATCGTATTAAGGTTTTCACTTGAAAGCTTCAATTTAAGGGGGTTTAGGAGCTAAAACTCTCACGTTTTATTCAAAGAATATTGAGAGTAGCACGTGCGACTGGATTGCCACTTCTACTGAATTGTCCTCGAGAAAAACCCAAGGCGTATTGCAAGTTCTGATTTTAAAACAAGGCAATAAGTACATGTTACAAAATAGCATACGTGGAACGTGGAATGTACATTACTAACAATGCCAACACTAATGGGAATGTGTTCAACTTTACCACTGTTTGGTGATACTGACAAGTGACAGCGATATGCTCATATGACATTCGGTGGAGTCATTGTTGTCATTAGGGAACAGAATGGATTGGCACTGCGAGTACATGAACGCCGCGCCGCATTAAAAATAGCTTACTGCGTTAACTTGAATATTATGTGGTTCTTGGTGAAATCATGCATCGGTGGCTTTCACCAAATAATTTTATGGACGTGGAACAACAGCGACGGTCCGAGGTAAGCCGGGGTGGGACAAAATGAAAATGACAGGGATTTACTGAGTATTTACGGGTAATTAAGTATAATAAATGAGTATTTACGTCATCGCCGCGGCTGGCCTGCCGCGGCCGGTCACATACACACGGACACATGGCCGACGCATGCGATAATGATAGGTTAGAAAACGAACTCACCACATAGTGCTGTTCCATATTCCTTCCAATGTGAACGAGTTTTTGCAGTCATCGCAATTCTTGTAGCAAAACTTCTAGTTAATTACTGCGCGTTTGGAATGAGATTATCTTGAGCACTGAATTTATTTTATATATTAAAAATAATAATATTAAATAAAGTAAATTGAATTCATCGTAACGATTATAAATATTAAAAATACGGCGAACTAACTAAATATCACAATAATTATATATATTCGATCTAAATTAAAATTGGGTTTGTTAACAAAACGTTATATCCGATTAGGCTTCATGTTGATGGTTTATGTGTTGTTGGCTTGCTGGTTCATTGCGCGGGAAGGACGCGAGAGTCGTGGTAGCGCGGCGGCGACGAGTGAACAACTGAACGAAACGGCGCGACACTGAGGCGAACGAACTAATCGCGACGCACCAAGTGGGTTGGAATGAGGCAAAACGGCGCGGGCGCACGCTTTTGCTCCTTGTTTATCGGGAGTGGAGTAGTTCTTGTTGAGATAAGAAGAAGGTCGATAACGCGGCGCGACACGCGGGTGACGCGGTGTCGCCGCTGCAACCACGCTGCCAGACACTGCCGTACACTCCGACACTCCGAATATTTTGTTAACACTACTTATAAATAGACTTTACAGGACTGAAATAACACTGACAAACGTTAGACCCGTGCGATGCACGAGACCAGTTTATATACGACTTCTGTCCACTGATAATAATCTCTGCCTACCTATATGCTTATTTTTAAATAATGGGTCAAAGCTGTAATCGTTTTTATTTCCGCTCTGCTGCCTCTTCCGTCGTAGGACTTAGTTAGAAAAAAAATATGTTACAGAAATTGAAAGAATTAATAGTGTTTATCCAATTGGTGCACTTCATAAACAGTAAAATGAAAACAAGTTAATGGTTTCGTAAAAATTCAGGAGAAAATATGTGAGTCGTTTTCATTTTGCTGACGTATGTTCACATCCAATGTGACACTGATACTTGTTTTCAGAACATCCGACAGAATCAGCCTCCTAAAATAACTCCAAGATTTTAGTTCTTAACTCACATGATTTATTTCACCGAAAACTTTTTCAATATCTCTTAATTGTGATAAATAAAGTAGGTGAATGATAACATTACACAGGACTTATATTTCATTAAACCTAACTTTTTAATCTCTTGCTGGGTATATTAGATTTTTTCATGTTTAACTTACGTACCCAAGAGTCGTTATTCTCATACATACAAAGTTAAATGGGCCTTTCAACTTATATGTATTGGTGTTTCGTCCCTTACTCTATGTGTTTGCGAACTTCAGAATAGCCCATTTTTTCGTTCAGAAAGCAATTTCTATACGGGAATGGGTCCTAATATCGCAATTATCGTATTTATATAGTGATGGACTACAGTTTCGGAATCTATTCAAGTTATTTATATTGAATTCTCATATCATAATAGTTCGTTTCTATTAGGGTTTCGTAAAAGCTCTATAAATAAGTACAAGGAATCGGGAAAGACCGGTTGGTCGGAGACATTTTTTTCTACGTTTTTCAAATAGAATGCACTACGTGGAATGTAGGCCAGGAGTTGAAGAAATTCAAAATAGGTTTCGGATTTTAATTAGGTTACATTTTCAGGAACGTTGTTCTAAATGCTGTTTCGAACTTGATCTGTTTCTTGTCCCACAGCAACTTTAATTGATATTCATTCCTTTACGTTTATTTCTTGAACATCCAAAGTACAGAGGTCAATTAATTTACACCACTGAGGACACGACCGCGACTCTTCTTTACCGTTGCCTCGAAAACTGGAAGCTATATAAATATGTTGTAGTAAAAGTGTCAATCTGAAGGTCATTACCGCATATCTAATGAGGTTATAACATTGTTAGCAAAATTTGATCAGGCAAGGTCATCAGAAAATAACAAATTACTGTTTTTATTTATTTCGTATTTGTTTTAGCTACAATGCTACCCAACTAATATTATACTCGTAAATGCAAAAGTTTGTGAGGACGTATGTTTGTTACTCTTTCACACAAAAACTACTAAACGGATTTGGATGAAATTTGCTAAATAGATAGTTTATAACCTGAATTAACATGTAGGATACTTTTTAACCAAGTCATAAGTGGCTGTGGGTAAATTTTCGGGAAACACGCGGACGAAGCCGTTGGCAATAGCTTAGTGACTTTATAATTTATAAATCTTGGTAGCACATGCACTGTTTTTGGCTTCATTCCATTGATTAGATATATATTCGACAGAGAGGACATTTGCTTTTAGGATGCAAGGGCTGCTGATGCATGTTTGGCATTAGAGAGTTGTTTTGAAACTATTTCTGTAAATAAACATATTCCTGAAACAGATTTATGGCATGACGAAACGGCAAATAGTGAAACTTGAAGTAGGAAAAGACGATGAAATATATGGTTTTAATATTAGGTAGGTACTTAAAATGACAATGACCTTAGTGCAAACGTTACTCATACGTACGTTAATAGGTAAGTAGGTACATATAATATTTTCATTTGCTTAATATAAATCACTTGTTATATACAAAAAATTGTAGAAATATGGATGTATGAGTATTTGTTGTAATAAGGACAGCTGATTAATTTGACTTAAAAAAAATGTAATGTAATTTTTGTGGAAATTAAAGAAAAAGGTAACCGTTCAATATGTACAGTCACGAGCAATAACATGTAAACACTTAACAAAATTCAAACGCAAATTACTCGTGAAATACTCGTTTCCACTTTGAAATAAGACCTATTTCGTAACAGTATGGCTTTCAAAATAGAAGTCTAATGAAAAGGCAAAAGTTTAATCAAAATGGTAGCAGAAAATCGCTTTTGAATACTGCTTAGTGTATACATACTATTGCTCGTGACTGTACCTACCTACTAATTTCATTTGGTCAGGGAATCTAAATCAAATCATTTAAGATTGAAGTACAGTGACTAATAATTAGAAAACATTTTACCTAATGGAAATTACAATTGCTTAACACACTCTAGGCCTCGCATAACTGTAATTTTAGATTCGATTTTCCTGTTAACGTTTGCACGATTGGCTTAGGTATGCTACAACATAATGCTTGAACGTTTACACTACAATACATGTGTAATTATCTCAATGTATGAAGTAGACTGAATGAATTTATGTAGGAAAAATAAGTTAAAATAACTAAAACCCGACTACGAAAATATCGCGCACTGAAAAGTATAAAACAAGAACGATATTCATTTGCCTAATTTTTTTTTCCAATTATAAACTTTTATATTTATATTTTTCTACTTATAAAACTTATAATATTACACTTTTTACATCTCCTGTTGCAGAAATTATGTAGTTGCGGTTGATTCACACAATCTTTGTTGGCTAGGTGGCATACGACCACTTGTTACTGAAAAATTCCTCCAAAAGCCTTTGCCGCAATACTGATAGATTGAACATGGCATATCCTATACTAAGCGACGAAGAAAAGGGAGGAGGTTCTTATTTCGTCATGTAGATCTTTTGGTTTTAATTGCATGTAACTTTTATTGTGATTGAGGGAAAACAGAATACTAAACGACTTGATAAAAAAAAACAAATATTGTGAATAATTTAAAAAAAAAAAAATGAAAAGAAAAGCGCTAACGACCTTGAACAGTTAAACCGATGAAAATGACTAATGAATAAGAAGCATCGCTTGCAAAACTGGTTAAAAAAACCGCATTCACATCGGCTAACTCGTTTAAAAGCTATAGCCACATTTGCCACAAATAGCCGACACATAGCGGTTAAACTTATTATAACACACTTTTTGCGGTTTGGGTTTTTATTTGGGGTTTTTTGGGCCTTAAAATAAATACTAAATCAAACAACAGAACTAAAAATGCTAATGTGAAAGTTCTTGTTCTTCTTGCTAAAGGATACCGTCATTGAAGCTCCAAAATAGTACAAAATTACTTACCTATATGAAGAGAGAAAGTCAGAGTATATGGAAACTTGTCTGAAATGCTCACCTTTCTCTATAATTGAGGAAAACGACTGCAGAAATCGTATCGCGACTATTTTCTACTAGTTTGACTGTTTTTAGACAAAATTACTTGGATGACCATAGTTAAAAGAAAATTAGAGATTCCTATGGGTACATACTGGGAAACGATTGAGGTCAAGAGTGGACCCTTACAAGGAAAAGGACCAAATTATTTTTCGACTAGGTTTAAATTACGAGATTTATATTTTTATCTGGACAATCATGCAATGAGGCCTGCCACACAGGGCGGGACGGAAGGGTCTGTCAGACTTGTACTGCCTAAATCCACGGTGATCCTTCAATAGTCCTTTACGTTTCACGGTCACCTGGTGGTTTATCTGATGAGACAGTCCTGCCTTAGAGGACCAAAGCCGTCAGTGTGAATGTATTTTTCTTTCGGTCGGTGGAGAGCTAATTTTCTTTGATGATTGATCCAGTGTTCGTTACTGTTAGTCAGAAGCTCATAAGTCTGACAACTTGCAGTCTTACCTGGGATGTCGTATTACCCAGGTACTGGGTTGTGGAGGTCCGCCAGGCAGCCGCTCCATGTAAAATACTGATATCCAGCTGAATCTGGTTTGACTGGAAGCCGACACCAACATAGTTTGGAAAAGGCTAGGCAGATGATGATGATTGATCCAGTGTTCAAAATGATTCAGAAGTTAATAAATACTCGTCCTTTGTCGTATACTATCTATATTCTCTTTATTACTTTTACTTGTCACGGTGTCTTGACATTTTCGTAAAGGATTGGTTTTTCCTTTAGGCACGCCCCCAAGTGCTGATTTTCACGCTATTTTCTGCTTGTAATGTTTGATAAGGATTTGAAAGAACCGAAGACACTAAAATGATGTATGATGTGGGCTCGGCCTGATCGTCATGACATTCAGATAAAAATGTATGATAAGAAAATAGTTTTAATCCATATCTTATTACATCAGAATTTATTTGTTTCTTCCCCCACGTCACGTTATGCTGATTTCCACGCAATTCGGTGTTGGTTTGATAATGTCTTAATGTGTGTGTGATGTCTTAATCGTGCCGCTGAAAGAAAATGTATGAGTAAGCGTTCAATGGTGAAATGGCTTCAGTTATCAGTCGTTATCTGATAGTGTGCGCAGTGACAGTTTTATCGCGCTCCCCTGTTATAAATAGTACGATATTATTTTGCTTAGGATTCCAGAGATTACAGGAAATAAATTTTTGGACGTGCAGTTGCGACATTACTATAATTAGCTTTTGCACGCGTCTTTACACGAATGGATTTTGAAAAAACGATAACAAACAAACTGAAACTTCTTAGAATCTATGACTTAAGGACAGCTTCTATAAATGTTCTCTTGGTGCTGAATGTATTATATGTACAATAAAAAATAATATCATAGGACGGATAGGTAGTGTATGGATGTTTGAATGATGAATGGATATTTGTTAACACTAGGGCCACACTAACGGGGTGCTATGACAGGAAACCTCCACGTGCGCCCGTGGACTGGAGTTCCCTCTCGGATACATCCGGGGGGAAGACCAGTTTTTCAGGCCGGTGCAAGGGTCGAGGGTTTTTTTTTAACCCAGGATACCGTGGCCCCGGAACGTAAAGGTTATAGGAAGGAACACGGGTGGATTTTAGTCAGTAAGAGTTTGACAGTCCCTTCCGCCCCACCCAGGGATGATTTTAACACCTAAAAAAAAAGGGCCACACTAACGGCAATTGCCATTAATTTTTGCGATGCGATACTAGTATATATAGTGTAAGTAAAAGCGACCATTATCGCGATAATTAATGGCATTACCGGTTAGTGTGTCCCTCGTGTTACACTTTATGCAAAAATTACATCGACTTTCAACAAATTCGCTGGCAAAAGCTAGTGCTAAATATTTCTACAATGTAGCGGTTTATTGTTATGACGAACTTAGCCTTGGAAATCTTGAATGGTGTAATTAGAACAATTTTGTTGTAATTTGCTAATTACTAGACTATCAAAGTGTTGGTTTTATCAAGAAGATGTTTCATCAAGTTGGGTTTTACCTTGTCGGTAACAGTTTCACCTTGTTAATAAACAATTGAATTGTCAATTTATTTATTCATTCGGCGTATTTATTAGTACTAGAAATTGTAGCAAGTAGGTAATAAAGTTACATCTAAAATTACCTTAGCTTGTCAAAATGTCTGCCACTACAAGCAGACTATTTATAATTGCTCTCAAAGCATTTTACTTCAAAATGTCCTTATCAAGAACAACCTATTGTTCTTGATTTATTGGATTGAATCATTAGCTAGAAATTAAGTTGTGTTTTAAGATAAAATTTTATTGGAAAACTTTATTACACCCATTTAAGTAGAGTCAATGTAGGTTTGATATCAACAAAGGTAAAAAAAAACCAGCTGGTGTGACTGGAACACCACCTCCTAGCGGTCTACTCCAGACAAGGGCGTCCACGGGCTACCTGTAACCTACGACTGTCTGAAAGGCTACCGTGATCCTGGAGTGTAAAGGGCAATTGAAGAAACACGGTTGATGCTAGTCTGGCAGTCACTGCCGCCTTACCCAGGGCAGGTTGACTCTTTGGTATTTTTACTATCTAAAAAGGCTACCTGTATCTATTGTATCCTGCAGTGACCAGAGCTATTGCACTGTCGGTGAACAATTTTATCTCTATTCTAGCAAGAATAGACATAGGTAGTTATTTCTATACAATTCAACATTATTTATGCCCGACTATGGCAAGATCTGTAGACGGCTGCTAAACGTGCAGGGCCGGATGGATCGCGACCGTCATCGTGTGAGAGTCCAACGCCAAAAAGATTTTTACGGTGTTCCCATAGTGCACAGGAGTTCCATTTCCATCCGAGTGAGCTCGCTCCTCCATAAGACTCATTATCTATTCAATCCGACATTATTTTTGCCCGACAATGGCAAGATCTGTAGACGACTGCTACACGTGCAGGGCCGTATAGCTCGCGACCGTCACCGAGTCAGAGTCCAGCGCCAAACAGATTTTTACGGTGTTCCCTGAGTGCGCTGGAGTTCCAGTCCCTTTCGGGCGAGCTTGCTCCTTCATAAGACTCATTTTGTATACAACCCGACTATGGCATGAATTGTAGTCGACTGCAACGCGTGCAGGGCCGAATGGACCGTCATCGTGTCAGAGTCCAGCGCCAAACAGATTTTAACGGTGTTCCCTTAGTGCGCAGGAGTTCCAGTTTTTCTGGGTGACCTCGATCCATCTTTGCTTCTTGGCTAGATTGAGCCCAACTGTTGCAAAAATTTTCGAGTACGATAGCACTTACTTTTTTATTTATAGTTACAAAGATTATGATGTCAGCTTAGCTCATTGGCGCTTGTCTAAGACCTATTTATAGGTACCTAATCCAATCGATTCATATGTGGGAAGAAAATGCAATAGTCTATTTATTGATTTTAATCACCTTTACACCTTGTAAATAGAGGCATATTAATAATATTACTCCATCATCAATCAATAGATGTAGTGATTTATAGCGTTTTCCTTTGTCCAAGAGTTCAATGAATAATTCTGCTGATTTGTATCACGTAAGGAGTTAATGGGCCTCAATTACTGTGAATCATTTTGTGTAGGAGTCGGCTCGACTTTGGACCGTTCATTTAAGCTGAAGGCATCTTTGTCTTCATTCAAACCTACAAAAAAGCTCAATCAAGAAGGTCAATCGAAGTCATCACGCCTGTCTGATGGATTAGATAGAGGTGGCCCTAGATTTTGCCAGTATTAACTTTCATACACTACGCTTTTGCTAGCGGCTTTGTCCGCGTGGAGTTCGTTGAAAGCAAAGAGATTTAAAAGAACCTATAGAGTGGGCATTGGGAAAATTGTTGATGTCGTGCGTCAGTAGCACTATCTAGCGTTGCATGGCAACGCGACTACTAGGCTGAGCGAGTTTTTACCTAGTGGTAAAAAGTTTTGAATCACAACTTTCTTCGTGATATCCCGTCTATTGCTAGTGTGCTTATATTCATCTAAATCTGTTCAGCCGGTCTTACGTGGTTGAGCAACAAACATGCATCCATCGATCGATTCATTCATCCAAACTTTCTCATTTACAATATTAGGAAGGTTGATAAGGGGTAAGTTGAAATTAAATAAAGTTATTTTTCCTGAAAAGAAATAACAGTCATCATGATATCGTATAGAAGAAGGATGATAGAAACATTTATACGGCGCCAGATAGCAGTGCCGACATTATGTATACCAGATACGAAAACACGTGCAGGCAAATGTAACGGTCAATACAAAATTCAGCTGAAATCAGGCTTCAGATATCTTTCATGAAAGACAAATGTCAATCTAATCTTAGTCAGCCATTGAATTCTGCAGCATCGAATTCTTCTTATGTATCACGCAGCCGGCAGGTGAGATAAAATCAATTTACCTACCTAACTTACAGAAAAAAATTGTGTCGAGGACATACTCTCGATTTTCGACGAGAATGGAAAATAATTTCTGCAAGATTATAATTTCGTTTTGGTATTATGGTTCTGTATACTTATTCACCAAGGTTAGGTTAGAAACTGCGGAGTGTGCGTCCTTGGAAAACTTTAGGGTAAACTCAATAGACTTGAAACTACATAATATATTTGTTAAAGCTTTACTCCTTTGGATAATAATCATTACATAATGAGCTATGTATGTTGTAAGTAGGATTGTGAAAAATTAGACAAGTAATTCCGGCTGTCGGTAAGGAATGTTGGCAACGTTCGCGTCGCATATCTCTTCTACCCGTAGATACAAAATCGGCGCGTGGGCATTAAGTGATGATAGCTAAGCTAAAGGAAATGGATAATTCAAGTATGACATTAAACTACAAATCTTCGTAACATATTTAACTGCATCTGTCGCGTACAAACTGGATGATATTAAATAAAGCTGGGATTGGTTGCTTCCTTTGAAGATCAGGCAATTTGCTTGGTCAGGCTTTGTTTAAAGTGGACTATTATTTCATACTTCTATGGACTATTATTTTGACTGGCCTGTTGGTCTAGTGGTTAGTGACCCTGACTGTTATGCCGGAGGTCGTGGGTTCGATTCCCACCCAGGACAAATATTTGTGTAAGCATATGATAATTTGTTCTGTGTCTGGGTGTAATTTATCTATAATGTATGTATTTAAAAATACATAACTATTTTTATCAGTTCTCTAGTACCCATAACACAAGCTCTGCTTAGCTTGGGACTAGATGGCGTTGTGTGATTGATGAAAAAAAAATATCACGGCATGGTTGACGAACAGCTGAAAGATTGGTTGCTACGGTGCGTGTCCCGTGTTCGATAACCTACGAAACAAATAACTATTTGTATGATCTACAAGTAGTTGTTCCAGGTCTGGGACCTGGTTGTTTGTCTATGTGACTATATTTTTGTAAATGCTGCAAAACTATGCAGGAGAAATTCCTAGGGTGGGGCACTGTGGGACAACTTTTTTTTTTAAACAAATGTAAAATATTTAGTCACTCTGAAAATAAAACACGTATGATAAGATGATGTATTTTATAAAACATTGTAAGTATAAGTGACACATAACGCCATACTGCGTTATTTTCTGGAAGCAGTTGTTCAAATAAAGGTATGATAGTGAGTATCCACTCAAACGGAATGTTTACTGATATATAACTGAAGTTTAAAATAAATATTCGTGTAATATTCCATTAAACTTTCCATAATTGACTGTGAAATTAATGAAAATGGCTGATGCATAAGTAAGTAAGGATTGCTTACATAGTAATATTTATAAGTCCTTCGAAATAAATAAAATAACAAACAAACAAATAAAATAAATTATCTACTTTGTTTTGTAAGACATAAATGAATATTATGTAAAAATAACTATAACTTTTAAAAGCTCAATATAAAAAAAAATCGATACGAGTTTTGAAATGCCCGTACGGTCACTGTCACCCATAGCGTAAGTAAAGAGGACTGAGGCCTTATCACGAGTTTTCACGTTTTTCAAATTAATCCTTGTTCGCACACTAGGAGCTTTTACATTTTCCATACAATAAACGCCGTACCTAATTCAAGTACGCTGTAAGTTAAAAACACGGAAAACTTGTGCCTCTGGTTCCTCGTTTATGATATAGCGGCCATCTATTACGATGGTTAGACTAAGCACATAATTTCATCGATCATTTTACCTGTGCCAATTGACGTTCACTAGGGTTTAACCCGCGTTCAGAAACGAGGAAAATACCTGCGTATGGTTAGACATAATTTTTGTTAAAGTAGAGAGGGGTATTTGAGTACACAGGAGCGTATTGTAAATGCACTTAAAGCAATAGTAACTGCTACAGATTTTTTTATGACAAAATGTTTTTTTTACAATTTCAATGTGTGTTTATTGACATTGTAATATCGTTCAAAGTTTTGCCCCAATTCAGCTGTATGTGTCTATTTATAATTTTATTCAGTTTTCATATTTTTTGCGTATGCTAGATCGATGAGGACTTTAGGCATTTCTTTTATGTTAATGTAATAAATAATCAAACCAAGATTCAGTTTGAAAATGCTGCTAATTATAATTGTGTTCTTCGCCCTATTTTTTTGGCTAAGTTGACCGTGCTACTAATTATAAATATTATTCTTGAGATAATAGCTACTGAAAGCCTCTCCAAAAAAACTTTTTTGAGAAGATTTTTTATTTTGGTTTTTCGTCATGAAACCCATGAAAAATTGTCGCTACGAGTGATGTACAGTCACCTTTTGTTTAAAATACTTGGAGGTTTGCCCACCTTGTAAAGAGACAAAACAATGATTTATTAATACCTTTTCCTGACCGGAAAAAATCTGCACGAAATATCATGCGACTGTTGTCAGCCAAAAAGAAACTCTGTGTCTATGTTATGTAGAGTGATGCATAATTCTTTTGGCGTTTCAATAACATTTACAGGAGAGCGCGTATGGCTGCTACACACCTTACGATAAATTGTAACAATTAGTCGGTACAGTTAAAACTGCAACGATTAATCGACCAGTGTGTATGAGAAAAATCGAACAAACAGTACAGTTTTTCTCATACACACTCGTCGATTCATCGTTGCAGTTTTAACTGTAGGTACCGACTAACTGTAACGATTTATCGTAAGGTGTGTAGCAGCCATTAGTAAACATATTTTGAATTTGAACTGAAAAAGAGCATGATGGTTCTGATCTGCGATAGTTCTGATTAAGGCCACACGCCAAAAGAGTCACGTACAATTATACAAATTACTTTACTATAGACACCTAATTTAAGTTTTATTTAGATGAAGAAAAACCTCCTAAATTAAAAATTTATGAACCTTTAAATATTGCACATTAATACTTTGGAAAGGGATAAATATCGGATAGCTTCGATTTCGTATAATTTGCTCTGTCACACACTACCTGTAGTATGCAGGTTGTATGTAGTACGTACCATATTTATCTGTACAAGACGTGTCCTTTATTAGGTACGTTCCATGGCCATAGATTACAATCTCTTACTACTAACTTTTTCCACTATTGAAAAATTATAGGTGAATTCCAATGACATCAAACTATATACGAGCAGTATACGGGACATCACGAAGGTGATCCAAAATTTTTTACCAATAGGTAAAAAGTCCCTCAGTTTAGTAGTCGCGTTGCTATGCAACGCTTAGATAGTGCTACTGACGCACGGCGTCAACAATTTTGTATGACAATTTTCCCAATGCCCGCTCTATAGGTTCTTTTAAATCACTTTGATGAATTCAAAGAGAAACTAGCAGCACACATTGTATCTTGAATTCAGACGACCATCGTTCGGTAAAACCAGAAATAAACAGTCAAAAGAAACGGATCTACCACTAACGAGTACACCAGTTTCTTCAACTAAACTAGACCCTGGCTGAAAGCCAGAGAACAAAACATGGACACGGAGTAGTAAGCAGTACAAGCTAGCAGCTAGTAAGCATACCTAATGACTTGTAAACCAACCCTTTTTGCTCAGTAACTGTTTGGCCAATTTGGGCAGACAACGCATTTTTCAATTCGTTTCATTAAAGGCATAAAGAAATTAGGATAAAAACAATTTTCCGCTGATATGATTAAAAATGGAAAACCACACAAGTTCAAGAAAAAATAATACGGGGACTTCGATAAAGTTAATAAAAACAAAAACAGTCATTGGTATATCATATTATGTATAGGTAGGTATTAGATATATTGCCCAAATCGTTTCTTAGAAAAAAAAAACAGAAACAAACAAGCACGGCAGGTTTCTTCGAATGCTTCGTATCGAAGGACCAAATGGCGCAGTTAGCAGCCATCTTCGTGCTTCGGCGGACGCTTATCCTAATCCGTCGCAGATAAAAAACTCGCAGCAACTGCATGGCCAACATTGCAAAATTATTATGAAACATCATTATCATTATTCAGCATTTAATATTATTACTTAAGCGCCATTTAGACGGGAAGAGTTTCTCGAACGTTTCCGTTCGATAATGTCTAAGCAATAATCGCAAGCAATAATCGCCATAACATAATCGTATCAAACTGTTTACACACAGGCAAGAACTAAAATCTCGTATACGATTATATCATACGAGATTCGCATATGACATTATCGTAGGCGATAATGTCTTTGTTTGTTTACACGGCAAAATTATTGAAGGAAGATTCTCGCATACGAGAAACTCGACTCGTCTAAACACATTCTCGTATGACATTTCTTCTCGTTCATACGATTATCGTACAAATCAGTTTGAACCGTTTTGTTTTTTTATGTCACTCATGTTAGCAACTGTCAATGACAGTTGCTAACATGAGTGACAGTCTGTCATAAAAACTCGAAATGCGATTATTGCTTTGACGTTCTGTTTAGATGGACACGAGAAATCTTCCTATTCGAGGCGATTATCGCCCAAGTCAACGGGCGATGTTTAGACGAAGACAATATTTAATATTCTTTCGATTATCGTATGTTCGAGTCGTGAAACTCTCCCCGTCTAAATGGCCCTTTATTTGTCACCGCGAGTGCCCCGATCACGTCATTTAAAATCAAGATACGGAATGTAAAGTGCGAAGTGCAGTTTCATTTTCATATTTCCAATTTCTTGGCTACCTTGTAACACTAATGGAAACATTTTCACTACAATGTCGAGTACTTTAATATACTCGTACATTGCCGTCAAAAATGCATGTAGTGTGCTTTTGCACAGCAGTTCCAAGCACGTTGGAATGTGAACATTGATCACGAGTTCAGCACGTGAAGTCTGCATACGCACACAAGCAAGTAAACACACACGTCACATGTGTGCCAAATGCCAATGTGCGCATTGTTGGCAGGTACGCGTGTGTGAGCGCTCTGTAGTCTGTATAAAGTGTACACTCGCACAGACACGTCCGTCCATGAGCCGGCCATATATTTTCAAATCCGCACGATTTTATGATTCGGGTCAACTTGACATTATAGGGTGATTTTTTGTTGGCTTTCAGGACGCTTGACAATATTTTAATGTAGGCGGCACCGTCAAATATATATTTTCAGCTTATTCTATTACGGACACGTACTACATTTGCTCTGGAAGGACATTGACCTGTTCACTTCAGCTGACATCACCGTTTCTCGCTGAGATTTGTCCGTGCTCATTCACTGATACTCGTGGAATCTTTAGATTTGGGTTCAGACGTCTTCGATAACCTGTGTTGTTACTACATGACATTATAAACAGTGATCACTTGTCATGTTAAAATAATGATAATATTTTAACTTGACCTTTGTGAAGTAGTTTGAAAACTGTAATTCCTGAATACAATGTTGGTCATGTAACATTACTTCCTTTGGTATTGTTTGGAGTAGTTACCTTCACGCAAGAGCGGGCTAATTGTGAATAGGCAGTGCTTCCATGTGAGTTGGTATTGAGTGGGCTACTTGTATGTTCTCATACGAGTACACAGTGAGTCAACAAGTTCGTGACGTGCACCGAACACACCCACGGAGATAATGTCAAATTAATTAACAAGCTAACGTTATCGCCGCCATTATTGTGTACTAATGTTTAACTTTAGAGTGTGTTTAACTATAGTAAGCTGGGTTGATGTGTAAAAAGATAAATAACGTTATAAATTGCAGTACAAACACGGTGGTCGTGCGTCAGAGCGGTTGAGTGTGCCATGCCGGGGCACAGTCTCTGGTGTCAATATGTACTAAGATAAGTTGTACCTATTTCTTAAGACTGACAGCTTATATAGGTAGGTACTGGTACCCTAGAAGCATTATGATACTTTGTACATAATTTCGGCGAAACTAGGACAATTTTCTCTAGAAATGGTTGATGTTGAGGGAGCGTCCTGAATATTATATTTGTTGCTGAACCTCTTTTGAGTGTAGAGGAAAAGGTAATCAACGAATGAAAGCTTAAGTTATACCTCTCTAAGTAAATTACATTAATGAGAAATGTGTTGAGTTGAAGTAAAACATACATACTTAACTATTCCAAGAAACTCATATGACTTCTCCTTTGAAGCACCTTAGTAAATTTATGTGTGACAACTTATGTTTCCGATTAAATGATAACAAAATGTAGAGGAAATGCTAAACAGTTTTGAAACTAAAACCCGTCGTCACAAGTTAATCATGCGATGAAAACGTGAATGGCACGTCAAACTTTAGAGATGCGTAAAAACCGTAAACACTCATAAACATCAATTAATTTGTTATCGGTTTAAAACTGTTCTACCGTTTATTCTTCGGAAACCATGTGACAAGATTTTAATTTTTAGTAACTACTTAGTCTTTTCCTAACGTATTCCTGCTAAAAATTAAAATCTCTAGTAGTATTTCTCGTAAATCCGGGTCCATAGGGTATTGTATCATATACCCCGAACCATGCAAGGCGTAATAAATTCTTTTTTTTTGTTATACTGTAAATATGACAAAAAAAACATACCTACGGCCCGCCTGCTGGAAAATATGAAAAAGATTATAATGGTTGCCTATGGAAGTCTGCAACACCAGATCTATTGACACATTGGGCACGGTTATTCGATACAAAATCTGGACAGAAATGCTTGAATTATTCTCGCTGGATCCCACTTTTGAATCCAACACACTACATTATCGCCTGAAACCATGCTGAGTTCAGGCGAGAACGAAGCATTTTTACAGTCGTCTCAGCCTTATGCTACTCAGTCAGCATTCGCCATTTTTCTTTTAGTGCTGTTAAGATTTTTGTATCGGCTAATCGTACCAATTGCCTGCGTCACCATGCAACATTTTACAACAAAAAAGTAGGAAGGCTCGTTGTTCCGACAGTTTAAGGAACAATTCCTTCAGGCCCGACGCTGCGTTACGCGGATGCAAGCGCGGTTCTATACAAAAGTACTCCGTCGCGGGGACCCGTGCGGGGACCCGCGCGGAGCCACGTGCGGGGCCACGCGCGGAGTTACGTGCGGGGCCACGCGCTGAGCCACGCGCGGGTCTACGCGCGGTGCCTGCCAGCGGTAACACGCACGGGCTTGTTCAGTAATAAGGGTGCTTATACACGGTGCATGTAAGGGTCGATTTATACTAGCGCAGAGTCGAAGCGCATCGAAGCGTATTTCTAAAACTGAACATAACAATTTCAACCTTAACTCCACAGCGTAAAGCACATATTACTTCTAAGATTTTAAAAAGTGAAGAACGCTGATCGTGAATCGTGAAAATCTTAGAAGTAATGTGTGCGTTACGCTGTGGAGTTAAGGTTGAAATTGTTATGTTCAGTTTTAGAAATACGCTTCGATGCGCTTCGACTCTGCGCTAGTATAAATCGACCCTTACCGGAGCAAACAGAGAGCAATTTTTTTTTTGTATGAAGGCTTTCGAAAAAATCCTCCGATGCTGAAATTTGGAATATGGTGAGAGTAGGTGATACAGATTATAGATGCACAATAATCCAACATTTTTTTAGCCGAGAAGTTCTGTTTTTTTACCAAAACATGAAAATTGCATATGTATAGCTCTCTGCGAAAAATTCCTCAGTCTCAAATTCTTTTTGTAGGTATTTGTTTAAATGAAATAATAGGAAAAAAAGTATAAGTTAGAATAGGAAGTATAAACATCCAACAAATGTTCGATTTCAGTGTCACTCCAAATCAACTTTTTACATATCGCGCTTTAACTTGAAATTGAAATAAAAATCTTCAAATTGAACTAGCGACACTGCGTAAATCGGTCTCCGCGACGGGGACCGTGGCATACCCACGGAAACCAGCCGCGTATCCACGCGCGTGTCCCCGCGCGGCGCCACGCGCGGGACCACGGACGTGGACCCGCGACGGTTGCCCGTCGCGGGGACCCGTATAACGCAGCGTCGGGCCTCAGTGAATTGTCTTTGTCACCATAGGACCCCACTGCTGTTGGGTCAATGATCTTTCAGTCAAGTACGGATTCGCAGACGAAACGTAGCGAGTGGATATTCGCCAGCGAGTTGGACACAAAAGGAGTACCTTCCAGCAAGAAACTGACTGGCTGGCTGACCAACTAATTGATTAACGCTTAGCTGGTTTAGATGCATGAAGTTTTGCAAAACCGTTCCTTAAATAGCGTAACCCCTAAGGGGTTAAAAATGGAAACATAAACTTTGTGTCAAAATGAATTTAAGTTTCGTCCAATTTCCTTCGGAGCATGCTGTGGTCTCCTGTAAGTGAAGGAGTACACCATCTTAATACTTTGTGTTGTTCTTTTTCTATTATCTTTTGCTGGACATCCTAAATAAATAAATAAAGAAACAATTGAATATACAATTGCGAATGCTTTTTTTAATGGATAAAGTCTTCAAATGGGTAGGACAGGAGCTAGGGACTGTCAGAATTGTACTGACTAAAATCCACGGTGTCCTTCAATAGCACTTTACGTTCCTGGGTCACGGTAGCTTTTAGTCTCGCGACTTTGGCAGGCTTTGCCCGTCTAAGGGGTCCCGCCGTCATTGTGCTGCCAGCTGTTTTGAGACGCGCGTGGAACATAACGCCCCGTGCTGAGTAATGTAATAGTATGTATATTGCTGGTATATTGTTATTATAGTACTCTTAATACTTATTCATTTACTTAATAATTACCTACACATATTCTCGCCTATCTTGGAGTCGGTCAGTCTCCAGATAGGGGTGAAATTCGGTATCTCAATACAAGGCGACTGCGATCTGACCTCTGCAACCCAATTACCCGGGCTCTGATATACGAAGGTTAGACCGGTTATCTGACTGTCGGGGTTTTGAATTCTTGTTGTGTCGTAGGTAGAACAAGGTACCATGTTTTACGAAGTTTAATAATCTTGAGTAAAATTACAGTGTAATTACGGTTTTTTTTAAGGTGGTAAAATCATCAAATGAGTCCTCCCGCCTTGGGTGAGGTGGAAGGGACTGTCAGACTCTTACTGACTGAAATCCACCCGTGTTCCTTCGGATGCCCTTTACGTTCCGGGGCCACGGTATCCTGGGTTAAGAAAAAACCCGCGACCCCAGCAGGCAAAGAGTTTTTGTCCGCATACCAGGGTGCACCGGCCCGAAAAACTGGTCTTCCCCTGGACGTATGGGAACTCCAGTCCACGGGCGCACGTGGAGGTTTCCTGTCTAAGTACCCCGTGTAATTACGGCTAACAAATAATTATCCCTATTGAAGCTCGAGGCTAAATAATTACAGGCGCACAGGCAGATCTGAGGTTGGTCTGTGGGTGGGTGACCATCTGTCGTACCGAGTTGCCTTCGTGCCTCGAAAAGCACTTAAAACCGTTGGTCCCGGCTGTCATTTGTAGATCGTTGACACTCGTAACTGTAAGTAGTCAGAAGCTCATAAGCATGACAAAGAGACAACTAGTCTTAACACTTAACATGGGGTGTCGTATTGGCCAGTTACTGGGCTAAATGGGTCCGATAGGCAGTCGCTCCATCTAAAATACTGATACAGCAGCATTTGGTTCGACTGGAAGCCGACCCCAATATAGTTAGGAAAAGGCTAGGCAGATGATGAATCCCTTTTCTAAAAACAGTAGCATATGCTATCTCTGTAACCTGCTGTTGACAGCTGAGCGATTCCATTGCGACCACCATCCTGGCGGAATCCGGCGCGGCGCCAAAATAGTTTTTACGTCCGTGGGTACGCAAAAAGTTCCATTCCTTTTGAGTGAGGTCGATTCATCTTAGGTCTAATTTTTGCTTCAGGGCTAGACTAGGGCCAAGAGTGGATCTGCTGTAAAAAATAAAAAAAATGTAAACTGGCTAAGTGCGAGTCGGAATCCCGCACGAAGGATTCCTTACCGTTACCATTAACTATAAAACTTGCAAAAAAATATGTCTGTTGTAAGGGAGCTGCCCCGTTGCATCTATTTTAATCTGTTTTTTAGGATGTATTGTTATAGCAACAACAGAAATTCATCATCTGTGAAAATTTCAATTATCTAAGGAACTGTCATCAAGGCGCGATGCGACGCAATGCAACGCGATTCGAACGAATTCCAATTACAAGTGAAAATCAACCTTACCACTATGTCATAAGACATAAAACACGCTGTTATCTAAGGGTAAATGAAAAACAAAACACGATGGCCATGACAACGTCAAGTCAATCGAATTGCATCTTTATTTCTTAGTGGCAAGGTTGATTTTCGAATTTCGACGTATTGCGTCGCACAATGAGTAAAGTCCCTAACTATCACGGTTCATGAGACACAGAATTTTGACAGACGGACGGACGGATAGACAGACAGACGGACAGTGGATCCTTAGTAATAGGGTACCGTTTTACCCTTTGGGTACGGACCCCTAAAACAGAAAAACGCGACATCTCTTCATAACGAGTATTTCCGCCCAAGTTATTTATTCATGGTAGCTACCTAAAATTGTAGGCTACATTGTTTTTCGGCTGTGCCTGTAAATTATACGTGGCTTTTTGTCCTGTGTTCGAGAGCATGACAACAAATAGACGAGAACTGTAACAAAGCTTTGTTCCACTAAAATTATTGTATAGGTGGCTCATTTTGTGAGGCCTTTGCGTCCGGTCGTCAGTTTTGTGTAGGTACCTAATAAAAGTGATACATAATTCATGTTTTTTTTTGGAACGAAGTTCCTTATCGCGCGTTGCGAAAGGGTGCTGGGAGCTTGGGAGCTCAAAGAGTGAGTGGAGTGGAGTGGAGCGGAGCGGAGTGGAGTGGAGTCGCGACGATTATTTTTGTTGAGTGTATACAGTAACTTCGTTACATCGAGCACATCATCATCAGCCATAAATGTTCCCACCGTCATGAAGGGCAGTTCACACTTGGTCAGGTTTGGGAATGAAACCCGGGAACTCGTGACCAGACTTTTACTGACTAACGAGTCTAAGTTAACGGAGACATTGAACTCATTAATTAATGTGCTCCTTAAAGTGAATGTTTATTTCCTTCGGTAAAAGATCAAAAACCGTGTTAATTTTGTAAACATAACTTCTAGAATTTTGTTGATTTGCCGAAAATCGTAATTGGATATGAGAATCAAGCATTTATGGCCTTAATAACAATTGAAACACGCAAAATGTGGTCGGGAAATGTTTACGTCGCCGGTCGGAATAAACAAACATTGCATGTCATGAGACGGAATGCAGACGACAATCCAGGTTGCTCAGACCAAACTTAGGGCTCGTTCACACCGAGCATCCATATTCGTTTTACACCTGTCCCGTTGTCTGTAATCAAATCTTGCAAGTTAAATATGATTCACTTCCCGGTTTCCGACTGAGCTGAAATTTTGCACGTACCGTACCTATATCGCGTGGCAATGCAATATTATGATGACATCGAGCTGTACCCTTTGCACGAATTTTCAGTATTTGGTACGTAAAGTAAACTGGAACTTTGACAATTTCAAATTGACAATTTTGAGGAAAAAATTAGATCTTTCTTCGCACACCAGAGACGCTGTTCCTTTTTTCCATACAAGAAACGTATAATAAGTAAGGCATATAAAACGTAGCTCTGTGTGAACGAGAGTTTATAGTACACATTGTAAAAACATTTCTCAAGATCAATTGCATCAAGCGAATATGGTTATTAAGTGGTATAAAGTAAGGTACTACTTACTGTGCAGGTAGATAAGGGTAATTTATTTGATTATGGAGATCAGATGATGTATTTATGAATGTAAATAGCACTTCTTCAAAAACAAGAGATTATTCCATAAAGTAGATTATTACATAGAAATACTACTTATTTATAGTTAGTTAGTTGCTTAGAGAAATATAGACTTAGGGCTGATTTTTCAATAGCCAGATAACCTCTAACATTGAGGAATAAAAATGGCGGAATAAGGAATAAATTTCATGTAAATGCATACATGAAATAAGAGAAACACCTAGCGTGAGTCAACGCTTAAACAGTTAAAAGAATATAAGGGAAATGACTTCCCAAATACCAAATAAGGGAAAAGTGTTTAAGACGGGAACGCGGAGTATAATGGGCACACACATTTACGGCAAAGTTAAAAGAACACTAACGAAAGTAGCGCAAGCGCCAACAGTACCCTATCACGACTTTTCACAATTTTACTTTACAGCGTCTTTCCAGTATTTACAGCGTTTCTTGAAAAAATGGAAAAGCGCCTCTGATGTGCGAAGAAGGAACTAATTCTTCCTTGAAATTTGTCACTTTGAAAATGTCAAAGTTCCGGTTTACTTTACGACAAAATAACTGAAAACTCATGATAAGGCCTCAGGATGCCATTTGCTCATGGCCGCTTACAGTTTGCCGTAAGTGTCTGTTTGTCCATTATAACCCGCGTCCCCGTCTTATACACTGTTCCCCTACTAAGATACAATGAAAATGATACCATCTAATTTTATTTATTACTGGAACACAAAATGACATAGTTGGTCAAACTGACTTGCAACATACCTCTTCCGTAGTCTTGGTCTCAAGTGGGAAGGTAGCTCTAATAGGCGTTGTGTAGGCGACACGCAGCCGAAACAAGGCGTCAATTTGTAGGATTGGATGCCCAATTTAATGTAGTCAAAGGCGAAAACCAGATCCGACACTGGCTTGCAATTAGATTAGATTCATAGTAGTTAGGTAGACATAATTATTAGGAGAAACCCGAGCCGTGAAATTGTTTCGTAAGAAGTCATTACCTATTTATTTATATAGGACTCAGTTGACATAATTATGCTAGAAACATGTGTGAAGTGAAATTAAGTTCAATTTCATATCAAAATTTAAACAAACAACAGTGATCGTACATTTCTTTATGATAAACTGTCGAATTAAGAACATGCAAGTTATTAAAATACCAAATTCAATTTTGGTCTCTCGAACCGGATTCAAGTTTTGAAACTCGTTTTCAGTTTCTGCTTGCAATCTCAAAAATGTTTTTTATTTTTTAATGTCTGTCTGCAACGCCACTTGCTGTCAATTTTGGCACATCTGAGCTTCCAAAATTTTTACAAAACACCTGGTATTCTCAAATATTTATCTGTGGTTTTCAAAAAATACTGTAAAAATAGGCGACAAATTATTTTATTTTTCTTAGGGCTGATTTTTCAATAGCCAGATAACCTCTAACTGAGGAATTAAAATAACGATTTGACATATTTTCTATAGATAAGCTGTCATACCGCCATTTTTATTCCTCAGTTTCAGGTTATCTGGCCATTGAAAAATCAGCCCTTATTGGACTACCTACTCTGAAAAAAAGCATCTGAAATAGATTATAAAATCAGATGTCACAGTAGCTTTTAAAGCCCACCTTAAATTTTATTTAAATTACACTAGTTTAAAAGCTTAGCTTAAAACATAATTATTGATTTAATTTCAATTTGGTAATTATTGGTAGGTAAGTAAACAAAGCTCTTATATGTAAGCGGTAGGAAAACCAATAGTGATAATATTAATTGAATTCAACCACAAAACCGAAATAAATAATTCATGCTATTAATTAAAGCCTCCATTAAATAGCTTTTCTCAGTAATGCGAAAATAAATAAGTAATATAGATTTTCCCACTCAAAGCTCTAATGCTGGCAATATGACGTATATTCATAATTATATCAATATACTTAGTATATTACGTATGTGTTCATGTAGGTAAGGTACTCTGTGAAGTAAGTACAATCGACACATTTGAATCATGACCAATTTTGACAATAAATCTTTGAATCTATCAAAATAACAAAGATCACGGCCGTGTGTGGATATTTTATCCACACACATCAAAAAAGGTTTGCGATAATTTTAAATGTTTGAAATACATAAAAGTTTTTTTTACCGTGGGGTATGTTATGATTTCTTTTTCTTTTTAGATTCTTGAACTATTTAAGAATGTAGATTTAAGAATTTAAAGGAATAAACCAGTTCAGAAGGTATTTCTATAAAAAAATAAAATCAAGTTTTGCTAGTGATCATAAAGTTTTTTGAGGTGTGTTGATATTTACGCAAATGTAGACCTAATTGTATTTGAGTGTCTGTAAGAAAATAGGTAAGCTTACGGTGGGTCATAATTCAAATTTGTCGACTGTTCGTGTGGAGTCATTATACATGTTCGGTACAGACATATCCTGTTACAATGGCGTGCATCAAGAGGCTCGACTTACATACATACGCGGGCTAATGAAAATACAACTCATGTACACATCAATGTACATTATATACAGGGTGTATTTCATCGGCATGGAAGTGCCACTGCCAAAAGAGATTAAGGAGAGTAGGTTGATCAAGATTACTGCTGAGATTAAAGCTGGGTTTTAATGACATAATCATTATAAATATCTAAAATTATGATATTCTCTAATGCGTTCTGTTTCCTATCCATTATCACCCAGATATAAATAAATGTCATTAAGGATGTGTAATCGGTTTTTTAGGTCCACCCTAGCGCAACCAAGCCTTTAAAAAAACCGTTTTATTTGTAATGTACGTATTTGAAAGTGAAGTTGAAATATAATTCAACCTGTAGGCATTGTCGGTATGTGTGCTTACCTATTATAACAAACACAATCTTAATTTTAACCAATCAATAGCCATTCTTTTAATTGTTCTAAACCAATGATATTTTCTAAACATACAATAACTTTTCAATAAAGTATTTTTAATTTTGTGTACACACAAACGTTATGATCAGCATTGTATACTTTTTCTCGGAAAAAGACATTTATGTTGTTTTACTGAAACTTTCCGATTGAATGTGAATAGGAACCGATTTTTATTTGGAAATAGTATCAGTTCATAACAACTGAATTCACAAACAAACAAAAAATACTGTATTGAAATCGGTTCATCCGTTTGGGAGCTACGGTGACACAGTCAGATTAAAATTAACAACAGTCCTCGTTTAGTTATACATTTAGTTATACTACTGCTTTGTCAAAAATATCAATTATTCAAAGAGAAGAAAAAATAATAGAGTACAGAATTAAAAAAAAAATACCTAAAACATTATTATTATTTAAAATAAAAGCAGTACCCATCTAGCTTCGTGAATGAATATTACGCATATAAAATGGTAAGTACGAGTACCTATATTCAGTAATAAATTTATTAATCATTATGGTCATTAACCGCCTAGCGGTAGAAACTAGCTCTCACAGACTCTCACTAGACGCGACTTTAAACTAAAGCGGCTTTAATGATAGACTTATAATGAAGCGCATCACTAGTAGCGCCAGGGCTGGGCAAAATATGGTTTTGTTTTATCAAAATATTTGCTCACACATACCTATATTATTTATATTATTGTACCTATTTTATTGGTTTGGAACGAGAAAGCCCGGCCTTTGCCCAGCAGTGGGTCAAGAATAGGCTAACAAGAAGTAATATATCTCATCATCATCATATCAGCCGTAAGACGTCCACTACTGAACATAGGCCTCCCCTTTGGATTTCCAGTAGGACCGGTTGTAAGCGGCCTGCATCCAGCGTGATCCTGTGGCCTTCATAAGATCGTCTGCCCACCTAGTGGGTGGACGTCCTACGCTGCGCTTGCCGGTGCGTGGTCTCCATTCGAGAACCTTACGGCCCCATCGGCCATGAGTTCTGCGAGCTATATGGCCTGCCCACTGCCATTTCAACTTGCTGATTCGTTGGGCTATGTCGGTTACTTTGGTTCGTCTACGAATCTCCTTATTTCCGAGTAATATATCTATTGCAATGCAATTACGCATTAACGCATGTGTCGCGAATTTCAAAGATTTTCTATAAATTAAAATTTGAAATGCGAGCAGAATTTGAACCTACGGCTTTCGGATTCAGTACATCATGAACTGAATCCGGAGGTTGTACGTTCAAGGTAGTATCGGATGTATTGTACGATGCCCTTTCCAGCCGAGCCACCGAGGTTCGTAACTAAAAGCGTCAAATTTTTCATTCCAAATGGATTGAAAATTAGGTTATACCTACATAAGAAGTTATTGAAACACATACTAGTATGTAATAAACATTACCCGGCCCTATTAGTAATAACCGGTATAAAAATATCCAGTTACGAGACGTTTAAAAACAACAATAATTCGATAATTTCAATGACACACAAACAAATATTAGTATATTCGTAGTATTTATATGTAAACAACAGATATCAGATAAACGGAACTTAAGAATTTTCCAGTGATATGTTGTGTCCAGGAGTTTACTTTGATAGCAATACTATCAGACTTTCTAATACCTACGAGTGTATTGTATGAAGAAACAGGTAAAAAACACGGTAGATTTCCATGTAATAATTTCATTTAATCCAATTTGATCTGTTTATTTGGTTCAACTGATGGCCATGTTTTATGAGATTAGTAAATATTCATGATGTGCGTAGTATTATAATTGTGTTACTTATTAAAAAAACATTTTCATTGGAATTATTCTTAGTGCGGGACAATGTTTTTTCCAGTGTCGTAGGTGCTTTTACGATCATATTTATAAACTCACGTACACAAACCCCCTAGACTTGAAATAACAACTTATTTGCTCCTTGTGAAAAAAAAAACGCCCGGACACAACACAGCGCAAAAATCGGCTCACGAACCGATCGGCAGATGCAGTGGCATCAACCGTGCGGTGCCGTCAACTCATCAATGTGAACATTGCATACTTAGATTCCGGACCTAATGATGATAAGTTTTTTCTTCATAATTAGTTTTGTATGCCATGCAGCATCGTCTCTTTTAACTGTTTCTAATTAAATTATACTGAAATCAAATATTCCCCAAGTTATCAAAGGACTTACCCTTTAAAACAATACATGCATACTCAGCTCACAGACAAACAAGAGAGGTCATCGACCCGCTCCCGAAACAGTGCAAGCTTATGCATCCCAAGCCAATAATTAGTATAATGGCAATAGCAAATGGAATAGACAGAAACTATCTGTTTCAGACAACGGTTTAATTTGTAACTGTACAATGTTTAAACGTTGCAAACGGTTTGTTCAAAGCTTTTTGTGTTTAGTTTTTCATGTTGGTAGTTAGAAATGGATATTTACAGTGAAATGCTTAGGATAGATTCAGGTTCAGTAATTTACGGTTTTTTTATGTCTGTATTAATTGTCTCTTCTTGGCTGTAGTAAAGACTAGTGGCGGCACGTGCTTCGCATTCGCTACTTTGACAGCAAAATCCCCAGTATCAAAATGATCCGCCATTTATTGAATTAATTTGTTGCTTACAAAAAAAGTGATAGATGAAGGAACGCTCGACCGATGTTGTGTAAACTTCACATAAACTATCTACTAATTAATCCGAACAAAGCCTAAAAAAATGTTTTGGAATAGGTTTATTCTTGAGTTATAAAATTACCTACAACGAAAATTGGCATTGATTTTTAATATGTATTAGAAGAAGGGATTTGACCTAGATGCTAGATGCTAAAAAAAGGATGGTGGATATTGTAAATAGTGCTGTAGCATTTTTTATGTTTTGCTAAAACTTATGATAAAAAAAGTAATGTTGTACTTTACTTTTTTATATTTTTCAGCTTACCGGTTTGTATAAGGAAACAGTACAAATGCCAAACCAATCAGGATTCAGGATAGGTAGCAGTTTTTCCTCATTTAGATTGAACACGAGTTTTTTGGGATCAAAATGAAAACAACGAATATAAAATTCATTTATCACAATAGGTTTTAATTATACAAATATTCACCTTAATAATTAATTAGAGATGTTCACAAAA
Source organism: Agrotis segetum (assembly GCA_036375495.1). Lineage (NCBI taxonomy): Eukaryota > Metazoa > Arthropoda > Insecta > Lepidoptera > Noctuidae > Agrotis > Agrotis segetum. Next base: position 571,224 of record JAQSVV010000102.1, read on the forward strand.
CATTGCATTCCGGCTTAATAATTTTATTTATTTATTTTTATTTTATAAATGGCACGAGTATCCGTGAGACATTCGGAATGTTTGTATCATCACAATGTATTTATGTATTAAAAGGTAATATTTAAGTGTTTGCAACTTGGGTCTGTACGACCGTCTCTCTCATTAGTACTGTAATATCTAATATCACTTTAGTATGGGAACAGTGCGTAGCAGAGCGTTTTCCTCCGTTCTGGACGTTAACGCTCAGTAGTATTTAATAGATATTCAACTTTATGTGCTTGAATGTAAAGTTGAAAATCTGTTACAGACTACTGAGCGTTTACATTTATCGTTTGCCTTGTCTACTGGGCCAGGACAGACTTCTTGCTCGCACATAAGTAGATAGTACATATTGCTATAATGCCGCATCTTCGCCAAGCTAGCCGAACACGAGGAATGTTTAAAGCCACGTTGATGTAGTTGAACGAACATTTTCACAAATTTGAAGCTTCGTTTTTGATTCAGTCGTGATAGGCTTGCCTAGCGCAGACGAAACTTAAGAGGCCTTCCAGGTTACATCAAGCAAGACAGTATGTAAAAACAAGCATCTATAAACAATAGAGATGCTTCCTTATACAACTTAGAGAGCACCATTATATGAAATCACAATATCCTAGTAGGTACCTGATCGTTGTATAATGCTGAAAAGTGTGTTAAGTCTCGTATGGAAAGGATCGTAAGACACGGCGCAACACACGATCACAGACACAAGTGTTAGCTATAGAAGCTACGACCAATAAGCAAGTTTGTAATTACAACTGGTGTTCGAAAAATTTTCTTTAATATTACGGAAAGTCGTACAACTAGTCGTGGTCGTGGCAGTGTAATGCGCATAGTCCTTTTAAGTGTCATTTTTTAAGTACACCTAAATATTACCTTATATTAAATGCTGTGCGGCCTAAGTACGTACAAAATCTTACATAAAAGTAATAATATTAGTAACATTTATTAATTAATTAATAAATATTTTATCCGATGTACCATTAAGGTATATACTTACATAAGTTTTCGAAAAGGAACTTTTATTAATCAAGCTTTGCTAAAATTGCAGCTTGAGATAAGTTAAGAATGATTCTAATAAATAATAAAATGCAATTTTACAAAAATTAGTATCCCCTAATAATGGTCCACGAAATTCTTACTTAAACGTAATCACATGGGTTTGCATAAAATAGACAAACTGGTAACTTTTCTTAAGAATGTCGAGATAGCCATTTTAGGAGCCACGTTAAAATATCCATTTTAATGCTTATATAGACATATTCCTTACCAAAAAAAAAAACATATATTTGACGCTTGTCTTAAATAAGTGTAACTGCAAAACGACCCTTAAATCAACGTGAAATATCGTTTAGACAAGCGTTGAACAGACGTTTATCCTTCATGTGGTAAGACGGATTTTGTTTACAAAAGCAAGTTAATTCTACATAACAAAAGCTTCAACTTTATATAAGCCAGTAAACTTATACGATTCATTATAATCAATATGAATACTTTACGCGGAGCAAAACCGCAACAAAGCGTAACCATGCTCAAGATTTTACTACAGCAATATAATCCTAGACAGTATCGGCTTAGAGCCGCCAAAATATTGTGCTCCTGCTCTTAACACCAAACTACTCAGGAAAAGGACCTTGCGCAATTTGGTTGTAAAAATATAGCAAAGCGCCTTAATGAAGCGCAGTTTATCTGACCGCTAGAATACGAAACTGTCTAGGAAACGCTAAATGGAAAAAATAATGGCTAATTTTTTTACAATCCCTTTATAGTCTTCTTTATATTCGCAGCAAAATGGTTGATGACAAGTTTCTGTTACTGACAAGGCTGTGCAAATTATTATGAACTTTACTGGTGTTTTTAATATCATGCGGGTATCATGCGTTATGAAACGCACGCGGGATGGCCCCGCATGCGGGAAATTTGATGCGAAGTTGCGCGGATCACATCCCGCGTCTCGCGTGCGTATTCCACGCATTACAATAGGTAAATACTTGTACGAAAAAGACACTTGCGGGTGTTCCGCATGCGGGGCAATCCCGCGTGCGTGATGATATCCGCACGATAATAAAAACACCCTACAGGTATTCGTGACTGTTAGGTTGGCGATGGCTCGTTGACGAAAATGACGGTAAAAGTAGGTACTGTTTGGTTACAGCTACCATTTTTATACATATAATGTAATGATCTATGGTGTCCTACAATCCATTTACTATTTTTACGCTTACAACTGGTTGTTGCAGTTGATGCGGAGCCCGCAAGGTGTGCAGATGTTAGCTTACTTTTTAAAGTGGTACAAAAAATCAAGGTCAGAGTTCTATGTAGTGCAAAAATTGATGTTGATAATAATTCGGTTAGTGGTTTGAAGAACAGTAGCTCTCTTTGATTGTTAGAGTAAAACAAAACGCCTTGCTGCAAAGCATGCGGGGACCGCATTCGAAACCGCACTATAAATTCTAAGCGAAACTTTCTCACACATACGTTTCTCGGTCTCGGATTCATACAAAGAACAATGGAAGAGATTCGATATAACATTCATCTGTTATTTCAAAGACATAAAAGTTTAAATTCCTTTATAAAATCCCTGTGAATACTTACGTCCTTTTAAAACTTGGCGGGAGTTTACAAGAACTTACATTACAGTAACTTACGCATTATGTTTGTACTTGTTTTGTTATATGCATGTTCTTTAAGTATATAATAATATTTATTTATAAGTAAGGCACGTTTGAACTAAGCTTACAATAAATATCTTTTGTAATAAATAGTATCTTGTATATTATTATAAAATACTTAAGTATCATATTACAAACTTAGGCACTTGTCACTTTTAGGAAGTAAGCAATAATTATTATAATCCATCACATATGGATGGTTAAGTAGTTGCTCCATGTAATATTGTTGGCACATGTAATACTCATAAAAAACTTAATACGAAAACTTATACGAAATTATAGATCATGCCTTCTATTTGCGTTCACTAACGGAGGTAATCCTCCATATTGCAATACATGTAAGAATATAGTAATTATAAATTCGAAACTGAATTTTCGAGAACGGAGAAACCCTAAATTCGTGTTACAACACTTAAAAGTGAATTCTTTGGTCTTTATAGCTCTCGCTGTAACAGTAAAAACTACAATATAACACAACAAAGAAGACAGCCGACAAATTAGGTTCTCTACGGAATGTCGCCACGTAGCGGACGGAAAATTAAGTACTGCATAACATTATAGTACTATGTTTAACAAACGCCTTAAACTGTATACTTTTAAATTACTTACAAAATACTTTAAACTAAATGTACTTCGTCACAATGTGATCTTTACACTAGCCATGTGGTCCTCACCCTTTTCATACACTACTTTGTTCGACGAATACAGTTTCTCCTGTATCGCGGCGAACGACTGTCCTTTAGTTTCAGGTAGTTTTAACATTATAAATATAACACCGAACGCCGAAAAAACGCCGAAGCCCCAGAAGGCGACATAGTTCCCTAAATTATCCGCCACTACTTGATACAACTTCGTTACAGCGAACGTCATTAACGCAACAAAAATCTGGATCACACAGGTCGCCTTTGATTTAATGTGCGTGGGGAATATCTCTGAAGTGATGGCGAAAGGCACTGTTGCTAAGCCTATGGTGTACGAGAATATAAATATAGGTATCACAACGATAGGAATGAACTTTAAACTGACGAGGTACTCGCTGTTTGTGTACTTCATGAAAAAGTATGCTCCGATGATGACGTTGGCTAATCCGACGCCACAGGATGATATTAGTAGAAGGGGTTTTCTTCCCAACCTGTCTACTAGTTGCGAGGACATTGCAGATGTGAGGAGCTGCACTGTACCCAATAATATGCAGGACTCCTTCTCACCCATACCTCCGTCAGCTGCTCCGAATATCTGCTGCGCGTACGATATGATCGCTGTGCTGCCGCAGAACTGTTGTGTGAAGTAAATGCCCATCAGAATAATAAGTCCCTTCCTGTTACCTCCTACAGTGTACAAATCCTTCCACCGACTCTTTTCCTTCATATTATCTGTCACCAAGCTACTCATGCTTTCCAATTCTTCTCTGACGTAGCTTCTGCCTCTGAGCTTCTTGAGCGATGATTCTGCTGCATGCTTCTGACCCTGTTTGATGTAGTAGTAGGGTGACTCCGGCATGGTGCTGAAGGTTACCACGAACAGGATCGGGATGGCGATGTTGAAGCTCGCCAGCCCTAGCATGGACACGTACGGCCCGATGCAATACTGTGACAGGATACCGAACTGAAACAGAATTGTTGTATTGTTAGTATTTTGTATTCTATCAAGACACTTTTATTCTCACTAATTCTGACTTTTAAGTTGTATTCTTTTTTGCCAAACTGTGTACTGAAACAGGTTTAGTTATCGACACTCGTTACGAGTGTATCAGAATTAAAATTGCCAGTATTGTATTATCCTTCTAAGAATAAAATGTTTATTGATGTATGTTGTCAGTTTTGTGTTATAATTTTTTTTTTACCACCAAACGCGTATTACCACTACATTTGTTAATATCACAATTCCTGGAAAACCTAATAAGTAGTCACAATCACAAGGCATATAAATAGCATTGCTTTGTAAAAAGATTCTGAGAGTGTAGTAAATAAATTTTTCTCAGTAAGATGGTAACATGGTATAGGTATTTTCTAATGTACACTTTAATCCCCAGCTGTTAGATCTATTGAAATCAAAAGGAGTTTTTATGTGAGGTGTAGTATTACAATAATAAGAAATTCATAGGTGCTTAAATTACGATTTTTAGCGCTTTTTTATTATTTGTCATCTAGTTGAGGTTCATGACGATTAAAAAGCTAAATTATTACTTAATTATATGATTGAGTTTACAATATAAATATTGTTTACCTTAAAAATCTTTCGTGAATAAGTAAGAACGTAGGTGAAACGTAGGTTGATACTAATTAAATTCGTTTGAGTAGTGCCACTGATTAACGTTTGCATACAAATTGTCTCTAGATCATCGGATTATACTTCACATTATCTTCAAGGTTGAAAATACTCGTTTTTAATTAGTCTAGATCAGTATCGATGACAAGAATATTCTTTAAATTATCTTGAATTCAATAAATCTTAACAGTAAACCATGTTAGCATGGTTCAAAATTCAAATATAAACAAAATATTTAAAATCAGTAAACGGTAAAGTTCATTTTTGTTTGACTACGAAGTATTTGTTAACGTTTGACAATGCTAATTGATTGAACCTACACAAAAGTTACTTCAAAATGATTTACTGCCATAATAATTTCAGTTGGCACATTTTTGGGCAAAAACTCTATTGTTACACAAAAGTAACGTCAGACACGCTAACAATGATTTATTGGCGAGTGACGAATACGGGATTTACGGACTGTTATGATAATGAAATTAGCCGTCTGTCACCAGATAAGTGCTTAAACGTCACCATAAAATAGGACTACGACCCAATTAGGGTCAATACACACCGAGTCGCGACGCTACACATTTCACCGATGCGATGACGCGATGCAGCCCGATGAAGCGCCACGCCGCCGCGCGCATATTTTTATAGTGAATCTAAATCTAACTTAATTTACTAGGTATACAAAAAGATAGACCGTACACATTTCCAGTATCGTCGCGTCATATCGCATAGTAGACACTATTTAGATTTAGACAGTTTGAATTGACCCTTAGACGCAAGCATTGTTGACCTTAAAGCTATTGTCAAACAGACAGGCGTGGCGATCGCGAAGCGAGGCGTTTTTGTTTGTTAATAATGCAATTATGTTTGAAGCCAGTCACACAGACTTTCGTATCGATTAAAAAAATACCACAAATTACAAATTAATAAAAAAACGCTTCGGATCGCATTCGCTTAGCCTGTCTGTTTGACTATAGCTTTAGATCGTAATTCGGGTAGCAGACTGACCTTCGACATGACAGTGATGAGTGTTGCCATGGCACCTCTGACGTCATCGGACGCGATTTCGCCGAGGTACATGGGCGCGGTGGTGTAGGCGATACCGTAGCCGAGTCCTGAGATGAGCCGAGAGGCGTATATCGTCGGCACGTTGCCTGCGAACATCACTAGTATCCAGCCGATGATGTAAGGCACGGAGGCGAGGAGTAACGTCTTCTTGGTGCCGATTCTGTCTGCCAGGTACGATGCAGGAATAGGACTTGCGGCTGTAATGAGAAAACAATGCAATGACGCAAGCGCAAGATAATGATTCAAAAATGTCTTTGTTCTGTCTACACATATCCCAAGTTGTGTTTGACAGTGATCGTGGTTACAAATAACAAAGAAATTCTGATTATTCTAGTCATAAAACCGATTAAATATGGAGCATTTTGCGATAAATAATGGTGGTCATAAAACCAATTTTTGGGACATTCCACGTTGGGCTGACGATGCCGTCAAAGTCGCTACTCTGACGGCATCGTCAGCCCAACTTGGAATGTTTACTTTCGGTCCTATGGGTCCATAGGACCGAAAGTAAAGCAGAAAAAGAGGGAGGCCTATGCCCAGTAGTGGTACATTCCGGGTTGAAAAATGATGATTGATGATGGATAAATAACAAACCAAACAATAAATCATCATTATCAACGCACCAGAAAACTTTTCCAAATAATTGAGTTTCTGATCGCTATTCGCCTGTTATTAAATTACAAGAGGTATCTACTGCCCTTGATAAAACATGACGAAAGCTGTTAATTACCGCTAACGACACCCATGGGTGGAGCGAATTACAAATAAAGAGCCATCAAGTGGAATAAGTTCATTTCGCATTTTCTGAATAGGATGTAGCTTAGGTATGTATGGAGTCAATGTCCTGCCGTTGAGTACTTGCTTTATATTTCTATATCATCATGATCGTATTGGCCGTGGGACGTCCACTGCTGTACATGGTCTCCCCCATAGATATCCAAGGAGCGGTTGAAAGCGGTTGCATCCAGCTCTGTGGTCTTCATCAAACCTATCCGCCATCAGTTCTGCTTGATATGTGGTCTGACTACTGCCACTTTCAAGTTGCTAATTCGCTGAGCTATGTCGGCAACTTTGGTTCGTCAACGGCTGTCCTCAATTCTGATTCGATCATGCAGAGAGACTGAGCCTAGCCCTCTCCATAGCTCTTTGGGCTATCTTGAGCTTACTAATAAGTATGAGGCCCATAGCAATTCCATATACTTAAAATATAAATCAGAAGCCAACCGCAGTGGTAGGCATTGGCATGTTTTATTCCCCGTAACTATCATGAATACAAAATTATCTACCGCACTGAGTCATCACATAAAATACTTCAGCGCGAATCAAGGTTCATCAGAAACACGATCATCCTCTTCGGTAGGCACATTTTTATATGATCAAAACAGCTTATTAAGTTACGCACTAAAGCCGACCCCATCATTCGGGATTACCAAACAAGAAGAGGACAGGAACGCGATCACGTTACGACTCGGATTAATGTGCTGACTTAATATGTAATGCTTCTGGGAAACTTAGCTTATCGTGTAATTTGAAACCAGACGTTTCATTCTATAAAGGTACCGGCGACAAATAATGCACATTGTCCTTTGAAAAAAAAGTAAGATGTAAAAAAGATGGCCTTGTAGGCAATAGGCATATCTGTCGTACCGCACACTATCTAGAAATTCATTTTCCTGGAGCTTCATTGTCTCGGCAGTTATTTTGGTGGTCGCCGTTGTTGATTCAGGGTTCTAGGAATTGAAGTGATATGGAATAGTGCGTTGAGATACCTATGTGACGTTACTAGCTGGTTCCCAGTTGGTTGCGATTGGTTAGGGCTCGATGCGATAGAAATAACGCCATATAAAAACCGAAACCAGCCATCAATATTTCTTTCCAAATATTGATAGACAATATTTATTGCCGGTACTTTGTTTAACACATAAACATTTGAAAACTGTACTGTCCAAGAGAGAAGAACAAATTCAAATAGCCTCCTTAGTTGAAGTTGAATGAGTGAGTACTTGTATTTGCTCTTTATAAGATGAACTGATATATTTCTCATCACTCGAGATAGAAAATTACATGACGTTAAAAGTTTCTATCGGAGATGGCCAAAGTCCTTTGAAACAGAGCATTCATTGTTTGTAGTGCTCAAATATGGAGTTGTTGAACTGACTTTGAATAGTAATCATATGATATCAGTGGCCATGATTCAACTGTGAATTGGCCATAAAAACTGTGATAAAAGTTTAACGTAGGCAAAAAGCTAAGATATGAAAATAATAATGTAACAATGTAAACTTTAGGTTATGGCGTTACATAATAATAAATTATAATGTCAAAATTATTTCGAAAACAGTTTTATTTTGTTTTGACAAAGATAATGATCGTTTGCTGGAGTTATCCAAATTCAAGCACATTATTTTACATTTTATCGTTCTGAGATTAGCATGGGATTGTATGGGATTAGCATCAGTGTTCTAATGAACTTTCACATTTTTAATTAGTTAAACTACTGTTTAAGCTTTCAAGGTTTAATTTAATAATACCTTATCTTATACTGTAACTTACGAGGTATCCTCCGTGATTGTGAATAGAAATCCCGTAAGCGACAGTATTTGTCAAATAAGGCTCAATTCTCATCGGGACTCACATTTTAAAAGAGCGAGTCAAAATCTTATATTATTTACTACTCGAAAGGATGCACATTTCTAGTATCCTCGCGTCACATCGCGTCTCTATGTGAACTGACCCTTAGGATTCAATTAATAAATGTATAGTAAGATTAGTAAGTAGGTAGGTATGTAATGTAGTAGTCTATTACGTTAAGTTTTTTTTAGAAGAATGCATGAAAATGTGGTAAAATATTCTAGTTCGTATGAAGATAATTATATCAAATGTAATAAAAAATAAAAGACAAAGATATTGTTGTTTTTAGTTTTTTAAGAAACTACGGGACTGACATATTCCCTGAAATAAAAGTCCCGTAATAAATAAAGATAAAAAATAAATAAAAAATATGAGTAGAACTTAATTACCTGAACATAATATCATAAGTGAGACAATCCATGAGCTCTGGTCTGCCGATGTCTGGATAGGAGAGTCTGGAGCAAGGAGGATTGGCAGTGTGGGCGAGGTCCAGCCGACTGTGGTGCCCGCCGCCGCCGTGATCAAAGTAGCTGAAAACATTATAAAAGAAAATTAATAAAAAAACTTCAATAGGGTTATACTGCACTAGCAAACCCGGCGAACTCCACTTCGCCACCAGAAGGCTTCGTTTTCTTTGCTATAAACCTCACGGAGCCCGAGACCTTTCCAACGAATGCAAAACCGTGGAAATCGGTTCGTGCGTTCTGGAGTTATATCGTCAGGAAGGAAAACCCGACTTATTTTTATATAGTAGAAGATAAATATTTCATAAATAATGAAACACAATGGACATAATGGACTAAGATTCACTCAACGAGCAAGAGAAAGAGCTATGGTTGGAGTTTCTTTGCGGAATAAAATCCGGAACATGGATATTCACCGAAGAACCAGAGACACCGACATAGCTCATTTTGCAAGTTGAAGTGGCAATGGGCAGGCCACATCGCTCCTCGTAGAACTGACAACCGATGGGGAAGAAAAGTTCTCGAGTGGCGACCACGGACCGGAAAACGCAGCGTAGGCAGGCCTCCCACTAGGTGGACCGACGACATCGTGAGGGTCGCGGACAGCCGATGGATGCAAGTGGCGAATTGTCGTTCGGCGTGGCGGTCTAAGGGGGAGGCCTATGTTCAGCAGTGGACGTCTTCCGGCTGATGATGATGATGATGATGAATGGACATGTATTTTAAGTTTTTTTTTTAATCAATAAAGAATGACAAAGATAAAACGCTTTGAAATTCGGGAGTGGAGACTTGTGACGCCATACCGCCTGTAAAATTATTATACCGACCGAGTGACGTTCGTTTTTGGAACACATAAAAAATCAATAATACTTTGCCTGACCCGAATCGAACCCAGAAACTTGTGCTCAGCAGTCGCAGACTATTTCAACGAGGTAGAAATTAATATAAAGTTATAATTGGGAGAATTTGGGATTAATAGGAAAATACCCTATCTGAAAGTTTTTAAGTAACCAGGTTAAGTTTCAGGTCTTGGAAAAGAGGTTTCACTTTAACAAACTTAATGAAAAACGATACTTAAGTATACGAAACAAAAAGAAAAGACATTATCAACTTGAGGCTTTCAGAAATGAAATGTAAATTCCTGAACAAAATACAGCATTTGTGAGCTCAGGTCGGATCGATGCAAATGTGCCGTATATATTGATAAAGCTTATCTAGTAAGGAAAAAAGGGAGCGTAAAAATAAAACGCGGCCATTACGGCTTACGTTATTTTTAACACCTTTCAACGTTCACCTAAAAATAATAAAAATAAAGAGCAATCTTAGTCCGGTCAATTTAGACATTCGAGGTTACATAAAGTCCCAGCAAGCTGAATTTCTGTGAAGTTGTTCAAAACATAATTATAAACAATGTCTAAAAGTTCCCCATCATTCCCCTGTAAGGAAAAAAAAATATTCAAGGTCAAAGGTAAAAAAAATGAGTTTTTTGCGATTTTCAGCAAAACGGTAAGTTTTATCATGCAAGTACCTCAGACAAAAATTGTAGATCATAAAATTATCTATAAAAATGTGTTAATACTTTTTTTCTTACGAGCCACCGTTTCAGAGATAAGTATAACGATTCAAAAAGTTATAAAAGTTGTTATCGTCATAAGCATCTAATGAGGTAGTGTACTTAGCGCGTTTTTTTTAACGTGGTTTCCCCAGTAGGCCTACTCCACGGGTCAGTTGTGATCCTGTTTATTGTAAAACTATTGCAAAATAACGGAAATTTTCAAAGATTGGGAAAGATAAAAGCGTGCCTGTCCCTGTGTTCAATTTACTTGCATCCAAAATGAAGATGATGAAGAAGCAGGAGAAGAAGATCGAGAAGAAGAACAAGAACTTGAAACTTGCGAATGAGACGAATAAACTTCAACACTTTTTTTTTCATTTACATCGCTTTTATCTTTCCCAATCTTTGAACATTTCCGTCATTTTGCAATAGTTTTACAATAAACAGGATCACAACTGACCCGTGGAGTAGGCCTACTGGGGAAACCACGTTAAAAAAAAAACGCGCTAAGTACACTACCTCATTAGATGCATAAGACGATAACAACTTTTATAACTTTTTGAATCGTTATATCTCTGAGACGGTGGCTCGTAAGAAAAAAATAATAACACATTTTTATAGATAATTTTATGATCTACAATTTTTGTCTGAGGTACTTGTATGATAAAACTTACCGTTTAGCTGAAAATCGCGAAAAACTCATTTTTTTTACCTTTGACCTTGAATTTTTTTTTTCCTTACAGGGGAATGATGGGGAACTTCTAGACATTGTTTATAATTATGTTTTGAACAACTTCACAAAAATTCAGCTTGCTGGGACTTTATGTAATTTCACACACATTTTTTTGTCTAAATTGACCGGACTATCTGCGTATATTAGGAGGTACAGGTTCCTACTAGAGATGTTACGAATATTCGTATATTTTAAGGCATTCGTATTCGCAAAATTCATGCGAATATTTTGAATTTTCGAATGTCAAAAATCAAACATTCGTAACATCACTAGTACCTACTATGCTTCTATTGTATGAAAAAACCTGCGATTGCTCCTTATTGTGACCTTACGCAAGCTTTTCTAACAATTCCATAGCCAAAACAAAAACATATTTTGAAATTATAAATAGATACTGTTTTAATAACGAAAAACATTATAAAGCTCATCTCAGAAAGTACTAGTGTTATTTAAAAACTCTGGCATCTATAAATAAGTAGGTAAGATTGAAATAATATTGTGAAATATTTATTGTGATGAAATAGGGTATAATAACGTAATGTCGCAAATGTAATTCCAATAGAAATCTCTTCTCACTTAGTGAAAAGTGTGAAAACTAAGCTCACACCTACTAATATTTCTCAAAGTGTTTGTGCGTCTAAAAAAACATAAACAAAATGTAAATAATAATAAATTTTTGTTGTGAATGTTCTCGATGCTGAAATCTGAATCGTTGCCAATTAGGATTGTGAACCTAAATCGCTAAGAATCACTTTCTACAACATTATTTTTAGTATAAGTGAAACCTGAATATACTCGTAGTTTGTTCAGAATCAATAACTGAATGGATTCCAATAATAATACACCATGTTATATTTTGCTCCAAAAACATTTTTATAAAATTTTATCAGTTAATTACAATACAATAATTGTACGGTTAGTTACCTATCGCAAAACTATTATCAATGAGTGTGGGGCCTGCGATACACATGCCAGTAACTTGCATAAAAGTATGAAAGTAGTGTATCATTCACCAATCAGAAGTCATAAAGCGTAATGACATGCAAGCTACTAGTATACTTATGTGCAAGTTACTGGCATGATTGTGTAACGTAGGCCTAGGACAGAGGAGGCGGGAGTTGAGCCCCGGTACCGCGCTCCACTGCAAAATTAGCATGTTTTTGAACGGACAACAAGCTTTATGATTTTTAATGATACAGGTTTGAAATGTACCTACACAGATTGTTTTCAAAAAAATACCAGACAGTATCAAGTTTCGCATAAACAAAAAATAATGTTGTAAATAAAAACTCCTTTTAACCTATACAAAAAATGTTCCCTGACTGTTGTTAATTGGTTAACCTCGACCTCCTAGTTAGTAGGTAGATGATTAATTATCGTTTCTTTATTAGGGCTTCGCAGTTTTATCATTAATCATATTTCTGTGTTAATCTGGAATCCTGGATAGCGACGGACTACGTTCCTGTAAAAAATGAGGTTGATTGGAGAAAATAAATTATTTTCGCAAAATAACTACCTAAATGATCCCCATTTATAACTAACTGGTACGTTTCTAAACGTTTTGTAAGAAAATATAAGTAGAAGAAAGTAACTGAAAGAAAATCGGATCGCAACTACGCTATAATTTTTTTTTATTGTTTTCTTATTATAAATGGTTATAAGTACCTAATTCCCGCCCCAGCATATCATTACTTCAAATTTCGATGTATCCGGTGGATTCCTGAAAATTTTCTTACATACAGACGACAAAATATAAACCCCTTTCTGGTGTAGTTGGATAAAAAGAATTTGGTGCAGTCGTTTGGAAATTATGTGTGTGTAGACACAGAAAGATACTTTGTTTTATTCTATACTATGTAATATAATAACAATGATAGTAGCCAGACATCGGATGAATATTTTAAGTCAAGAGGTCTTTAAACTATTCAGATTATCTCAGGTACTCCAAATGAGCATTTCAAATAACATGTTTACAGAAGAACTAGAATATTTATTTATTCAAAACAAAGAACTGATACCGAGTTCGTGTCTCCTTTCATAAACATTGAGATACAGAAGCAAATATACAGACATTCAGATACGGCATTATTACAAACATTCAGATACGGCATTATTGAATGTTTTAACAAAACTATGGCTCTGTTATCTATTCTTATTAGAACAATATTCCCGCAAAGACACGACCTACGTTTTTTATATCCTGCATTATTACCATGTTTGAATAATACAGACTGAATATCATTCCTAACGGTATTTATCAGTATTCCTTGTGTTCGGATGAATATATTGTGACTGTGTTTACTAGAAAATTGATACAAAGAACTGAATAGGGAACAATGCTTAGCTACTTAGGCTATAGTGTATGTAAAAGGGGGAAAATGTATACAATTTCTATTGAGCAGTGGCGCTTAGTAACAGTAGCCGATGTTGTAGCTATTTGAAACTCTTGAAAGTTCTCTTTTCGGAGAAAACCGATCGAAAGTAGGTACAAAGAATTTCCAAGGTACCAAGAAAGGTTTTCCACGAGGTTTTCAAATTACTATTTTACGAATAATTATGTAAGAAAATCTAAGAAGTACGGTGTTCCAGAATGAGGCTTTTACCTAGTAAATAATTTAAATTAAGTCTTTCTCTTTCCTTGTAAATGTTAATTTTGTCGCTTATGGCAACAGGCTGTCAAAAGTATAATAATATGTAAATCATCTCATTGACATGTCCTAAACTGATCCATGGCTGCTACACACCTTACGATAAATCGTTACGATTAATCGGTACAGTTCTAACTGCAACCATAAATCGACAAGGGTGTATGAGAAAAAATCGAACAAACTGTACAGTGTTTGTCATACACACTTGTCGATTTATCGTTGCAGTTTGAACTGTACCGACAAATCGTAAGGTGTGTAGTAGATAAAATTATTATGATTTTATCATTACTACGTTGAACTGTGGAAAGACATTTGAAAAGAAATATATATACAAAAAATATAGGCTTCGGTAATTGGCTAGAAGCAAGTGTTCTAGTACAAAAAAAACTTAATACTCTATATTTTAACACCCTACAGAGGAGGAAAATTAACATACATTCGAAAATAAAAACCTAGATTTCTAAATATATCTCCATGCTTGTACAGGTGATGCCAAAAATAGAATCCTTAAGTAGTTTGCGCAACAATTTCTAGCAATTACGTTCAGTGGAGTGTTTATCTCCGACTAACGTGAACTGGGTACAGTCGTGAACACCAACATAACTACACTTCTCATCAAAAAAATCGAAACACTTTCGTTTTTATTGTTTTTGTCCTAATTTTTTACAAAAGAGAATTAATTCCATGAAAAAAAAACATTACTGTGTAGCTGGCAGTTTGGTCATTACAGTAAGAAGAAAAAAATCAAAATTCGAAATAATTTCATTTACTCAAAAATGCATGTAATGTGGTCATTATTTTGACAACCTTGTTTGAGCAAAGTCGCCTTTGCCGGAGTGTTTCAAGGAGCGGCCAGTAATGTTTTTGCTGGCCGCTCTACAGGCCGGCAATACATTGCCGGCCGCTATTTTGACGTTTCAACGTTTTAAAAAAACAAATGCAAAAAGATTTTATTTAAAACACAGCTGTTTGTATATAAAGAGGTAGGCACAAAAAGATTGTATTCCATATTTAAAAAAAAAATACAAAGAAGTAACAAAAGCGCGGTTCAGCGAAATTTTAATTTTTATTTAGTGACTTTTTTTTTGCTTTAAGTAAGTGAAGAAAATATACCTAACAGTCAAACACCGCATTAAAATTATCGCAAACTATTAGTAAGTAATATGAAACCCGGAAACCCGGTGTTGAATTTTAGTAACTGTACTTTTCATATTGTTATTTTAAGGCCAGGTTTTCCTGAGCACCGCAGGCATTCAACGCTTACCGCAGCGCCTGCAAGGACTAGCGGATACGTAGTGAATGAAGATGCGCGATGACACGCGCGCCAAAAGTTGCGAAGTCTAGGTAGTAGTTACAGAGTAGAGGAAAGCAGTAGATCAACTTGAATTGATTGGTAAAGGTATACGTTTGTATGTATCATTTTTTTGTTGCGGTATTATTTTCATCATCATCCTATAACGTTCCCACTGCTGGGACACAGGATTCCTCTCTGTGAGGGGGACTGGGCCATAATCCACCACGCGGGCCCTGTGCGGATTGGTGGATGTCACATGTCTTCGAATTTTTGGTTCTAGGACATGCCGGTTTCCTCACGATGTTTTCCTTCACCGTTTTGACAGCAGTGGTGATGAAAAAAATTACACAAAGTAATGCATCTGGCGGGGTTTGAAGAACCCACGACCTACAATGACCCATAATACAAATATTGATTTTGATTAGTTCGTAATAATTAGCATTAAATACTTTTTTTTATAAATTAAATAAAAAAGTGGAGAGAATAACTTACTCGTTATCCCCTGATTCATAAGTCAATATACGCACACTGCGCTTGGCCTGCAGCTGTATTGCTCTAAAACATTAAAAATCTACGTAATTTTAAAGCGTGAAGGTGAATCAGGGGACACGGCAGGTAATAACTAATATTTTCTTAGGAAATGATCATACTGTGGACACGTAGTACACTATGACCACTACCTATTTGACATTTGGAGGCAGTAAACCATTATAATTAGTGCATTCACGGTGGCTTTCTGAACTCTGACATAGGGTCTAAATTCAACTGTCTTACATATTTGATGCGGTTGGTAAATCTATTCCGCGAGAAAAATAAACCATTATAGCTTTTGCCAGCGTGACTTCTTTATACATATTGATATTGGGTTTAAATTCAACTGTTTTACACTTAATTGCGGTTTGCATATTATAGGTTATAGTCTAGGAGCCACTGAAACATCCCACCCGTTCTCCACAAAGCTGGATTTTTTTGATTATTGGAAAGTACCGGTGTAGCAGGCATCTATGTGGTTGTATTATCATTCCTCAAAGCGGAGACCAAGTCATTTGGTTTTTGCTCTCACAGTATGACTGTAATTTAACCTTTATAGTTTCGCCATGTCCGTCCGTCCGTCCGTCCGTCTGACCGCAGCTTAGCTCAGAAACGCCCAGTACTAGAAATCTGTAATTTGGTGTAAACATACGGATTTGTTGCGCCAAAAAAATGGTAAAATAAAATTTAGTAAAATATTTTTTTGGGTACCTCCTGTACATACACGTAAAGTGGTGAAGTTTTTTTTTTCTGGCGTACCGCTTTGTGTATGATATCATTAAATAGGCCTTTAAAAACATTGCAAGTTTAAATTAACAATTTTTTGATAAAAAGATTCGTTTGTAAAATATTAAGCGTTAAAGTGCTCATTTTTGCTCGACTCGAGTGTTCCCCCCCTCTACCAGCTAAACGGTTATGTTTGGGGGTGTGAAAAAATCACAGTAGTAGTATAAATATATAACGAAGTATAAAAGAAAATTATCATGACTAAGTAGGCTACGAGTAATAGTCGACCAACTTATAAAACGTACTTGGATAACATATTTTCCTAAACAAAATGTATCGGAGAACATGTTCTTCAACTGCAAATGTAGGTTTGTCAACTTTATTTTTACAGGTATAAAGGTGGGTATGTTTTGGGGATACGTAGGTTTTTATTGTCAACTATTTTTAACTAACTTCAAAAGAAGGAGGATGTTCTCAATTCGGCGTAATTTGTTTTAATGTATTATACTTCTCATTTATTCATCACTAGTGTGTGCCCGCGGCTTCGCATGCGTTAATTTAGAATATGAGAAACAATACGGATCGTGTGAGTGGCGCCATCTGGAATATGAACGTAATTGTTTTCTCGGTAACAGCTCTCTTCTGTTTTTCGGGATGAAAGATACGTTATATCCGTGTCTATACTCCTGACAACGTATATGCAAAATTTTGGGACGATCGATTCAGTAGAAAGTAATGCGTGAAAAGGTAAAAAACAAACATACTTGCATTTTTATTATTAGTTTAGATCAATAATGTTATATCTAGGTACATAGTTTGCATAGGAAACGTCTTTATTTGAGCGACATTAATTTAATAAAATAATTACAAATAATATACATTACAATATAACATACATTTGATTCGTCTTTACATAGACTTTGGTGCTGCATATTATTCTAGGTTTTGATGATGGAGCTGGAAGGTGGCTATATATGTTAATATACGTAAATTAATTTAAAATCAGCGAATCAGTTTAGTTCGCATAAGTATTTTGATGGGCAACTACGGAACCCTACACTGTGCGACTGTGGCCCGACACGCACTTTTTTTTTTTTTTTAGCGTGGTAAAATCATCAAATGAGTCCTCCAACCCCCATACTGTCACTTCTACTGACTAAAATCCACGGTGTCGTTCAATAGCCTGTTATGTTCCGGGGTCACGGTAAGGGAATAATCCCGCGACCCCGGCATGCTTTGGCCCTCTGAGATGAGACCCCGTCATTATGCTGACGCTCTTTGAGGCGCGCGTGGGACACAACGCGCCGTCGACCCGGGCATGGTCCTTGGTCGGGCAGCGAGTTGCCCTTTACTCGCTGCCCGCATGCCCGCGCCTACGGTGGCCGGAGATCATCAAGCGACGTCCGTCGCCGTGGGCGCCTACCACTGCGGGTGGGGGCCCGACACGCACTTGGTCGGTTTTTTAATTCTAACTTTGTGGAAAACAGGTAAGTCGGATGGTTCAGTAGCTCTCCTACTATTAGTAAAGAGAAATAAATACACAAAGGAGGTTCTTATAATATTTCCCATGCAACCTTACCTTTTTTGTTTATTCAGCCTTCGAAGAGCCAAAGATGACAACTTCTTACTTTTCTGCCCATTTGTTTACAAAATTATAACCATAAAAAATGAACTATTTTACAAGTATTTTGAAAATTAAAATATGTACAGGTATTTCTATTTAAAATGAATGTTTGCTTCTGTCAGTAATAGAAGATAGCGTGGAGGTGGGTTTGCAAAAAAATTGACGTAAGTCCGACCTCGGACGCGGTCCAAGACCGACTAAATGCCAAGAGTCGAGTGTATGAAAAGATGAAATTACCTGATTTTGGACTTAGTGGTATGGTTTCTCATCCTTTCACAATGATACGGCCGCATTCTATCTAATTTTTTATGCTCTTTAAGATGGTATAATTTTTATTATTCAAAGCCTAGTATAACTGAAATGAAATGATATGCACACCATGAGTTGGACCTGTTTTTGCGATTTAATTGGATGCAGTAAAGTGCAAGCAATCGTGTATCGAAGAGCCCAAACCTGGAGACCAAAGACTGAAATATGTCCAATATTTTTTTCAAAATTTAAATCCGTTTCATTTAGGAATAAAACACAATACAAAATGACGGTTTTGCGTCTCACGTCGCCTTAATTAATTTTCTAGTTAATACCTATATGTATTTTATTTAAATCACTTGCTGGTTTTATTTAGGTTAGGTACTTGCATTTTTGAGTAAAGCACTATACAAGCCTTGGCCCATTATGACTCTTCGCTGGTCACGCTATGATTGCCTCGAGCTAGCCTAGCTACGTTCTAGGCCTTCCAGCTTGGCCATCATGCAGCCCTTGCTGTCCTCACTGTAAAGGCCTCGGCCTCCGGCCTCGGCCTTTATCTCAGCTCGTCCATCAAGTGGTGCATGCTGACCGCGCTGTGTCGGCCTGGAGCTGCGCTAGGCTGCGCTGTCGGCCATCATCAGCGCGACCAGCAAAGTAGCCATTATAGGCCGCGGCAGTAATGTACTATTGTTTATCCTATAAATGAAATTAATCACTGTTTTGAGACAAATGTGTATTTAGGGTTGGAGTACGTTTCTCGTTTAAAAACTAAAAATTAGCGCTTGTCTTTAAACTTTCTGTTTCTTATTTCATTTACTGTGACTTTGGGACGTCTGAAAAAACTTTTTTTTCTAAAACATATGGATACTTCGCCCGCAGAAGCCGCCCAAGTGGTGGCATTGCTGGATTCTGGACTTAGTCAGCGTGTTGTGGCTGCAAGATTGCATCTAAGCTTATCATCTGTTCATAGAGTCTACAAACGCTATCGGGAGACTGGTTCGTTCACGCGCCGTTCAGGATCTGGCAGGAATCGGGTCACTTCTGAGCGAGATGATCGATTTATTGTAACAACTTCTTTACGAAATCGACGCCTTAACGCTTTTCAACTGCAGCAGCAGCTTGGCGTTGTACGAAGAGTAGCTGTAAGTGACTCTACAATAAGAAGAAGGTTGAAGGAACGCGGATTGGCACCGCATAAGCCAGCGAATGGGCCGAAATTAACTGCAGACCATCGAAGAGCGCGCCTTAACTTTGCACGCGAGCACCTAACTTGGTCATACCTTCAGTGGAGCAAAGTACTGTTTTCTGATGAGTGTAAAATTATGCTGTATGGTAACGACGGAAGGAACAAGGTCTACAGAAGAGATGGAGAACGCTTTGCACAATGCTGCATTGAAGAAAAGGTCAGCTATGGTGGCGGTTCGTGGACGGTTTGGGGAGGAATCAGCGCCGACGGTAAGACAGAACTTGCCTTTGTGTCTGGGCCACGGCTGCCTGCACTAAACTCTTATCGGTACATCGAACAGTGTCTTGAACCTCATGTGATGCCCTATGCACATTTTATTGGCAACGACTTCATATTCATGCACGACAATGCTAGAGCTCACACCGCGGGCGTCGTACGAGATTATCTTACCGAAGTCGGTATCTCCATTATGGTACGGACATGAATCCTATTGAACATCTATGGGATGAATTAAAGAGACGAATTCGAGCAAGAGATCCAGCCCCAGAAACACTTAGCCAGCTGCAAAATGCAATCCAAGAGGAATGGGATAATATACCACAACATGTGATCGTGACTCTCATCCGATCGATGAAGAACCGTATGGAAGCAGTAATAAAAGCTCGCGGAGGGAATACAAGTTATTAAATAAACGTTTCTTACATTTTTTTTTCATTTACGCGTGTTGTTTTACCCATTTCCTTCATATTCCATACAGGGTAAAAATTACTCATTATACAAAATACGAAAGCTATGAAGACTTAATTTGAATTTAGAACATTAACATTAGGATTTAAAAACCTCATACTACTCACTATTAAATGACATTTTACATTTATTCCTAAATATACACATTTTTCTGATAATCCTTATCAAATCATAAACTGCGAGGTGTTTCGATTTTTTTGATGAGAAGTGTATTTCTTAACTTTTTTTAATTATACAATATAATTTCGAATATTTATTATAATTTCATGTGAAATAGCTTTAAAGCTATTGCATAGCTTTTATCACAGGTATTGAGCGCGGCGACCAAATCAAGAAATTCCGTAACGAAAATAAATCTAACACCCACCTCTTTTTTATTGACGGTTCACTTAATAGACGTGGCTGACCATCGCCTAATTAGTAGAGTAATCAATAAATAATTATAATTGCATAAATTGATAAAAAATGCTAGGCAATAGCTTTACCGCGCCAGTCCCCAAGTGCTACACGTATTTTTGATTTTTTTAATTAGAGTAGTCTAATTAAATGAAACATACACATATTGGTGCTACTGACTGTGTAAATGTAAAAAATACCGTTTCTTTTCTAGGAATACATTTATTACAGTTTTTTGTTATTCTTTACATCTTATTACAAGTACTCATGGTTTAGCTGTCTCATTAAATGTCATCCATGTTTTATTTGCAACAATAAGTAAGGAATAACAATAAAATACTCGTAACATGTAAAGTGGTGCCTTGTAAATCAAGTTGTATGGTTTTTTTCCTCAATCATTTAAACCATCGTTATATCAGTGATTCAGAAATGACAATATTTTGAACAGTAGGTATGATAAAGTGGTAAATAAACCACACACTTTCTTTGTAAACTATAATAATATTCTGAGACATTAGTGGAGTAATGTGATCAAACTGGCATTTGCGAAAAATAAAATAAAAAGAAAAAAAAAACAAAGAAATGCAAAGTTATCCAACAAATTCGATTTGAGTCATTTCGTTCTAATGTTCCAAATATGAATAAAAACAAAACAAAAGACTGTCAATAGAAGCTATCGGTCAAACCATATGCAGCTGCATAGATGATTGTATTATATCAAAGGATTGGTGCTAAATGCACCATTAGATGCAGTGAGTCGACTTCCTGGTACAGACCCATAGGGGACATCACGATTCACGATAGACACGGAAGTAGTAAGTAGTAGTCTATATTATACACAGTGAAGATTATAGAACAGTTTGCCACCTACTTACACAGTGTAAACTTAGTATTGTACATACACTCAGCAAGTCGACTTGCTAACTACAACTTTCAAACAGTTACCTCCCGGAAGGCATTTGTTGGTAAACATGGGGATTGCCGTTTTACAAGACAAAAGCACAGCAGAAATGTATGTTTCTTCTTCTAAGGCTTTGTAGTTTACGATGTCTGAGACTCTGTGGGTCTGTCTAGTAGCAGTTTTAATAGCCACTATTGTTCCTTCATGCACTAATATTATAAAGAGATTTGTATTTTTGTGTATGTTTGTAATGAATAAACTCAAAAACTATTGGCCCATTTAATTTTTTTCACCTTTAGAAAGCTACATTCGCCCTGACTACTAAGGGATACCCGTCCGTACCACTAGTATTAAATAAAAAGTCTTAAAAGTTTCATAGTTAAGGTGGTATCGTACTTTTAGTGCGCAAGTCTAAAGTCTAGTAGGTACCCCCCGCACTTTACCCCTTGATTTTATTTTACAACTAATTAACATCGTAGTTTAGAAAAATATGAGAGCATAGTAATTATGAAGTCCATGCATTTCTTCGTTGACAAAGACATGGGTCGCTGAACGGCCTCTAATGAAGCAATGTGACAGGTGTCAGTTTTCGGCGGGAAAAATATCCATTATAATATCTCCCTCGTTTAGTGACGAAGCTAATAACTCTATATTAGATAACGTATGAGTGTGATGTGTGTAACCTTGATCTTTATTACTTTTTTCATATAAAATATTATACTATATAGGTTACTTTCATTTATACGTATATGTGAATAGTTCCCTGTGAAGACGAGTGTGAAGAGAAGGAAGAGTCAGGGTGTTGCGATGGCACACCTGGCAATAAGAACTTTTTTAACGAGCTGGTTCGACGGTGCTGCCACCGACGGACGATTGCGACACCAGCGTCGTGATCATCAACCAATGAGAAGACGCCAGCACCAAGCCAGCGAGTCTTGAGAATATTTTTATTTTTAAAAAGTAGAGGAACATAGTTTTTGTTTTGGAACAGCTGTCACTCCTTTTTTCGACAGCAAAGGCTGTGCTATCAATTTAATTAAAAGGAACCGAAAAGCTAAGTATTTTCATTGTTATCGAATATTTGGTATTGCCTCAGTAATTGTTAATATTCTGTACGTGCGAATTTGAGAAAATTCGAGTAGCCTTGGGATTACGTTAATCTAGTTTTGTTACTCGACTGCTACAAAAGGAAGGGTTATGATTTAAGCTGACTCTGAATTTAGTGATTCAAAGATGGAACAATTTGGTGTTAATTAATCTTTGTGTTACTTAGAGACCATAAAACTGTTCACGTTGTGTATTATTTTAATATGATTGTTCTAATAGGTGTAACATTTTTCAGAAGTGGGACGGACTCGGATGGTCGCAGCCGGTCCCCCAGCCGATCTCCCGGCCGGTCACGTAGCCCTGTGCGGTGGAATCGAAGGCGGATGGAGCGACAGGTACAACGAAGCTGCTCCCGCGACACCTGGAAGCCAGTGTTGTCTCCAATGCGGGACTGTCGAAGTCGTTCTCCGGTCAACTTTCGCAATGAACCCGGTAGGTCGATTCCTTTACGAAGTTCACCTGGGCGGTACCAGTTAAGACTACAAAAACTCGGGAGGTAATAAAATCTTTAAGTGACATTTTTTGTTTGTTTGGTTATCCTAACAGAATAATATCCGACAGCGGAACAAGTTTCAAGAGTAAAAATTTGCGGCAGTTTTGCTTGGATAATCAAATAAAACATATAATCAATGCCGTAGCATGTCCACGTGCAAATGGTCAGGTGGAGAGGTATAATCGTACACTACTAGATTCCCTCAACACGTGTAGAAGATGAAAAGGATTGGGATACCCAAATCGCAAATGGGCTCATGTTTTCTGCGACTCGTAGTAGGTATCAAGGGATGGGACGTAACATTGTAGATAATGAGGAGACATCTGCACGTACTTGGGCTGAGGCTACAGCGAACTTAAACCGGATAGCAGAGAAAATGTGTAAATATTATAATGCGAGGCATAAACCTCCGACAAAATATAAGGTAAGTGATTTAGTCTTATGGAGAGGAGCTGAAACCGAGATTTGAACGTTCGAAGGAAACTGAAGGAAAAGTACAGCGGACCTTATAAGATAACGAAGGTATTGGGAAATGACAGGTACATGATTACGTCACTGAAAGGTGTGAAAGGTTATAAGCGATTTAAAGCTCTTGTGTCGTCGGACTCGTTGAAACCTTTCCAGGGCAAAGATGACTCGGACACCAACTCCAATGACACAGAAGTGGACAGCACGGAGAAATTGATTGACTTACTCGAGGGTTGAATCTTGAATGATGAATTTCGGTTTAATCAATTATGGATTTATATCGTTTAAAGGACTATGAATTGTGGCTTATGGTTTTGAAATTTCACAATAAGGATTGTGATTTTTAGTATAGATTGTGATTTTTGGTTTTGAAGTTTTTGGTTTTTAAATTTCACAATATGGGTTGTGAATAATGGTGTTGAAATTTCACAATATGGGTTGTGAATAATGGTGTTGAAATTTCACAATATGGGTTGTGAATAATGGTGTTGAAATTTCACAATATGGGTTGTGAATAATGGTGTTGAAATTTCACAATAATACGTGTTGGGTGTAATGGTTTTGAAATTTCACAATATGGATTGTGATTTATGGTTTTGGAATTTCACAGTTGGATTGTGAACTAAAATTACTGTTAATAAGTGGTTTTAACGGGCAATTACTTTCAGAATTGTTTGAATGGCATGTTGATCAGTTTGGAACTGTTAGAGTTTATTGTTATTGGTTGATTTAACACTTATTTATATTGGAGTTCTTAGAAATATTTGTTGTGATAACAATACACTTTCTTTCTAGGTACTGGTATATATAATTTTTTAAGCAATTACATACCTTTTTTTTATTTCTCCTTTGCAGAGTCGCAAAGGCGTCAGGATGGACGAGTGTGAATAGTTCCCTGTGAAGACGAGTGTGAAGAGAAGGAAGAGTCAGGGTGTTGCGATGGCACACCTGGCAATAAGAACTTTTTTAACGAGCTGGTTCGACGGTGCTGCCACCGACGGACGATTGCGACACCAGCGTCGTGATCATCAACCAATGAGAAGACGCCAGCACCAAGCCAGCGAGTCTTGAGAATATTTTTATTTTTAAAAAGTAGAGGAACATAGTTTTTGTTTTGGAACAGCTGTCACTCCTTTTTTCGACAGCAAAGGCTGTGCTATCAATTTAATTAAAAGGAACCGAAAAGCTAAGTATTTTCATTGTTATCGAATATTTGGTATTGCCTCAGTAATTGTTAATATTCTGTACGTGCGAATTTGAGAAAATTCGAGTAGCCTTGGGATTACGTTAATCTAGTTTTGTTACTCGACTGCTACAAAAGGAAGGGTTATGATTTAAGCTGACTCTGAATTTAGTGATTCAAAGATGGAACAATTTGGTGTTAATTAATCTTTGTGTTACTTAGAGACCATAAAACTGTTCACGTTGTGTATTATTTTAATATGATTGTTCTAATAGGTGTAACATATATGAGAAATAAAAGGTGATTGACTGAATATATAAACGTCGTATATCGAAGCGACTAACATAACTAACATAACTAACGGTTTTGACTTTTGGGGAG
The DNA here is from genome assembly GCA_036375495.1 of Agrotis segetum. Taxonomy (NCBI): domain Eukaryota; kingdom Metazoa; phylum Arthropoda; class Insecta; order Lepidoptera; family Noctuidae; genus Agrotis; species Agrotis segetum. The sequence continues at coordinate 596,582 of JAQSVV010000102.1, forward strand.
GACAGTAAAGATTTTGAAACTTTAATTTGAAAGGGATTACGGATTTTAATTTTGATTTCTTTTAATTCTACTAAAATATAAAATGTTCAGTTCTAGAGCCCTTTGTCACATTGTAAGCATGTCTTGTTAATCAAAATTATTGAACAGATTTAAAAGTATTACTTCAAATAATTTTCTTTTTTTTACTGCTATTGAGCCTTTTGATTTATGAGACAGACTTGCAATATGTAACAAAGTTGCGAAAAAGTAAAATAGGACGCGCTGATAACTAAATGTGCAAGTGATAACTCGTATGTGCAATAATATACGTACCTACCTAGAGCTATTAGTGTTGTCACAGTTACGACTTTCGTGAGATGTAAAGTTACATTTATATAGGGTGACTGGTAATTAGTGTACGATACTTTAAACACGTGATTGTGCTCATGATAACCAACAACTTTTACAATAGGAACAAACCAGACATCGCGAAAAAAAACATCTGTTCAGTACATTTATGTTTGCTTAATGTACTGAACAGCTGATCACAATCAGCAAATAACACTAATTACCAGTCACCCTATACATATAATGTGTTTAGGTATAGTTTTGTACTTCCTAACTGTACCTAGATACCAATGTCAGATAGTTAATAAATAACATCATTTATGCAAGTACGATAATATTTATTGCCTTTTCCGATAGATATAAATTCTGTTTGATCACGATTTTGTCGCTCCTACATTGAAGTACATTGAACAAAGTATGTAGGAAGTATTTGACCCTCTGATAAATACCAATGATCTTGAATGTGCATAATGTTAACAATTCAGGCCATCTATCACGAGGTTCATTGAACTCAGTCAATTGAGAAGAAAGTTGACGATTTAGTTTTATATGGACTGACAATGAGCCAAAATAAAATCAAAAGTATTTTTATATGAAGTTTTGAAGTGGAAGGGCGTATACAGGGTGTAAAATATACAACGTGTAACGTTAATAGCGCAAAACCTCTCGTGGCTCGTGGTCAGCCCATGTTACTGAACAATGTTTGTTCTAAGCTCAGATCAAAGAAATAGGCAGATGGAACGCTCGGAACACGCGAGTGGTTCCACCAAAGTTAATACAAAATCAAATCGAATTACATTCCATAATGTTTTCTTTGTTTTTGAGAACAACTTTTACAATGGTTAAAGACACGTGACGGCATATTTTGTCAAACAACAACAACGACGCGCAGCTTGGTACGACGCGTAGCTTGGTACAGTGATTCGATTTTGATTTTGTATTAACTTTGGTGGAACCACTCGCGTGTTCTGAGCGCTTTATCTGTCTATTTCTTTGATCTGAGGTTCTAAGACTTTTGGAAATTCGCAAAAAAAAAGAGATTTTTAGTACTGATTTATTATATGTATAGATGGGCCCGATCAATTTCTCATTTTGTATGAAAAAGCTAACTTATTTTTGCGAATTTCCAAAAGTCTTGGAACAAACATTGTTCAGTAACATGATGGGCTAACCACGAGTCACGAGAGGTTTTGCGCTACTAACGTTACATGTTGTATAGACACCGTTTTCTTTTCAGAATGCAGTACTAAATACGTAGTAGGTAACCAATTACTTCATGTAAATACAGGTTGATACTAAAAGAGTGTATTTGGTTCCTGGCAAAAGCAAATATTTGCCTGCAACACTCCACAACTCCTAGGAAAAGCTTTGGTTGAACTAAGTTTTTTCTTATCTTTCCGAGATATTAAAAAAAAATATCCTATTGACTAAATAATGTTTTCTCGTTATGCTCAGAATCAAAAGAACTGCAAATTGACGAAACAGCATTTTTTCTTATGCTTCAAAAATTTTTTTTTTATTCCTTCTGGCTTCATAACGTTTTTCCCTTTTAAATGCCATAATATTTTAGATCGGTTTACTATTTCAGGTGAAACACTCAAGATTTGAATTCCATTTTCAGGCTTTAGGTAAGGCGTTCAAAGAAACCGTTTGGCCGCACCCAAAGACGTGTAAGGATATGGACAAAACATTACCTAGTTCAAATGTGTGCCTAGTAAAATTGGATGGAAGTCACCATCCATCAAACTTGCTCAAACAAAATTGATCCTATTTCTTTTCAGCACAGTAACAGTATCATAGATAAAACTTTCCCACCCGCACGCAAAATACGCGCATATGACGTGGAGTTGCGGATACCAGCCCGTTATACAATACAATCATAGATAAAATAAGTTTTTTTTTAATATATCTATGGTTACGTTAGTAGGTACCTACCTTCTTTACATATGCAAGTTTTTTTTGGCACTGACGCAGCGCTAGTTAATATTTTTGACAGTGGTCAATATAAAAACTGTTGTTGTCGGACAAAAAAAACACTGTCATGTAGAGGCCCGGAACGTTTGGCATTGGACGCAAATCGATTAACATGCATGTGTTGTGTTATATCGTTTTTATTAGTCAACAATTTTTACTCTCGAAGGAATAGAAGAATACGTAATTTATATTATGGACGTTAGGCATAGTTTCACGGCTCAGAAGCTACTTCATCATCCGTGAACCATGTGGCAAGAGGCGAACCTATCGTCATTTATCAAATATTATTTGAGTTTCATATTTTTCTACTGGCTTAACATTTTTGTTAAGAGGCGAATTTCTTTTTTTGAGATGGACTCTAGGGAAAACTGTGCGTTATGATTATGAATGTATTTTGATGTCTATTTTTTTCTTTTAAGTAATTAATATCTGTTTTTAATTTTTTTAAACAGTCTATAATTAGGTAGATCTAGATATAAATAACGTTAAAAATTGATAATTGATTTACCTCAGAACCAAAATATAAATGTGTGAATCTCATGCAAATAAAGAGTTTGGTCTCGCACTAAAAACAAAAAAAAGGCGTGAATTCCAAAAAAAAGTACAGGCGAACGGGGTAAAAAGTTTTAAATTTTTCCATGCGGGAAAATCGAAAATCCCATCGAAGTCACGGTTATTTTAACATAAATACTTCTTGTTCAATTATGAGAAAAGCCAGTACTTTGTACAGGTCTACTTTTGTTAAAAATGTATAACAGGAACGTAAATGTATACTAGGTAAAATTAACTAAATCACATGAAAGTGATTTAATTTTACCGATCATTACGCATAATATGCGTGAATATCAACCGAGTCGTGAAGTGTAGGTAAATATTAAAGAGATTGTTATGGAACAAATTGAAAGAAAATTTAATTTATCGATAATTGTTTCGGTATTTTGTTTTTATATTTTTTTATACTAAAGAAATTATGTTCATGATTAATTTGATGTTTTTCCAAGATTTATATTTAAGACGAGCCACTATGTGATCGTGATTGATAGTGTATGTATACCACACAGGACAATGTGATTGTCCCGTATACTATACATACATTTGGGTCATTTTAATATATAGGG